>OY970823.1:1257500-1857500 GCA_963853835.1 Calendula officinalis | reverse complement strand
ACTTAATGGGACTAGAATTCTTAAGCAGGCTAGGTTTCTTAAGCATACCAGATCCAGTCTGAATAGACTTCTTGGACTGCTTGGCTCTCTAGCTTTCCTCCGGCTTCTTAGATTTCTTCTTTTGGTACTCTAATTTTTTATCTGCAAGATTCAAAATAGGTGGATTAAGGCTTCGCTTCAATATGGTTGGAACTGGATTAACTGGTGCGGGTCCTAATATAGAGGATTTAGAATTTTGAGAAATATTTTTGTTAGTTTTAGGTTTTAATTCTAAAATGGCGTCCTCTAAATTATGTATTTTGTTTTAAAGGTTTCTTTTTCTTTATCAAAATCCTTTTGAGTTTCATCAATTTCAGATTCTAATTGGACAATTTTCTTTTCAAAAGTTAATGGTGGAACATAAAGCTTTGGCTCTTTGATTTGTTTTAAAATTTCGTTTTCAGGAATGGAATATTCAGCTGGTGTGATGATTGGAAAATATTCGTTGTGTTCAAATTTCGCTTTTTTTCTTTTCATATGTTGAGTTTAAGGCATCATAATTGAAGCTAATTTGAGCATATTCTTCCTTTTCTCTGTTGAACTTTTCAATTTCTGCTTCTTCATCTGGCATATGAAGGATGCTTTGCCAGATTCCCAAGTTCATGTAGTCGTAGTTGTACAATGTAGGAAGAACATCAACAGCTTTTTCCAGATAACGGGTATAATTTCTGCTCCGAGACCCACTTTTGACTTGAACGATCTGAATTCTTTTGGCTCATTGAGTTTTATCGTTTGTTCTGTATGGCCGGCTTTGACAATCGTCTGTTCCAGTTTAGATATGTGTTCTTCATCATTTTCTTTTCTGACAGTGAGACTGTGTATGGTTGTTGATTGTTCATCGATTTTCTTTTTAAAACTGTTGGTTATATTTTTTATTTGTTCATTTAAATTTTGAATTTTGATGTCAGCCGTCATCAACTGATCTTGGTAGTCTTTCATCTTGATGTCTGCAGCCTTTATCCAAGTTTGCTCTCTATGTAGTTGAATCGCCAAGTCATTGATCAGCTTCTTGGAGTTGTCGTTCTCACTTGACACCGTTTTCATGTTTTTGAGGTTTGATATTTCAAGATTTTTTTCATTAAGTATATGACTTAGTCGATTGACCTCACTGGTGTGAGCAACATGAAAAGCTGACAACTATTGTTGTAACTCTTGTGTTTTTTGATTTGAAGTGCTATATTGATTGACTTGAGGAACAAGTGTTTCAAGTTGACGACGAAATGTCAAATTTTCTGCCTTTAAGTTGGTGATTTGTGCATTTGATTCATTAGTTGTGTTTACTTGTTTTCGTAAACCTTCTTGTAATTCAGAAATTTGAAATTGAAAAGCAGATTTTGACGTAGACAGCTGATTTTGTAATTCCTTGTTTACTTGTGTTAATTGAAGAGAACATTGACTTAAATCACTTAAATCATTTAAAAGTTGTGTTTTTTTTTCAGATTCTAAAACAGTAATTTGTTTCGCCAACTGAGATTTCTCATCAATTTGAAGTAAAAGTTTTTCATTAAACAAAGAATTTTCTGATTCATCAGTGTCTGAGTCAGATAGAAAAGAATCAAAAGAAGAAGAGTGTACCTCATTTTCATCATTCTCAGGGATACCCAGATCTGCTCTTAATTCGTTTGATCTATCCATAAGAGCCAGACTGGCAGGGCATTGCTCTTCCTCTTGATCATCTGAGTCTTTCAACCACTGCATGTCCTCAGCCAGAAGGACTTTGCCATTTTCAACCTGCTTAGCCAGGAACATCTTTCTTTTGAAGTATTCAGAGTCCTTAACCTTCAGCTTTTTGCATTCTTTGGCGAAGTGCCCCGTCATGCCACAGTTGTAGCATTTTTTCGGTGGCTCAGTGGTGGAAGATGATGTTTTGTTGTTCGGGGTTTGAGAAGAGTTAAAATTGAAGTTTGAGGAAGATCGGAGGTTGTTGTTTGTTGGCTTGTTATAGTACTTGTTTTTGTAGCTTGATATTAAAGCTATGGCCTGACGAACCGACTCAATTTCTTCATTTGTCCCCTCAGCGATAAAAGTCTCTGGTTCATCTTTAACAACCTCTTTTGATTGAGCTGCCATCAGTGCTTCATTGATTCCTTTGTTGAGAGCTTGGTTTTGTTTGGCCAACAGTGCAAGTGTGTCAGCATTATCTTGCCTAGATTTGGCAATTCCTTTCACCATAGGTTCATATGGATGTAGATATTCATATAATTTATGAAAGTCTATTAGGCTCAATTCTCTGTGCTGCATCGCACTGTTGCCAAACATTTCCCATTCGGGGAGAAGGGATTGAATAAATTTGATGTTGATTTCTAGATTCCCTTTGTTTAGGTTGTTCTTTCGGAGATCATTGAGCATGTTGCAGAATCTGTGGTAAGTTTATTCAAATTCTTCTCCCGAGTTAGCTTTAAACTGGCCGTAAGTGTTTAGGGTGGATACCATCTTAGCTTTGTTACCCAGGTCAGTTCCTTCCATCTGCTTGCGGATTTCATCCCAGAGTTCTTTACCCGTGCTGAAACTGTCAAGGCTGCTGTATATTTCATTTGTTAGACCCTGTAGCATATATGAGTGTGCATTTACATCAACCATTGCCCTTTCCTTCTGTTCTTGAGTGTATTCTGTCGGGGGAATTTCAATTACACCACCAGTTACCGCTGGTTGAGAGTTTGGGGTTGCTACCACAACACGGTAGAATTTTACGGGTCCAGTTTGAAGAGATTCGAGGATTAGTGGACCGGATGTTTGACTAAGGATAAAATGGAGAAACCATTTCTTCCATTGACCATATTCTCCTCGGTAGAGAACATGTGGTTTCGTATCCGATCCAATGGACAATGCATCCTTGGAAGTCATGTTTGAGTGGTAAGGTTAAGATTACGACGGGGAAATTTTTTTTTGAAGTGTTGGAGAAGATCTCGGGCCGATAAGTGTAATGATCTCGAGCCGAGAAGATTTTCAAGAACTCGAGCCGAGAAGATGAATGATCTCAGGCCGAGATGTTTTGAAAGACTTCGATCCGAACTGTGGAAAGATCTCGGGCCGAGATGTTTTGAAAGAGTTCGGGCCGAGATGTTCAGAAAGAGTTCGAGTCGAACTCTGGAAAACGTTCGGGCCGAGGTGTTGAAAGTTCTCGGGCCGAGAAGTTCACTGTTCCCGAGCCGAGATTGTTCTTGAGCTT
Organism: Calendula officinalis; assembly: GCA_963853835.1. Taxonomy (NCBI): domain Eukaryota; kingdom Viridiplantae; phylum Streptophyta; class Magnoliopsida; order Asterales; family Asteraceae; genus Calendula; species Calendula officinalis. The sequence continues at coordinate 1,854,292 of OY970823.1, read as the reverse complement.
CGAGCCGAGAACAGTAGCGTCGTTATTAACCAGAGTCGAACAGCCAACAAAAACTTCACTAAATTGATCGTAGATTGCTCGTTTCTTAACCAAAATGGATGATTCTTTTTGCAAACGGACTTAAAAACGTTTTCCTTCAGTTCATTCCAAAAACATTGACTAAAAACAACCTAGATCTAATCAGAAATTTGAATTTTCAAGGTTTTTCAAGCTTTAATGGAGTTTTCTTAAATTCAAGATTTCATTGTCAACATGGATTGGAATTGAACGAGATTTGATTCTAAGCTTAATATAATGAAGAAATGAAAGATTTAACCCATCAAAACTAACATTAGTACCTTAAATTCGGATTTTGATTTCTTGACCCTTTTTCTTCAAAAACTCAAAAACCCCAAATGATCTTCTATTCTGGACTGTAAGCAATGAATTTGATCGAATTCCTTGAAGGATTATGCTCTGATACCAATTGTAGATAATCAAACGAGCATCTAATCCATTACTTAATCTTTGATGATGATTTAGGTGAGAAAACTTAAGAATGAAGGTTAGGGTTTTAGAGAGAGAGAGTAGAGAGAAGGAGGAGCTTTTGCTTGGAAGTTAAGATTTGATTAATGGCAAAACCTAGCAATTAAGGCTTACACTTTGGTTTATACTAGGATAAAACCCGCGCGATGCGGCGGGCTGCAAACTAAAAATTACTGGCGATTAAAAGTTCATTCGTAACATATTTTTAGAACGAATACAATACATAAGCATGAAAACTGTGTATAAAATAGAGGTAACCCGATAAACCTAATTAAGTATAAAATACATGGAAGACATGTCTATTTATGCGTGTTACTCATCATGTAAAACCTCTCGATACACCACGTTTGCTGTGTAAACTCCGTCGAGATTAATTTTTTTTGCTGGAGTTACCAATACTTTTGTATTGTCACGTGAAATTCCTCTTGAAAGGGCAACGTAAAGTTTCCCATGCGAGAACACCGATTCCGGCGGATAAACGCCCATGTTTGGAATTGTCTGTCCTTAGGCTTTGTTGATTGTCATCGCAAAGCTTAGCCTAACCGGAAACTGTTTTCTTTTCAACTTGAAAGGAAACATGTCGGCTTCAGACGGAGATAGAGGTATTCTTGGCAAGAAAACCCTTTTTCCAGCATGCTGGCCAACGGCTATCTCCGCATCAATTAGGTTTGGCTCAAACTTTCTGCATATAAGTCTAGTGCCGTTACATAATCCCTGGGAGGGATCGATATTCCGTAAAAGTATTATCGGGCACCCAATTTTGAGCTGTAGAACATGCGGGGGAATACCACTGACATTAAGCGAGTTCAAAAATTCCATAGGATAGAATCCGTTTCTGTCATCCTCCGCTTCATCGAAACTATAATATATTTGTTCGGCCCCATAAAATGTACCGATCAACTTCTCGTTGAGCTCATCGACATGGTCGTTTTTGGTTGATAATATAGCCCGAGAAATAATATAATCTGGTGAATTTCTGTTGACCCGAGAAATAATATAATCTGGTGAATTTCCTTGTACGGAATTGTCATGCCATCTGGAATTCGAATATACTTTTTATCGACGACTTCTTCATCCCCATCTCCGACTCGTAACAGAAAATTGGAAAACCATGGATCGGTCCGCGCTTGCATATTAAGAGTCAACCTTGTCTTCTTAATCACATACCATAACGGTGACATTCTTAAACTGGAGTCAACGATCTGTGCTCGTGTTCCACGTCTAACGACCGGTAAAACCTGTCTAAAATCACCTCCTAAAACCATAACTTTTCCACCGAAAGGAAGTCTCGTTCCCATTACGTCTTGCATTGAACGATCAAATGCCTCTACAGCCTGCCTCTTAGCCATCGAAGCCTCGTCCCATATGATTAGTTTTGCAGCTCTAAGCAGTTTTGCGGTCCCACTCTATTTTTTTAATGTTACATAGTGAGTTTTTATCAAGGTTAATTGGAATCTTGAATCGGGAGCGAGCAGCTCTCCCACCCGGCATGTTATTAGTTGCCGCACCCGACGAAGCTGTCGCGATTGCAATGAAACCACGAGACCGGACCTTTGCAATCAGCGCTTTATACAAAAACGTTTCCCCTGTTCCTCCAGGCCCGTCTATAAAGAAGACGCCCGCAATATTGTTATCCACATGACTCATAATCTCATCATAAGCGTCTCGCTGATTGGAATTAAGAGAGTCGGAAGCAAACAGGTGTTCATCTTCCACAACTATGGAGTACTCTTCTTGTAATTCCCGAACAACCCCAGACGATAAGCTGACGTCGATGTCTAGATTAGGAAGATCAAAATCATCAAGATCTTTACCCATAGATTGTAGGAAAACTTTGATGTCCTTACGGACCTTATTTCGGGAGACCACCACATTTGGATTCAGCCGTCTGTAATCTTCCGAAAGTGATTCGTAGTGGTCATCCCACAACTTACGAACATCCCCTGGCTGACAGAATATCAAAATAGTTGCAAATAACCTCCTAAGAGCCGGAGGAAACTGAAAAAGTGAGCCCTCCCAAGACATGTCGAGAGATTATTATCATCCTCAATTAATCCTCTCTCGAGAGCTGCTCTTCAAAAAGTCGGGTCAACGACGCGATCGACCGCGCAGAGGTCTTCCCAATCCGTAGGCCCGGGAACATGGAAAAGTCCTTGTACATATATTGTTTATCTCTTCCAAGGATTTTATTCATATCAAAAAAAGCGGTCAACATGGATCTTTTGTCTCTTTCCCTGTCAATAACGTTGGTAATTATAAGATGAATGGAGGTAATACGTAACCTATATAACAAATTAAATGAATATTAATGCACAGAGTTAATCGGTAGTTATAAGATGAATGGAGGTAATACGTAACCTACATAACAAATTAAATGAATATTAATGCAATGAATTAATCGGCAGTTATAAGATGAATGGAGGTAATACGTAACCTATATTACAAATTAAATGAATATTAATGCAAAGATTTAATCGGTAGTTATAACATGAATAAAAAAACGTAAACGTTAAAATGAAGTCGGTAGTTAATGCAAAGATATAATCGGTAGTTATAAGCATGAAAACATGCTCGTTTTAAATGAAACGTATAGCTAATTATGTCTTTATACCTAGTTACAGCATTGACTGACCGATACGGTTTTAAGAACTGTGATATATTGTTGTCAAAATATGTGTTGTTTACTAAATTAGCTATGAATAAAACGTAAAATTAAATATATATATATATATATATATATATATATATATATATATATATATATATATATATATATATATATATATATATATATATATATATATAAAACGCATATGATACTTGAATAAAACGTATGCTTTAAATGATTTAAATGTTAATCTAACATTTAAAAAACGCATATCATACAAGAATAAAACGTATTCGTTACAAATGATTTAAATGTTAATCTACTATATAAAAAAGGCATATCATAATTGAATAAAACGTATGACTTAAATGATTTAAATGTTAATCTACTATATAAAAAATGCATACAATACAAGAATAAAACATATTCGTTATAAATGATTTAAATGTTAATCTACTATATAAAAACGCATATCATACTTGAATAAAACGTATGACTTAAATGATTTAAATGTTAAAACGTAAAACGTATGCTTTTAATATATATGTACTTAAATAAGTCTTTATACCTAGTTATAGCATTGACTGATTTTTTCTGTTTTAATACTTGCTAAAAATGAATAAAAAAACGCATAGCGTATAATTAAGTCCAAACGTGGTATCCGAAATATCCGAAATATCTTACATTGTTAAGCATGAAAAAAAACGTATGAGAGGAAAAAACGTATACATAAGTAACTCTTTATACATAGGTATTGCATTGACTGACAGTTTATGTTTTAAGACCCGCTAAAAATGAATAAAAAACGTACTAATAAAATTTAGTCTTTATAGTGGTATCCGAAATATCCATTTGTTACCATATCGAATATCTCACAGTTCGTAACGGTCGATTCCACAAACGAATTTACACGCTTTTACATATTTTAATGACAACGTCTTTACTCACTTTCCAAACAAATTTGCACGATATCATTTAATTGGTATTTAAGTGATTTTATATTTTGATCGGTTTATTTTTTCATTCATATTGTGTGAATTCAATCATTAAATATTATAATGAGTAAATTATGCAGAGATTGTCACCACTAATTTTAATATTCAATATTAGATTAGATTTCCATATCCATATACGTTTAATAAGGGTGGATTCAATATGCAATTTAGTATGGTCAATATAAAATACAATCAAAATGCAATAAATTTATCGAAAACGAATGTTACTATGAATATTGGTACATAAATCAATAAGTCAATATCAATTAAAAGGTATGTTTAGTAGGGGTAAAAAGCAATAAGTCAATATTTTTATAGGGTAAATCTAAATTGTCATCACATAAAGACGTTTATTAAATTAGCATTATATACTAAAATTCCGTCCAAACATTGATTTTAATTGCATGTGGTTGATGTTGACGAAGTATCAATTTTGGAGGGTGATTTAATATAGGTGTTATTTTGTATATAATTTTTTTTAAAGATGTAATGACCATTTATTATGGTTTATAATTTAGGTAGAAATGGAGTACTATTTTAACGTCATTAACATACTTTTTCATGACTTTCCAATTATTATGACACATTAAGATAATTCACACATCAAAATATATAATTTGTGTAGTTGCACTAAAACAATTCGTATAATAAAAACAATTATTGGCAAAGTGAGTAATTTATATAAATAAGACAAAGCATAATATAAAAGAAAAGCACAATTTGTGTAACAGAAACGTTAAGCATTTAAACACCAATTAATTATTGTTGTTCCAACCGGTGGGGTCTGTTTAAACGTTGTTTTGTAGGTAAGTCGAGAAACGCTTATTTCCATATAGGGTAGTTCTTAAACGTTTGAAATAACTTTTTGGTTGCGTGTCGGGTGGGACTTCGGGTTCTTCATCACATAAAACAACGGAATCATCATATTGTACCATCGGATGGATGCGTTGAAGTGCATATGCTTCTGGCATTTCCGGGTTGAACTCAATTTTTGTAACGTCAGTAGAAACAAGATATTTGACTGAAATGTAACCAAATCACAAAGATATATCAATATTTTTTTAAATAAAAAGTATGTTAGGTAAGTGGGTATGCCCAATGATTGGAAAGTAAAATGAATATCGAAAAAATTGGAACTAAATGATTTAATTGTTAAAAAATGTATGGCTTTTTTATGGTGCTAAAATTAAAAACGCTTTAAATAATTACCATTATGGATTCTTGTTTTTAACAATAAGAGTAGCAAAAAAGTATTATTTGTAAGTCAATGACGGTTTGCACATCATACTTGAAAAAAAACGTATGCTTTAAATGATTTACCTGCTAAAAACATGATGATTGTTTCAATGTGTAAATGATTTCAATGTTAAAAAATGGTAAGTCATAGTTTAAATGATATCAATGTTAAAAAACGTAAGTATTTTTTAAGGTGTTAATATTAAAAACGCTTTAAATAGTTAATATTAAGGTTTATTGTTTCTAAAAATAAGAGTAGAAAAAAGTCTTATTTGTAACGGCTTTTAATTAGTTGTGTCCGGACATTTAAAGTAAAATAAATATCGAAAAAACTGGAATTAACCTGTTGGTGTTCTAATCAGTTTCACGCGAGCTGCGTACACGGTAATGTTTTCAGTAGAAGATCTCCCAATCATTGTGGCTGTGGCTGCCGGTATATGATACAATATGATCTTGATCCGGTTGCCCATGTCGGAGATTAAATTGTAAATGGGTTATTTCCTAAAACGTGGTGATCATGTGAAGCACATATAAATACTTACCGACAGTCATGCAGCAGCATTGCACACGATATCCGACCGGACGTAAAGAAAAGCAACCGTTCTACATGTTTCCAGCAACGTCTGTGACAGTGTTAGTAATTATGCCAAAACATTAAATAATAATATTTTTAATTTTTAATGATAAAAATGTAACACAGACGTACCAATCAACATTTGTCGGGTTGTTTGATCATGCAAGAGCCATGTTGGAGATCTGACCAACGGGTACTTGGGGAACCAGCCATCTTCTCCATTCGTAGTTTCGGCAAGCTCGGTTTTAGTGTTGAATTTTATTGCCCATTCATTACGAACAAAGCTATAGTTGTTAAAGCGAGGATAATATTCGACATCGTTGTAATCAATTTTGAAATACTTTAAAGAAAAGACACCGCCTTCTAGTTTTCGGCGTTGGTATGCAGAAACTAAGATGGGGGATATTCGCAGCGAATTTGTGCCTCTGAAAATAAATGATTATTAGTCCAACAAATAAAGAGATCGTATAATAATTAGTAGTAACTTACAAATCTGTCAAGAAGGAACAAATATAGTTTGTTATATTTGTGGTCAAGCCAAACATATTCAACTCGAACAAATTTGCATTTGTACCAGTAATGTGGATTCCAGAGGTCTTCAAAGTTTTCAATCGGTTCATATCCATCAAATTCCTTCGAAATAGAAATAAAAAAATATTAGTTAACAACAAGTTTATGATTTTAAAGTAAGAATTTGACACTCTGAATTTAGTCAAATAGACGTTACCTCTACTTCTTCAACTGGTCGTGGCAGTGACTGGAGCACTGAAGCACCATATTGGGTGATTAAAGCCATGAAGAAGATAATATGATTGTAAGTTTTAACGTCGTTTGTATTAAGGCACAACAACCTCATCGTAAGTTGATGGAGTATATATATATAGCTTCAAAAAAATGTAAAATTAATAATGATTTCAATGAAAGATGGTATCTAATAATGATTTCAATTAATAATGGTATCTAAAAAACGTAAAATTAATAATGTTAAAAAACGTTCAGTCATATTTTAAATAATTTAATTGTTAAAAAACGTTCAGTCAAAATTTAAATGATTTAATTGTTAAAAAACGTATGGTTTTTTATGGTGCTAAAATTAAAAACGCTTTAAATAATTACCATTATGGATTCTTGTTTCTAACAATAAGAGTAGCAAAAAAGTATTATTTGTAAGTCAATGACGGTTTGCACATCATACTTGAAAAAAAACGTACGAAGTAAATGATTGTTTCAATGTTTAAATGATTTCAATGTTAAAAAAACGGTAAGTCAAAGTTTAAATGAATTCAATGTTAAAAAACGGAAGTAAAAGATTTCAGTGTCTTAAATGATTTATTTTTAACGGCTTTTAATTAAGGTCTTAATATTAAAAACGCTTTAAATAATTAATATTAAGGTTTATTGTTTCTAAAAATAAGAGTAGAAAAAAGTCTTATTTGTAACGGCTTTTAATTAGTTGTGTCCGGACCTTTAAAGCATAGCATCTTAGTGTTTTGCTTTTGTTTCAAAAATGTGATGTGGTTTAGTGGTAAGGTGAATAAAATGGATTCTAGAGACCCAAGTTCGAAACCTGCATAGTGCCTTTTTTTTTTTTGCATTTAAAGACGTGGGTTTAAGACCTGCCAGAAATGGCAGGTCTGTTTTAAGACCTGCTAAAATTAGAAAGTCATTCACTCATTATAGATAGTAGAGATAAATGATTTAATTGTTAAAAAATGTATGGTTTTTTATGGTGCTAAAATTAAAAACGCTTTAAATAATTATCATTATGGATTCTTGTTTCTAACAATAAGAGTAGCAAAAAAGTATTATTTGTAAGTCAATGACGGTTTGCACATCATACTTGAAAAAAAAAACGTATGAAGTAAATGATTGTTTCAATGTTTAAATGATTTCAATGTTAAAAAAACGGTAAGTCAAAGTTTAAATGAATTCAATGTTAAAAAACGGAAGTAAATGATTTCAATGTCTTAAATGATTTATTTTTAACGGCTTTTAATTAAGGTCTTAATATTAAAAACGCTTTAAATAATTAATATTAAGGTTTATTGTTTCTAAAAATAAGAGTAGAAAAAAGACTTATTTATAACGGCTTTTAATTAGTTGTGTCCGGACCTTTAAAGCATAGCATCTTAGTGTTTTGCTTTTGTTTCAAAAATTTGACGTGGTTTAGTGGTAAGGTGAATAAAATGGATTCTAGATACCCATGTTCGAAACCTGCATAGTGCCTTTTTTTTTTTGCATTTAAAGACGTGGGTTTAAGACCTGCCAGAAATGACAGGTCTGTTTTAAGACCTGCTAAAATTAGAAAGTCATTCACTCATTATAGATAGTAGAGATACCATGTCCTTAATTGCTTAATTAAACTAAGACTAATCCTAAGACTAATCTATCAACTATACAATGTTGGCAATGTTGCCCCCTTGACTATTATTTACAATTTAAATATGATCTAACATACACCATTTCATTTTTTTTTATAAATAAGATATTAATTAAAACCCAATTTTTTTACTTACTCCGATTCAAAATAAGTATCATACTTTCCTTTTTGGAGTGATTCAAAATAAGTGATACACTTTGAAAAATTATTTTATTTGGCAAAAACTAATGGAACACACATCCCCTTACTATCTACTTTAATAAAGTGAAATGACTACTTTACCATTACCTTTTACTTTCAAACATAATTAATTCCACTTTATTCAAAAGGTGTGTGACTCATTCCAAACTAACCATCCAATTAATCTAATTTAACTATCATTATAATTTTTTCTGTCAAAACCCATGAAACTCAAAGTGTATCACTTAATTTGAATCGGAGGAAGTATAATAAATTTTAATACAAAAACTTAATAAAAAAACCAACAAAAAATCCCAATAGAAAAACCCGACAAAAAACCCAATAGAACAAAACCAACAAAAAACCAATAGATAAAACCCAACAAAAAAGCCCAGTTAAAATAGTCATCTTCTTCCCTAGAAAACGCAGACAAAAAAAGCGCAGGTGGTGCAGGGGTCGAAAACACAAATTCTACATGTGTTTAACTTTTCCAAAATGCTTGTAACGGTCGATAACCCCATCGAAATCCGTTCCCTACGCCGTGCAAAGTTGTGTCTGTGGCCACCGGTGTTCCACGCCCACCCCCACGCCGTTGTGGGGGGCAATGTTCCGTTCCTTCTCCACGCCATGGCTTTAGCCACCTCAGCTGCAAACCACGGGCTTTTGCCCCATACCGACCAGCCTTAGAAATAAAGTTCATTTTAATCACTATATTTTTGAAAAAGTATTCAAGTTAGTAACTGTAAATGGTAAAAAAAAATTAAATTAAATAATGGTGATAAATGTTTGTTAATAGGTTATAGGTCATTCAAGTGATCCAAGTATATGTCCAAAAAGTTTAGCACTTAATTTATTTAAAATAGCAAACTAACTCTGTTTTTAACAATGAATATATTCTTAGAAACGTAATTTAAAAGCAAATCTAAAAATATAAAAATTACATAATCATTGAGACATATCAGTAAATACATATTTAAACCCTTTGGTTAAAATATACATAAATACAATTAATTAAACAATTCATTTATGATAATTTTATTTAATACCTTAAGGTCATAAACTACTAGGCTGAGTTTCGGAATTGATGCAGACTCAATGATAGAAGAGCTCGTCTTGATGTTTATGGAAGCCCATGATCGCGTTAGAAAATGAGTTTTGCTAAAAAGGCCATAACTTATGGCACGGGTCTCCGTTTCATGCCTACTTACTGTCAAATCGAAGCTTGAGACGAAGGCCCAAAAAGCCTTGTTTTGGACACTTTATTTACATTTTCGTACTTTTTCTTTATTTTGGTGAACTTTATTTAGGCCAAGTTTTTGGCCCGTTTGATGTTTTAGGCCCATTTGAAAATATGGGTCATATTTAAAGTGTATTTTGTCTAATGAAATAATCAGTTGATGATTTTGCAAATTTTGAGTTTTTCTCTCCAAAAGTATTTTTCGTGTATGAAAAGTCTTTGAAGGCCTTTACCACAGTATTCTCAAATCAACGTGGTTTTGGTAAAATTAATCCGGTATTCTTTGAATCAACGAATTCTAATCTGTTCTGTGTTTTCTAATCTACATCACGAATATCACATGATATGTTATTGTTCTGTGTTTAGTGAACGTTTAATGTTTAGTGAATGTTTGAATTTCAATAAAATGATAAATGTTTTTTTTTAATGACAAGTTAATAAGTTAGTGGTTCGAGCCCAGACAGTGACATCCACAAGGGGTAGTATGTCTTCCCTCGAACCCTTCACCTATGGGGAATAAACCCAACATTTGTTCACAACGGGACTTAAATTCATGTTGGTCAAAAAACCGAGTTGTTGCACGGCTAGTTAGATACATCCATCATATATCCTTGCGTTTAAGTAAAAGATAAAGGGATGAAAAATAGAAAAGCAAAGTACGACGGAAGAGTGTGTTGTCTTGATGAAATGTAGAAAAAGATACGAAAATAAGGAGAGAAGTGAGTGCATGTGATAACCCCACTCCTAAGACCCTCTTGTGATCGATCGAGCTGCATGGACAGCAACTCTCCCTCCCCCACCACCTCTTAAAATAACAATTTGTTCATCTATATTATATTATTCTTTATTTCTCTACAATTTAGTGACGAAAATCAGGAATTTCTTCCTCTCTCTCTCTCTGTCTCACACACACACACACAGATGTCTCTATATTGTATGTACGTATTTATGTTATGTTTGTACGTATATTATACTCCCTCCGTCCCTAAATAAAGTTCACATTTCACCTTGAATTTTTGTCCCTAAATAAAGTTCCCATTTCACAAGTTGATGGGGTCAACTTAATAAAATAATATAATTACCATGGACCCCACTACTAACTATCCACTTACTATCTTTCTCTCTCCAAACCAACTTTATATTTTAATCAAATTTAATACCAACAACCCTACCACTAACTTTTTCCTTAAATATTGTGCCCAAGACAAATGAGAACTTTATTTAGGGACGGAGGGAGTATACAAGATAGCAACAAATAATTGAAGAACAAGCAAATAGAGGCTGAAAACCAAAGTTATTATTATTATTATTATTATATGAAAAGAAGAGAGAAGACGGAAAAACAGGTCTATTCTATGATTTCAATCCATTTTCTCTTCTCTTGGTGCAATATCTAAGCTATAATCATGTCGCTTACGGGTTTTCTCAACTCTTGCAGGAAGTTTAAGTTGAAAGTTTGATGCGGGTGGTGACGGTTGAAGGATTTGCTCATTGATAGAAGAAACGGATCGATTTGCGTGTTAAAGAAATGGCAGCAACTTCTTTGTCGACGCCAAAAATTGGCGTAAGATCAGAAGAAGAACATGAACATGTTTCTTCAACTATTGATCATGAGTCTACATCATCTCAACCAAAAAAGAAAAGATGCCTTCCAGGAACTCCAAGCAAGTACCCAAACAATTTGCATATATATGTCGTCCATTCTCATTATATCATCTTGTGTTTCATTATCTCAAAAAGAAAAAGAAAAAAAAACACTTTCTTTTTAATAAAAAAATCTATTGAAGTTGTGAGAATTAGATAAAAAAACCCTAATTTTGAAAATAATTGTTTCAATTTTAAAATTTTAAAACTCCAAGCATGTGGGCTAGAGCTCATGAGCTAAAGAAAGTGTGTTTGATTTTTTGTTTTTTTTTTTTTGTTTAATTATCAATCGATGTAACGTGTGGTTTTGTTCAAATCAAAACCAAACATACAACTTACAGATCCAGATGCGGAGGTAATAGCGTTGTCCCCAAAGACCCTAATGGCAACAAATCGGTTCATATGTGAAGTATGCAACAAAGGATTCCAAAGGGAACAAAACTTGCAACTCCATAGAAGAGGACACAATCTTCCTTGGAAACTCAAGCAAAAGAGTACCAAAGAAGTGAAACGGAAGGTGTATTTGTGCCCCGAGCCTTCATGTGTCCACCATGACCCTTCTCGTGCATTAGGAGACCTCACGGGAATCAAGAAACACTATTCCCGAAAGCACGGCGAGAAGAAATACAAGTGCGAGAAGTGCTCCAAGAAATACGCGGTCCAATCCGATTGGAAAGCTCACTCCAAAACCTGTGGAACCCGTGAATATCGGTGCGACTGTGGCACCCTCTTCTCAAGGTCTTGTACTTCATTTCCCCTAGCTATATTATTAAGGATTTAATTTTTGCATCGCATATTATAATACATACATCACAAAATACAATTATTACTGCAGATTGTACAAATACATAATACAATTATTGTAGTATATAAATTAAAAACTGTGGTGTAAAATCACCACCTATACTATTAACCTTTGTTTTTCAAATTAAATTAGATGTTAGATAAATTCTTACATTGGTCAATCAAGTATAATTATTTTCTAGGGAAATATGCTACCTCACAAAGTTACAAAGATCTGGTTTTGGGACGTAGTATGTAGTCACGTGGATGTCAGTAGACAATGGTAACGGTGAGGGGTCTTTGCTGTATGTTTTTTTGTCTTATGGAGTGGATACATCCATACTGATGCTATGCTCTTGCTTCTTTCTGGCTGTCTGTCTCTCTCACTCGAATATTTTCTGAAAATGAAGAAAGAAATGAAAAGAGAAGAGCCTAATAATAATTTATGAGAATGTCACTGATTAACAATTTTCATCATAATTCAGGAAATATTTTCTTAGATAAGTAATAAGGAATCTTTTATTTTTTAGGGCTAATAAATTACTCAAACGTGACATGATCCAACACTTAATTATTATTTATTTTTTGGTAAAATTCGAAATTAGATATACTTCCCCTGTTTCCAAATAAGTTATATTAGATTAAATTGGATAGTTTAATAAACAATAAGTTTCACAAATTTTGAACAAAATAAAGTTAATGATGTTTATAAGTAAAATTAAAGTTAAAATGTTAAACGAGCCATTTTATTATATTAAAGATATAGTAATTAGTGGGTATAAATTCTGTAGGAAATATAGAGATATTGCAAGTTGGCAATTTATACTCTATCCCACATAGGTGGGAGGAAGAAACTTAAATGAGTTTATAAGGCAATTAATTCTTTAAGCTTCCAAAAGGCTTTAGTGGAGGATTAAGGGCTAGACCCACACGCGCGCCGAGCCGAGATCGATGACACGAAATGGCGCGATTTAGGCGCACTTTGCACGTCGCTGGGAGCTGAGGAGCTTTCTTTTTGGCCAAGACAGTGATACTCAAAACGTAACGGTCGGTTGTTAAGAGGGTCGTTAAATGCCCTGTACGTTTTTTGACCATCTCATACGTTTTGATCGCTGATTAATGGTAATTAAGAGTGACTTAATTGCCTGGCCGTTTCTGCTCTCATGCCTCTCGTCTCCCTATAAAAAGGGACTCATATGGCAGAGTTTAGACACACCCCCAATCAGAAAGCTTTCTCTCCTCTTTCTGCTGCGTTTTTCCTTCCTACATTTCCGAGTACTCACTTTGTGTTGAACGGTGTTTCTTGCTGTGGAACATACCGTGGTTGCTGCATCAAATCCTGGGTGTATACGTTAGAGGCTTACAGCGTATAAAGCACGTATAAACCTTTAAGGACAGGAATCCTCATTCCGTGCGGTGCATTCTTCATCTTCGTCAATTTCAGGTTAGTGCATTTCATTTGGTTATTTTGGTTAATTTGATATTATTACAGAATATAATACAACAAATTCCACTATATATTAGTACTAAATAAGGTATATTATTAGAGTGTATCTTAGTACTAAATAAGGTATATTATTAGAGCGTGGGGTATGGTGGCTTAACCCCTACCCAAGTCGGACGCCACATCACTTCCGACTCGCGCCACCATACCGTGCGCCATGTTAAACCCCACCTCAAGTCGGATGGGTGGCGTAGGTGGCGAGCCAATGGGAGGAAAGATGACATTTTTTGACCAATGGGAGGAGAGAGGTTATTATTTTTTTAATGGTTTTTATTTCTTTAAAGGGGTATTATTGGTTAGTGATGGTAGAGGGGGTATTTAGGAGTTTTGAATGTGAAATGTGAAATGGTGATGTGGCACATAGGTGGCGCGAAGGTGGCGAAGTGGCTTAAGCCACCACACCTAATACTCTTAAAGTGTATCTTATTTATAAAAAGTGAATATACTTATTTGAAATATGATTTTATGCCATGTTGACACGTCTCCCTTGATACAATTATGGTCATGGGCATTCTCAGACACTATCATCATCATTTGTAAAATGAAGAAATATTGCTGCCTCAATAGTTAGATTCCATTTTGACGTGTAACATGCATTTGTATATGTATAATCTGCAACATATATATGCATCATGTTACTCATTGGGTCGTTTATAATTAACAAGGCATGTGAAATATGATACTAGCTAATACATTTCATTTCTTAATAAATGTTCTTTTTTTTTTGCAGGCGTGACAGTTTCATCACACACCGAGCATTTTGTGATGCATTAGCTCAAGAGAGTGCGAGACATCCTTCAGGCTTTGGGTCTATTAGTAGCCATCTTTTCGGAAGCCAAAGCCATCTTAGTAATATTAATCTTGGTCTTCCTCAAGATAGACAAAATTCGAACAACCAATCATCTAATAATACCAACATTTTAAGTCTTAATTTCGACCAAGGCATGCTCACGCCAAATCAAACACCTCTATTCCCGCAATCCCACCAACAACAAATGACGAATTCGTCGCCTTTTTTTGTATCGGATCCAAACCAAGGGTTGAACCAAGTGTTTGAGTATGAGCAACAAAGCCAACAACATGGGCTGTTTTTGGCAAACAAGCCGAATATTCACGGGTTGATGCAACTTCCTGACCTTCATAGCAACACGAAAATGTCACCTAATCTTTTCAGCTTAGGGTTCTTCTCCGGCAACAATGGTTTGATCAAAAACGATACAAATATGTCATCCTCTAGTTTCATGATTCCTGATCATATTTCCCTTGACGGCAATCGAGAAAGCCAGATGCCAGCTCACATGTCGGCTACGGCTTTGTTGCAGAAGGCCGCTCAGATGGGCTCCACCACAAGTAACAACAATGCCACCGCTTTCTTTGGTGCGGATGTTAGAGGAGATCAGCTGATGAACTCTCTTAGCAGTGGTGCAGCTTCCTCAATGTTTGGCAGTAGAAACATGAATGAGGCTGGAAAGTTCGATCATCAGAATTTCTCTTTAAGTATTGGAAACTCAGATAAAACAACTTTAGATTTTCTGGGTGTCGGCTACTCGAAGAGAGAACAACAACAACAACCACCACAGCCTAGTGGTCACATAAACATAAGCTCATTGGAACATAATGTTGATTCATCAACCCAGGCGAGTCATGATGTACTTGGTGGATCCTCCAGACTTCATGGGAACTGATTATTTTTTGTTGGTTACTCCACCAGAAATTTGCTCGTGTAGGAAACTTGTGATACTTCAATCAGTTATTATTTTTAGTCAGTCACAGTTTCATTACTAAACAAGCGAAATTATAACATGTATTTGATCTTGATTTGTTTTTAAACTACAAGTTCTCGCTAACAGTAACGGCCCCTAGATAACATGGGGTACTGTACCTACCATTTGACACGAGTTGTCTTCATATACTTAGCAGCGATAGAAAAAAATAATTGATTTAATCATTTTAAAATCTTGTCCCTCCATCTTTCTCTCAATACACACACTCACACTTAAAACTTCAATCTCACTCAAACAACTATGAATTAGCTAGTTTTGTATTGCATTCGATCTCTCAATTGGTATCAGAGCGAAATCTCTCAGCGAGAAGATCCAAATTCGAGCTAGTTTGATCAAGATCTGGATTTTTGAAGGTTCAAAGTTTGTTCGTCATTGAAAATTAATTCAAGAATTTTTAGTTTCAAATCGATGAATTGAGTGAAGAATAGTGTTTCTCCATAGATTCTAATAAAAATAGAATCAAGTTCAGATCAATTTCATCAACAATCGATCGAGATTTGATGATTTTAGTGAAAAAGTGAAAAAGTTCAAAAGTTTCTGAAAATTGACGAATTAAAGCTATATTGTTATGGATTGAAGAAGATAATCGGATCAGAGTGTGCGAAAATCAGAATCGAGCATATTGTGATTGGAATCACTGAAATCGGTGAAGAATTAAGAAGAATCAGATCAAAAAGGTGAAGAAAAAGTACGTACCGTCGTGCGTACAAGTGTTCGAGCTCAAAGACACGAAGAACAAGTTCGGCCACTTGTAGTTCGACCCAAGTTCGGCTCAAAGTAAGTAATTCAGCCCAAAGTGAAGTTCGGCCGGAACTTCCCTGGACTTCGGCCTGTATTGAACTTGTTTAAAACTTCGGCCCATATCGAACTTCCATAGAACTTCGGCCCGAGCAAGTAGAAGCTCGACCTAAGAAGCTCGGCCCAAGAAGCTCGGCCCAACAAGTTCGGCCCGATCTTCATCATAGTTCGGCAACAATTTTTCGATCAAAAACTTCGGCTCTGTGAAGTTCGATTACCAATCAAGTGCAATTGATCTAATCAAAACAACAAATCATCAGATATCAACGTTAACAATTTGATTTCAATATCGACTTCAATACCTACGATTGATTTCGAGTTCAATTTCGATTTATCAAGATTGATTTCAGCGTTTAATTAGTGTTCGGCTCAAAAGAAATCGAGAATCAAAGTAGAAATCGATCAACACAGATTCAATAATCGATCAGCGTTTAATCCTCTCGGATTTCAGTTCTACGATAAAAATTCTAGTGTTCGGGTTTTACTTCAATTATCGATCTGTTTGTTCATGCTTATTGATTCCGATCTCAATCTGCGTATCAAAGTTCCGATCTCAATCTGCGTATCAAACTGATCTCAGACCCAAGCTATTTCCAGCCCAAAACAAATTAAAACAAATCTTGATAGCCCAATTTTATTTGAGCCTAAATTTCGTACAAGCACAAATTCAAACATTTGTTAATTGTTTAAAAAAAATAAATAAAAAAAATCCCTCTTTTTAAGTCCATAAAGCCCAAATCATATTAAGCCCAAAACTTTAATTGAAGGGTTAATTGGACGGATTTTCAACAAGTTAAACATTTAAACCACTTAATCTTCAAGCCCATATCCAATTTAATCCAAATACAATTTAATAAAGAGCTCAAAACCAACACATAGCCCAAACCTAAACACAATTTTTCAAAACTTTTACATTTTTTTTCTTTTCCAAATCCAATCACAAAATTTTACATTTTTTAAAAAAACCTAAACACAAAACTTTTAAATTTTTTTAAACTCGAATACAAAACGTTTACATTTTTTTTACGTTTTTAAACACGAGAAAATTGTTTACAAAACGTTTAAAAGGTTTTAAAAGAAAACTTTTACATTTTAAGACACGAGAACTTTTACCCAAAATCCTTATAATCACAAAGAATGGAAAAAACTTGCATCGCCTATATTTGATGATATGGAAAAAGATCTTCAAGATGCGCAAAAGGCTACAAAGAAATCAATTATTCGCAATTCAGATTATTATTAACGTAAGATGTTGATGGCTAACCAAGAGACTTTTGAGATTTCTGATCGTTTCAATGAAGAGGCTAACAAAGAAATAGAGGTAATCATTTCTCTCTTATCTAATTCTTTAAATACAATTGATTCTGATAACTGTTTTGTAACAAATCAGAATTCTGAAATTGAGTCTTTAAAACTCAACCTTTTAAATTAACAAGACATAAATAATAAACTCCTAGAGAGTTTAATTGCTTTAGAAAACGAACATGAACAATCTGTTTATCATATTGGACAACTTGTTCATTGTGTTAAACAAAATCAACATTTTGAACAAGAAAATCTGAAGTTCACTACAAGAAAATTCCTATATAGCTACGGAAAGTTGCAACGAACTTGATTCCGTAGAAATTTTGCTATGGAATATGCTACAAAATGAGGTTCCGTAGCAATTTTGCTACGGAATATGCTACAGAATTTTAAACCGTAGCGAATCCAAGATTAGCTATGGAATTTTGTTACGGAATTTTAATACGTAGCTAATTTGCTACGGAATTTACTACGGAACTTGATTCCATAACTATTCTGCTACGCAATGGTGCTACGAAAATGAAATTTGTAGCTAATTTGCTACGGCAAAAATATCCGTAGCTAATCTGCAACGGAATGTTGCTATGGAGCTAGATTCCGTAACTATTCTGCTACGGAATATTGCTAGGAAAATGAAATTGTAGCTAATTTGCTACGGGCAACAAATCCGTAGCTAATTTGTTACCGAAATCGTTATGGAACTTCATTCCGTAGCAATTTTGCTACAGAATGAAATTTCGTAGCTAATCTGCAACGGAATGTTGCTATGGAACTATATTCCGTAACTATTCTGCTACGGAATATTGCTAGGAAAATTTGAAAATGATGATTATTTTCCAATTATAAAACCAGAAGAATTTGAAATTAAAGGAAATGCCGTTCTTCAACAAAAAGTAACATCAAAGATTTATGTTCCATCTCTAATTCTAGAAAAGAAAATTTGTCAATTGGAAAATGAAATCGACGAAACACATAAGACATTTGACAAAGAAAAATCAGTTTTACGATCCAAAATTTTTGAATTAGAAACTAAAATTGATAAAACACATAAATCTTTTGATGAAGACAAATTAACGTTGCAAACGAAAATTAAAAATTTAGAATCTAAATCATCTCATTTTCATAAATTTAAGAAGCCTAATGCATCTTTGAAATTAGATTCTCCTTTCACTGCAAAGAAAAAATGTAATAACAACAGAATGTTTTCTCCTGTCAATGCATATCGAGATTTATATACAATCAAGCAAACTGAGATTATTAGAGGAAATTCTAAACCTAAACTGAAGTCACAAGTAAGTTCCTCTACCAAATCTAAGCCTAGGAGATCCACGGTCCCGCCACACTCTGATAAGAAAATGAATGCTCTCAAACAAGCTAATAGAGGCAATTCCGCACCTAAAACTCCAAATAAATTAGGTTCCTCTTTTATTCTTAGCCATTCTCAGGTGGATAAGATTAAACCATCAACCGTGTTGAAACATTCTAATCCGTCAAAGAAATTTTTTTCCAAACTAAATCTTTGAAATACTCGAGAAAAGATTTACTTTCCTTGGCACCTAACACGACTTTTACACAAGTGCCAAAAACATCTCCTGTTTATGTTTACAAAACATCCCCGATCTTAAAAGCAAAATGAGTTCCCAAAACTCCAACATCTCAAATAATTCCCCGGAAATTATTTGAAAGTGAAACATCAAGTTTCAGTTTTTATTGGAACTCTCAATCTTTAAATCAAATCGATACAACTTATCGGTGGTTTAATTCCCACACTAACATTGTCGGACCCAAACAAAAATGGGTACCAAAAGTTGTTTGATTTGTTTTGCAGGAAATGACTTATACACAAATCAGTGTATAACTCGCATTTAAAAGAAATGACTTATATACAAATCAGTGTATAACTCGCTTTTCAACATGATGGCTTTCAAATACATTAGTTTGAAACCCGCTCTTAACCAGTTTTTCAGATAACTGTCAAAACTCTTTCCCACCCCTTTAAAACTGTAAATTTTTCATTAGTTTTATATTGTCGAGGGGGAGAAATATTAATTCTAGGGGGAGAATTAGTATTTCCAGGGGAAGAAACTTTCTTATATCAATACTTTTATACCCGTTTGAATTTTTTTCTAATGATCCATTTTTTTTATCAAACGACAATACCTTCCTATGGTTTGCCAGAACCAGCGTTACCTGCCAAGGGAAATACTTTTTAGCCAAAATTGGTAAATGTGAGGGTATAAGTCAAGGATATAGATTTAGGTGAGTGCAAGGTGATGTGAAAACATGATAATATCAAGAAAACACACCTTTGAGTGCATCCAAACCGTTCTTAAACCGGGAAACCTCACAAATTTGTGTTCATTCATGTGTTGAATGTTTCACCAGACTTAACTGGCCCAGTCAAGCATATGCACTCCACCACCAACCACTCAGATTCCTCTCAATAGGAATTTGTTTCAATTCATCAGGGGACGTAGCACATAATCTATCGACTACTCATTTGGAGTATGTTGATATTGAAATAATTAACCTCCTGCCCCGGGTTACGTCTTCAATTGAATACACAATGTGTCTAGATCTCACCGTCAAATATTTCTAATATAGGACACATACACTATTGAATATGAATCTCCGTGTATTCATCAGAACACTCATAGTGGCATCACGATATGGTGTTTCACAAGGATTGAGTGGAAATCCTGCTAGAGTTAAAATCGCGCCAACTCTAACTGCAGGTCACACATTTAAATCAACGGTTGTGCAAACGACTATCGATTCATACGGTGTGTTAACAGATACTCTATGTGAGTCCGGTCTTACCTTATTTGTTCAAGTTGCTGTGCCTAAATTTGATATCTTAAAGGCAACAACTTATGCCGGAAACACATACATTTTCCGATGAAAAATCCATGTTATTCATAAAACGTAACATCATAAATGCTGATATATTGCACATGAGCGTTATAGTTCACTCTCAAATTACTCATATGATCTGCTATAACCGGCATGATCTTCCCCAGGAGCCACCTACAATATAGGACAAAATGTAAGGGTACAATATAGGTCTAGGTGAGCAGAGTCAAGTATCACGGGATCTTGATTGGGGTGCGCTGAGATAAAATTTGAGAGGGGGAATGTAGTATGGGGTGCAGTTCAGCGAAACATGGTAACATGAAATGAGGGAGTAGTCGAAAAATGAAAAAGTAAGCTTGAGTGAGGAGGGTGTGACAGGGTTAAAGAAAACGAATAACCCTTCCCAAACTGATAAAAAGCCGGGTTGCCACGTCTCTATCAGATTACTTGTTTCATTTTCTCGGAGACTATCTTATATGCTATCAACATCTCACTTGGAGATTGTGGATATTTAATCAGGGGACAAGCCTCTCCAGTCCTCGCCTTCGTTTGTCCACTAATTGAGTCTAGAACCGAAATACACTTTTAGGACACAGGCAAAATACCAAGCTTATCTGTGTGATATAGCCGGAACATTCATAGTGATACCAACATTCTTGGTATTCCACGATGATTGAATGGAAATCCTACCAGTGCTAACATCTATTCCAACACTGAACGTAGGTCACACAGTTTGTGTAACTGTTGTGTTAACGGGTAATCTATGTGATCCCGGTTTGCCCTATTTGATTCGATCATTGAGATTAAATGCCAAACGATTTGATCGGATATCTACATCATCAACATCGGTTCGGTTTTCGATGATACAATGTGATGTATATTGATTCATTCAAAAGATGAATATATCATTCTTCATCACATTTGTATCCATGGGCTTCGAAGATTTTCTTCATTTCACCTCAACGAACTTCACATTTTTCATGATGATTCCGATGAATCTTAATCATCATGAGGGGGAGAAAATTTACTAAGAAGTTCAGTTTATGAAGAAAAATACTTACAAGACTTAAGAGAATATATTAGCCCAGTTTACTCCACATCAAAAGTCATATGCACCAATTAAGGGGGAGTAAACAAGAAACCGAAGAAGATCAGTTGAGAAATAATTGTTTGTTTAAGGGGGAGCGTAAACTTTATCCACATTTAACTCTAAACAACAATTATCAATGATCATAAATCGACAAAGCCACAACTTCGAGAAAAGACTTCCGCTTCAAACAACTCTATCTATCTATGGGTCTACATTTTCGTCGATTTATATGAAATATTTGTGAAGAAAAAGAAACCGATTCATATTCAGAAATTTCTCACAAATTCTCAACCTTTCCACTACAAACCTCAAATTGTACAAATCATTCTATCCAAACCACGAATCACATTCATACCTACTCAAAATCTTAAATTTTCCAATTCATTCATTTCAAAACACAAAACATCCATTTCAAACTGAAATCTAATCGAATAAATCATTCTTTCCACATTCTATAACAATCATATCCATTCCATAACAACCATATCCATACAAAAGCTAAACTGTTCAAATCTTTTGTATCATACAAAATACAAATTATTCACATTCATTCAAATCGTAAATGTATATATCATTCTTTCCTATATACAAACATCCACACACACACACACATCCAAAACCTTTAACTTTCAAATCATTCTGTTCATAATACAAATCATCATCATCCTATCTAAACAAAAACCTCTACCTCAACATCTCAAAATCCCAGTCAACTCCTTACCTAACTGATGTATCATTTCTAGAACCTTCAAATCTTGATTATATCAGTTTTAGGTATTTCGTAGACCAACAACCTCAACGATAAAAATTTAGTTTCTTCAAAGGAAGACAGGGATGAGATACTAAAAGTTCAAAAAGAGGAAGATTGAATAATGATAAAGACATTTCAAGACAAGAATTTATGAAATCTTCTTAGATACTTTATATCGGTTGAAAAGCCAATTAAAAATATTATTTTTCACTGTTCAATCAAAAGCTGAAGCTGACACAACATCAAAACTATTCAACGGATAATTCAGGTTCAGACTTTGCTAGAGAAGAAGATTTCGAGAACAGGCTAATCCAAACTATTGATACAAAGGGGGAGATTGTTAGAGTCAATTAAGTTGTATTCAATAGTTAGGGGACTAGATATGTAATATTGCAATAGTATTAGTCTAGTCTTTAGCCTTAATCATGATGATTAGTGAACTAGGTATTTAAGGGAATTTACCTTTCACTAATTGTAAGCTTTTACACTCATTAATTGAATTATCATTTTGAAGCTACTTTTCCCTCCATCTTTCTCTCTCAATACACACACTCCATACACCAAGAACACACACACTTAAAACTTCAATCTCACTCAAACAACCATGAATTAGCTAGTTTTGTATTGCATTCGATCTCTCATAATTAATTATAAGTATTAAGAGCATTTGGTGTGGCATCGACAAAGATTCAACAAACACTTGTGGCGGCTGCCTAAGCCTCGCCAAGCGCCTTTGGCGGCCGCAAAACCATACCACCCATCCAACCATTCACTCGCCAAATCGTTTTCACCAAGGGGTTGGCATGCGCCAATGGTTGGAAGACTGACAATGGATACCCTTTAATGGCCAGATTTTTAAATTTTTAAAGGTTTTAAAATTTTAAATTATTTAAATCATATTCAATTCATTTATAATAATATTTAACTTATATACTCATTTAACCCAAACCATTCACTCTAGATCTCAACCAAACTTACATTTTTTAGTCCCAATTTAGTGTACTTATATGTAAAGGGGAGTTAAATACACTCAATATGAGTTTATTGATCAAATAATAATATCAATGTTGGGTCGCTGAAAATCATCCCCCACTGAAGGGATTTAACGAATACAAAAAGGAAAATAGTTAGAAGACAATTTGAGAATCAGTTCCTCAGATTGTGGGTAACTAAATCTGATCAGTTGGGATTTCAGTTACCCAGCTACACTATCCGATCACCATCTTAAACAACGATCAGTTCCCCGTGCGGAATCAGATACTGATCAGATAGTTGTAGCAGGTTCAACGCACACTTGACAATAATAACACTGAACCATTGAACATATACCTCTCTAAGCAAAACTCTTAGTGAACGTCACTGAAGCTGAATGCCATCTGAAAAAGCATGAGTATCCAAAGACTCATGGTGATCTGAAGCGCACAAAGACCTGAAGTTTCAGTGTCACAGAAAGACACAAGTAAAGCACAAGTTAGTGCATCGCTGATAAAGGTAATATCTTGCAAATCTTCTAGAAGATATCGGCGATCACAAGACGACAGAAAGTACTGTCAGAATTCCGTTAGTAGTGCTCGTCGCATGAAATATCCTCTGCACCAACGAAATTCTCACACGTGGATTCGATCGATCATTCGTTTGGTCAGTGGAAGTGTATAAGTGCATAAATTCACTTATCACGGGACTAAAAGTTGGTATTAGAGCAGGACAATTAATTCATAATTGTTGATATGCTTACTTACTGATCAAAATGGGTGAAAAACTATCACAGATGAACCTTGGTTCAAAGACAAATGCCCTTGTTTTTACCGATGATGATTTTGGTATGTTGAAAATTCATTTTTTGGGATTTATCGAACATCAAAATGATATGGGACCAAATTGTAACACCTCAAATTTTTAATACAAAATATTTCCGTAAAATCCTTTCCTTTTTCAAACATTTAAAGTATTGTCCCAAAATATGGATTTACAAAAACCTTTTATATATAATAAAAGTCACTAGTGGTGTTACAAAATATATCATAACCAAAGCCAAATATAAATCCACCTTGCTATCTCTACTAAACCCGTGTGCCTTCACTAGGAAACGCACCTAATCCTTAGCTCCCGAACCTGAGTACATAGCATCACAAACAAACATAGTACGTAAGACAAAATTGTCTCGTGAGATACATGGGTTTTAGACCCGACATTAATATATAAATAATCACACATATTAAGTATATATAGATATACATATTTATATACTTTAGTTACCTCCGCGGTAACCCTAACACATTCATATACATCGATCACCTCCTCGGTAATCCTATCACATTCATTCATAGCCTATTCGACCCGTCAGGTTGTTCAGAATGCCTCCAATACAACGAGACCCCATTTTTGTCCTACTAACCAGAATGCCTCCGATTCAGTAGAACCCCCTTTGTCACCTTGTCCAAGCAAGGTGACCCATCTTATCTTACTAATCAGAATGCCTCCAATTCAGTAAGATCCAACATCTTGTTGGGTGATCGGAATGCCTCCAATCCACCGGTTTAAAGATACCGTGATACTCCAGAAGGCCTCCGAATCTATCACGTACCTGTCCTATTTCAGTCTACCCGTCGTAACTATTATATGTACCTATATGTCACATCTTATCAACAATGCCGTAAGGACATCATGCAAACTATCCATATACTAATCTCAATTAGTATTCACACAATTAATCCGACTATTTAATAATAAGAATAAACAACTAGTTTAACATTAGTAATCACAAATTATGAAAATACTTCTTAACCGCTATGTACTCAGTTTTAAAGTTCACATGTACTCACCTTAGCAAATAATGTTCCAACCGTGCCCTTTACGCCAATTTCCTTGCTCCAACAATCAATCGACTTTCCAAGATTTCACCAAACGCCTAATACAACAATCACAAGTTGTTCAACAACAAATACTACTAATAATACACCCTTTTATTATTAGAAATCCCTTTGAAACACTTTCCCCCAATTTTGATGATTTTCAAAACCCTAGGTTTAACCAATCTTAAGATTCTTACAAATCTTAACCATACACTTGTTTTCTTTCTTAAAATACCATCTACCAAGTGTATACAACCTTTATTTCACCATTTAAGAAAACCCCAAGAACTAGGGTTCGAGATCCAAGCTTTTACTTCCATGGATCTAAAGTAATAAACATCAAGGAGTGAAGATTTACCTTAATCTTCAACAATAGAAGCAAAATCAGTTGATTCGGACCCCAAAATCGGCTTCAAATGAACTTTTCCACTCAAAATATTTATAAGAACTTAGAGAGAGAGTTAGGGTTTCAAGTTTGGCACTTAATGGCCAAAAACCCGTATTTAAGGTCTTCCAGACGAAAATCAGCAGTAACTGATCAGCGCTAACGGAAATCAGCACTAACGGAGTCAGCACTAACGGAGTCAGCACTAACGGAGTCAGCACTAACGGAGTCAGCACTAACTGATCAGTACTAACTGATCAGCACTAACGAATCAACACTAACTGATCAGCACTAACGGAAATCAGCACTAACGAAATCAGTACTAACGAAATCAGTACTAACGAAGTCAGTACTAACGAAATCAGTACTAACGAAGTCAATACTAACGAAATCAGTACTAACTAAATCGTTACATCAGCCTTTCTTGAATTTCTTTTCCTTCTCGTTTACTACCCGGGTTCGACCCGTTTCGTCCATAACTTTCTCATACGATGTCCAAATGACACGAAATCAATTCCTACGTTCTTTAAACGATTTATCCTTATTTATCATATTTTTTTAAATAATTATTCATTTACAAAAATTCGGGTCATTACACCAACGTAATTCTCACACGTGGATTCGATCGATCATTCGTTTGGTCAGTGAAAGTGTATAAATGCATAAATTCACTTATCACAGGACTAAAAATTGGTATTAGAGCAGGATAATTAATTCATAACTGTTGATATGCTTACTTACTGATCAAAATGGGTGAAAAACTATCACAGATGAACCTTGGTTCAAAGACAAATGCCCTTGTTTTTACCGATGATGATTTTGGTATATGGAAAATTCATTTTCTGGGATTTGTCGAACATCAAAATGATATGGGACCAAATATCCTTATCAATGGTCCACACATTCCAAAAATGTCCGTTCCAAGCACAACTATTTTAAAGAGAAAGAAAAAGGAAGAAGAAGAAGGAGGAGGAGGAGGAGGAGGAGGAGGAAGAGGAGGAAGAGGAAGAAGAGGAAGAAGAAGAAGAGGAAGAAGAGGAAGAGGAGGAAGAGGAAGAAGAGGAGGAGGGAAAAGAAGAGGAAGAAGAAGCAGAGGAAGAGGAAGAGGAAGAAGAGGATGAGGAGGAAGAAGAAGAAGAAGAAGAGGAAGAGGAAGAGGAAGAAGAAGAGGAGGAAGAAGACGAAGAAGAAGAGGAAGAGGAAGAAGAGGAGGAGGAAGAAGAAGAGGACGACGGAGAAGAAGAGGAAGAAGAAGAAGAAGCTAGCAGGTTTAGATGCTGAAATCCGGTTTCTCCTTCAAACGTCCCTCCCAAATTACATTCTTATCACAGTAAAAGAATGTAAAACTGCCAATGAGATATGGGATATTTTGATAACATCCTATGAAGGAACCGACGAACTTAAGGCTAGCAAGAAATCCATGTTGAATCGAAAATATGAAGCTTTCAAAGTTATCAGAGGTGAAACACTCAACATGTCGTACAAAAGGTTCACCATCCTTATAAATGATTTAAGGGAGTTTGGAATCAACAAGGAAGTTCAAGAACTAATGTACAAGTTCTTGGAAATTCTTCCATAAGATTGGGCTGTTATGTCCACAGTGCTAAGAACCTCTGTCAGATGAGAGATATGAACATGAGCAGTCTCTACAGTGCATTAATGAACTTTGAAAATGAAAACAAAATATACGATGATCTGAATGAGGCTCCCACTTCCACTGCTCTCATTGCATGCCCTTCCAAATCCTCTCGAAGAGCTCTAAAGGCAAAAGTGGAAAGTATTGTCGATCTAAATGATGCTGATGATGAAAAATTTGAAGATGTTGAGGATGGTGACCTAGAAGAGCATGAGTCTAACTCAGAAGGGTGTGAGAATGATGATATAAAAGAACTATCTGAGAGCATGGCGTTATTAGCCACAAGATACAAAAAATTCATAAATCGAAACAGTGCATGAGGCCAAAAGGATAGAGGAGAAATGGTGTGCTTTAAATGTGGAAGAACGGGCTATATCAAAGCTGACTGTACATTGTCAAAGAATACTCAGGTTCTGAAATATCAAGTTCATGCTCTTCATCAAATTATAAAAAGAAATATGAAGACATTGAGAAGAACTACCAGGAGCTGAAAGCTCAGATCGCCAAGGCTGAGAAATATCCAAAAGCATTAAAAGCAACGGCTGAAACTTGGTTAAGTGACTCAGAAACAAGTGATTGTAAGTAAAACAAAAGGTCTATTTGCTAAAATAGAAGAAGAATCTGATTCCGATTCAGAAAGTCTAAAAGATTGTATATGTCTGATGGCTAAATTTGAAGAATCTGAAGAGCAACAGTTAGTAGAAGAATATCGAGAATTCGATTTTCCAGAGTCTTCTTTCTCAAGGTACTGGGAAGGCAAAATTTCAAACAAGGTAAAAATGTCTGACAAAGTTTCTCCTAAAGATTATCCACCTTTAATCAAGTCACTTGCAAAAGATTTAATGTTTATTCACAATGAGAATGTGAAGTTAGAAATTGCTCTAACTGGAGTAACTAAGGAATTAGAAAAGCTTACACAAGAATCTTCAAAGTTAGAGACTTCAAAAAACAAAATTGTTGAGCTTCAGTATATCAATAAGATACTAAAAGAAGACAACATGACTTTATTTAAGAAAAATGAAGCTCTTCAGAAATCCTACAACTCATGTTACAAGTCATTCAATTACACAAAGCAGACTTTCGAGGAACAAAATTCAGCTACAACTCTCCCTAAATAAGCTCAATTCAAACCAAAATGCAGAACTCCCATGTTTGAAGCACCAAATGATAACTTCCCTAAATCTGAAATGTCCAAATCCCAAGAGCTTCTTTCTGACAGAGAAGTCTGTCAGACTGCTAATGGGAACTTGATCATTAAAAAATCTGATCACATAAACCAAGCTTTTTCATTAGAGGGATCTAGGATCCGGGATGAAGAGATGACTCAGCCTACCCCATAAACTGAAAAGATTAAACACTCTCAACATCAAAGAGAAGCAAAAATCATAAACCCCTACAACACTTCAGATGATGCTCATCGAACGGAAGCAAATCTCATTGCTAATATCAGCAGTCTATCCTTATCAATAACTGATACAAAAGGTAAACTTTCAAAGATCACATCCGAGATCCGGGCTGAGATGAATGAAGGGTTTGCCCAAATAAGCAATCAGTTGGAAACTTTTCTCAACCAACTAGAAAGCATTGCTACTCCACCAACTGCTCAAAATGACCCTGCATCTCATTTTGCTCAATCTTTCTCAGTTCGTCAGGGGGAGAATGAAATGAATGAAGAACCGATCTATGATGACGATTTGATAACAAACTTTGAATAGATGGATGATCCCAAACAATCCAAACATCTCTCAATAGAGAACTATATCAGGCAAAATCTCATTTTAGAAGTGATTGAAGAGATGGAGATTGATGACAATATTGATCAAAATATTCAAGGCCTTTCAATGGAAGAGTATATAAAACAGAATCTTATCTTAGAGGTAACTGAGGAAATGGAGATTGATGATAGTCATACAGATCAAGTCATTCTACTCAAGAATGTTGAAAAGGGGTGAAACTGTAAGGATCATAAAAGCAAAGACTGTTATAACATTTCTTATGAGAGAAAAGTGGTATCAGATTCAAAAAGGTCATCAGATACTGAGAAGAATGTATCACAAAAAGTAACCATCTTCTATGACAACTGTAATGCTTAAAACACTGAATCAATCCATTGTTTGATGTTAGATGATGAATTTAGAAGGAAAAGTGATGAATATGGTTAGGGTTTTTTAGAGAGAGTAGAGAGAAGTTAGAGAGAACAATTTGCTGTAATGTGTGAATGATTAAGTGCAAAAGTTATGGATTAAGCATTACAATGGGGTATTTATACTTCTACCCCTAATTTCCTAGCTAATCCTAATTAACTAACTAAACTAATATACAATGTTACCATATACCCCCTAGACTAATCTTTACAACAATTTAGTACCTAACAATCTCCCCCTTTGTAACAATAGTCTAGGTTGCATATCTTTGAAGTCTTCTTTGTTTGTAAAGCTGGAGCTGAGTGTTGAACCGTTGAGCAGTTTTGTTGAAAAATCAGCATCAACTTTTGATCATCGGTGACAGACATACTTTTAATTGGCTTTTCAACCAATATAAAGTATTCTAGAAGACTTCATGCAAATCGACGAAATGTAGACCCATAGATAGAGCGGTTAGCAGCGGAAGTTCTTTCTTGAAGTTATGGCGTTTGTCGATTTGCTGCTGATCCTCGGTTCCTGATGTTTGTTGAAGTCGTAGCGGTGCGGAATATTGACATCATTTGGATTTTCTGACCGTTGTTGATAATGTTGGAGTACGGTCATAGAATCCCTTTTATGATGTATTGACTGTTGTTGATAAGATTGGAGTACAGACATCATATCCTCTATCAGACATAGTGACCGTTGTTGATAACAATGGAGTACGATCGTCTGATCTTCGCACGAGAAGGTATCAGGGTAACCCAGGATCACATAGATTTCCTGTTAGCACAACAATTACAGAAACTGTGTGACCTACATTCAGTGTTGGCATTTATGTTAGCACTGGTAGGATTTCCATTCAATCATCGTGGAATACCAATATTTTTGGTATCACTATGAATGTTCCGGCAATATCCCAGAGATATGCTTGGTAGAGTGCCTGTGTCCTAGAGAGATTAAATTCGGTTCTAGACTCTATACGTGGACAAACGAAGGTGAGGACTGGAGGTGGGTCCTTTTTTTCAATATCAACAATCTCCAAATGAGATGACGATAGTGGATGTGGTTATCTCCGTGATTTTGAAACAAGTACTTTTTGTACTTGAGTGGTTAGTGGGGGTTGTGCATTGCATCACTGGGTCCATGATGTCTTAATCAGAAAGCAACATATGCAATCCGATATAGATGAGGTTACCCGGTCATTTGTTCGGTTTAGGGAGGGTTTTCCGTTTTCTTTAACCCTTTCACACACGCTCCTCACTCAACTCACTGGTTCATTTTCAACCACACCCTCGTTTTTTTGTTTTTACCATGTGATAAGCTGATTTGCACCCCATACTTCATACCCCCTCTCAATTTTTACCTCAACACACCCCAATCAAGATCCCACGATACTTGATTCTGCTCACCTAGACCTAGGACCCTGACTTTTTAGTTCCTATATTGTCGGTGGCTCCGGGGAAGATCATGTTGGATATAGCAGATCATAGGAGTAATTTAAGAGTGGTCTATTACGCTCATGTGCATTTTAATCAGCCTTTTAAAGATGTTATGTTTTAGGAGTTTCACATGGATTTTTTTGGTAACACTGGATTCACTTAGAGTATCCGTTAGCACACAATATGAATCGGTAGTCGTTTGCACACCGTTGATTCAAATGTGTGACCTGCGTTTAGAGTTGGTGTGATTTTAGCTCTAGCAGGATTTCCACTCGATCCTCGTGAAACATCAGATTGTGATGCCACTACGAGTGTTCCAATGGATTCACGGAGATCCATGTTTGTATTGCAAGTGTCCTATATTGGAAATATTCTTGGGGGTGAGAACTAGACACACTGTGCATACAAAGAGACTTAACCCGGGGCAGGAGGTTATTTTGTTTCAATACCGACATACTCCAAATGAGTAGTCAGTAGATTTTGTGCTATATCCCCTAATGAAGTGAAACAAATTCCTGTTGAGAGGATTTTGAGTAGTTGGTGGTGGCGTGCATTTGCTTTACTGGGCTAGTAAAGTCTAGTGAAACATTCAACGAATGAATGATCATCTATTTGTGAGGTTGCCCGGTTTATTGGCTGTTTGGATGCACTCAAAGGTATGCTTTCTTGTTATTATCATGTTTTCACATCACCTTGCACTCACCTACATCTATACCCTAGACTTCTACCCTCACATTTACCAATCGGCTAAAAGTATTTCCCTTGGAAGGTAAGGCCGGTTCTGGCAAACCACAGGAATGTATTGTCTTTTTAAAAGATGTATCATTTATTTATTCAATCGGGTATAAAAGTTTAGATTTTCTGAATTTTCTCCCCCTGGAAATAATAATTCTCCCCTTAGAATTAATAGTTCTCCCCCTCGACAAAACAAAGATATTGAATAGTTGATAGGTTTAGAAACGTACCTTATACATCATCGGAGGGGTGGAGAAGAGTTTTTGCAGTTACGTATGATTGAGCTCAATGCTTGCTGGTGATGAGCGGGTTCTGAATCTGATTTGATCAGAAGCCATTGATTGGAACAGGTGAAGTGCCTCCCAGCGATTGATTAATGACGCATGCCACCCCTTTTGTTTGGTCTGCTGAGAGTAACTGGTTCGCCAGCCCATCGGAGGCCATGATATTAACCGAACTTTTGTGGTGGGTTACTGACTGCAGTTGTGTAGGTGGGCGTTTTTCAACATTCTCGTACCCCCAGATGAACCTCAAAATGTCTAATCACTGTGCGCCATTTTAATCTGTCATCAATGGCAGTAATTAGTTTGTCAATGTTGCTTTGTAGGGAGGTGTTCTCTGGGGTGCTGGGAAGCCTGTTCAAGTGTCTCCCCTTTTTCTCCAATTTTTTCTTCAGGAGTTTTAATGTGCCATCACAGTACTTGGCAATGTCTGATACACGAAAGAAAAGTCTTTCATTGAATAGGTTCGTGTAAGTCATTCCCAAGTTAGGTTCACCGAGAACAATTGTTCTCCGAGTTTGGATTTCGGAGGGAAGTGATTTGTAGGGTGCAGCCAGGTGGACCTTTGATGTGCCACTCTCTACAGCCATTTGGTACATCTTCCATTCGAGCAACAAGAGATTTGACGAGCATGAAGTGCTTCAGAGCAGCCTTAGCGAAATTTCTCGCATGATTTTTGACTGGATGTGGGGTGTCTGGAAGTTCTCGTACTTCGTTGTATAGACATTCTATATCTTGAGGTTCGAGGATATAGAAGTCTCCTTCATCAATTGTGTACAGTTGATCGTCCGCTCTGCGAATATGGAAGGTGGTGTACCAATAGTAGCCTGAGAAGTGGTCGGTCGTTATCTCCAGGAGCTGTGTGATTGGAGACTTGTTGTATCGATGTGTTTTGCCCCTAAGATAATGCATTGTGAGGTAATACATTCTCTTTTCTCTCGATGGCAGAATCACTTCTTTGTACAACTCTTGATAATTGATAGGCAGCTCTTTCTCCTGGAAAATAGCTGAGAAGCGGTCTTTAACAAATGGCATTTTAACTTGTTGGAATATGCACTTTTTGGAGATCTTTAGGCGGCATTTGTTAGCTCTATCCACCGCTCTGTTCTCGCTATATGATAAGACCGGCACATCATGTTTTGGAGAGGCAGTTGGTGGTTCTGGTGCTGGTGTTCTGGCGGCAACCAGTTTATCGTAGTTGTGGAAGTATCTGTGATAGTTTTCTCGGGTGAAAGGGAATCATTTTACGTCCACTCGTTCCTCCTCCCTTGGTTTGTCGCTGTCAGAGTCGTCGTCTGGAGGAGAGTTGGCAGTTTGAGGTGGTTCGGTAAAAGCCTCCTTCACAATATTATCTTCTTCCGAGTCACTTTGTAGATCAATAACTGTGTCCCCTCTTTTCTTAGACCCCGTTGAACGTTGCTTTTTCTATGATACTCAACTCAGAATTGATAGATTGATTATGACTCATAGATTCGAGTTTTTCTTCTTCAGTCATATCACTTGGCTTACGTTTGATTTGTGGCAGGATGTCTTCACTCTCAGCCACGCGCCACTGGTTGAGTGGTTCAACGTTCAACACTTGAGTATAATCAAACTCAACAACCGCCCAGTCATCTATATAATCGTCGTCTTGTGGGCCTCCTCCCGATGTTTGATGAGAGGAGCTGGGTTGTTGTTGTGACTGACTCGCACCTCCGTGATGGTGAGAACTGGACCCCCTTGTTCCAGTATTCTTCGTTTCCCCCCTCCCTGAGGATCATCCTCAGGGTCTTCCGGCCTCCTGTAAATGAGGAGACCTTGAGAGCAAGACTCACACAGTTCGTCCATGCGATATTTGAACATCGCTTTAATTTGTTCCAGTGAGAATGGACGAGATGCTTCGAGGAGCAGCTCTCTGTTTAAAGGATCAGTTGCCGGTGGAAGAGGAGCAACAGTCGCCAATCTACCCTTAAGGTTTTCCAGCCTTGTATTAAGTGTTTGTGTTGTTGAGGCAAGGTGAGGGATGAGTTGGAGTTCTTGAATTGGCATTGCAGTTGTGGTGGTTGTGGTAGCCTCTGATAGTGTAATCTGATGAGGGAGGGTCATAACAACTGTTGCAGGTGGAGTTGTAATGACCCTCGAGGCAGTACCAGTTGTGATGGAGAAAAGTGGAAGTGAGGTTTCTGTTGGTGGGATTGTGGTTGTAACTGGTGGAATGGTGGTTGTGGTAGGCGTAACGGTGGTTGTGGTCGGTGGAGCGGTGATTGTGGAAGTTGGGATTATGGACGTGAGTGGTGGACTTGTTGTTATTGTAGTTGGGATTGTGGACGAGATTTGAGGAACGGAGGTTGTTGAAGTCGGAATAGTGGTTGTGAGTGGTGGTTGGGTGTGTCGTGGAGGAGGATCCGAGAAAATAGGATCATCGAAAGGGTTTGGGGATCTTTGCGGTGGTGGTGAAGGTGGACCGTGTGGTGATGGTGGTGAATCTGGTCGATCAGAGATAGTGGCAGCTGAATCTTCTGAAGAGGAAGGAGAGGAAGGTTCAGCTGTTTGTCTGGGTTGTCGTATGATGGGTTGAGTTGGTGGAACTGACTGCTGTTGTGACGATGGAGTGGCAACCGACCGACTTCCGGATGCCTCGCTAGATGAGGGGCGAAGTCGTTTTTCACGTCGGTGAGCCAGTGGTTGGTGTGGTTCAGCGGGTCGATGTCGAGGTCGTTGTTGAGGAGGTGGTGGTTGTTGTTGTTGAGCAGCTGGTTGTTGAGGAGCAGCTGGTTGGTCCCGTTGCTGTTGTGCATCCTCTGGTCTCCAATCAGGGTAATGAAGATCCCGGTATCGTCTGATGACATCAAGATTGATGTCACCAAGTTTAAAGAGTGGGAGAGGGACCGGAGCAGCATTAACAGCAGTTGTACCACTATGTTTCCTAAGGAACGAAACACTTGGTGGTTTGAAACGATTTGCAGCATCTCTGATGTGAATGGTTGGGAATCGCTTCATGAAGTTTTCAATCATGATGGACCAGAACCTCGGGTATGGCAGAAATTTTGGTTCTTTTTCTTTGGAGAGCTTGAATTCTTCCCACAAATAGGCAGGAAAGTCGTAATGTCGGTTATAGCAAAGGGCATGATAGGCATGGTGAACATTTATCGAGGCCCTGTCATGTCCAGATGACTTTCCTGTCATACATCGGTTGAAGATAGTGAAGACGTGGGACCAGCTCCTTGCCATATTTTTCTTTTTGAGTTCTCTGAGGTCGATTGTATCCCGAGGAAGGTCAAGACCGAGATCGTGTAGTCCTTCATACATTTCCTTTAATGTTAGTTGTGGTTCAAATGTAGTGAGTGGTGGTCTTGAGTCGCCATGAGGTAGCCGGAAGATGTCATATAGATCATCTTTTGTGAATTCCACCGGTTGTTCATCAATCATAGTTTCGAATTGGTGTGGGTTGGTTGATGTCACCAGTGTGAGGTAAGTGAAGAAGTGTTGAACATATACCGCTGGGACCTCTGGCCTAGCATTCAACAAATAGAAGAGCGGGTGACGTTGGATAACATGGGAATGAACCGGAAAATCGATGCTGAAGGTGATCTCTTCGTCCGGGGCCCAGTAAGAGCTGTTTTCTGTCCATGGCTTGATCCTGTAGAGAGGAACCAGGGTGTTCTCGTCTAGGACTTGTTCTGCCGCCATCTGAGAATTATACATTAAAAACAGGATGGCACAAAACAATTAGTAAAATTAGTACACAGTGTTTGGAAAATGTTACGATAATAATTTTCACTGATCGAGACGAGACAGTTCTAAGTGATTTTAATAGTGTATATATATATATATATATATATATATATATATATATATATATATATATATATATATATATATATATATATATATATAAGAACAATATAAAAATTTTAATTTTATTAAAAATATTAATAAATAAAATTTATAAATTATAATTATATATAATATATATAATATACCTATATAAAAAACATAGAAAAAAATAATTTGAGAAGTGTTCGGCCCGAGAATGGTTAATTAAAAAAAAGGTTCGGGCCGAAGACGTCTAATAGAGTTTGGGCTGACGACCAGAAAAGAGTTCGGGCCGAAGTTATCATTGAGTTCGGGCCGAAGTTAAGGCCAGGAGCTCGGGCCGAAGACATTAATGAGATCGGGCCGAGCATTGCTAAAAGTCTTCGGGCCGAAGACAGTTCAAGAGTTCGAGCCATAACACAAGTAATTAAATGTATTTC
Organism: Calendula officinalis; assembly: GCA_963853835.1. Taxonomy (NCBI): domain Eukaryota; kingdom Viridiplantae; phylum Streptophyta; class Magnoliopsida; order Asterales; family Asteraceae; genus Calendula; species Calendula officinalis. Next base: position 1,818,356 of record OY970823.1, on the reverse strand, counting down.
ATAGGCTATGTACTCAGTAAATTTCCACACGTACTCACCTTAGCAATAAGGTGCTCCAACCGTATTCTTTCCGCCGGTTCCCTTGCTTCACAGTTCGGTCAACTTTCCAAGACTTCACCGAATGCCTAAAATAATTATCATAAGATGTTCAACATCACATACTACCAATAATGTATCCATTTATCACTAGATACCATCAACTAACACTTTTCCCCAATTGTGGTGATTTACCAAACCCTAGGTTTAACCAACCCTTTAGATTCTTACAAATCATAGTGATACACTTGTTTCCTTTGTTAATATACCATCTATTAAGTGTAAACATCATTTATTAACCATAAACCATAACCCCCAACAACTAGGGTTTCAAACCCAACCATCAAAATACATAGATCTAAAGCTACAAAGATCAATGAGTGAAGATATAACTTTAATCTTCACTTAGGAGTGAAATCTATCAAGCTTTGATGAACAAATCGACCCAAATCAGCTCTTGCACTCGAAAATTGCCAAGGAGAAAACTAGGGTTTTGGAAATGCATTAAATGAGCTCAAACCCGAATTTAATGCTGCACGACACAAGTTCGCGGCGCGAACAAATTTCGCGTCGCTAACTTTCCCCCACACGCAAACTTAGCGATTGCTACCCAAACGTGAACTACATCGCGTCCTTTGGTCCAATCCTCTGGTCGAAGTTCCCGATCGTTACCCATAGTTCGTGACGCGAACTCCCCTATGCAGCAGGGCTGCATTTTTCAGTTGTTGTCTCGACCCGGTTTCGCCCATAACTTTATCGTACGGTGTCCAAACGACACGAAACCAATTCCTACGTTCTTTAAACGATTTATCCTTATTTATCATATTTTTATACAATTTATTTATTTACAAATTCGGGACGTTACAACTATCTATCCCTTAAGAAGATTCCGTCCTCGGAATCTCATCATAGTTCACGAAACCCGAGTATCTTTTCCGAATCTCGTCCTTGACTTCCCAAGTCAAATTCGGCCCAAGTGAATGCTTCCACTTGACCAACACCAACTCGATCTTCTTCCGTGTCACTTTGTAGATCAATAACTGTGTCCCCTCTTTTCTTAGACCCCGTTGAACGTTGCTTTTTCTATGATGCTCAACTCAGAATTGATAGATTGATTATGACTCATAGATTCGAGTTTTTCTTCTTCAGTCATCTCACTTGGCTTACGTTTGATTTGTGGCAGGATGTCTTCACTCTCAGCCACGCGCCACTGGTTGAGTGGTTCAACGTTCAACGCTTGAGTATAAACAAACTTAACAACCGCCCAGTCATCTATATAATCGTCGTCTTGTGGGCCTCCTCCCGGTGTTTGATGAGAGGAGCTGGGTTGTTGTTGTGACTGACTCACACCTCCGTGATGGTGAGAACTGGACCCTCCTTGTTCCAGTATTCTTCGTTGTCCCCCTCCCTGAGGATCATCCTCAGGGTCTTCCGGCCTCCTGTAAATGAGGGGACCTTGAGAGCAGGACTCACACAGTTCGTCCATGCGATATTTGAACATCGCTTTAATTTGTTCCAGTGAGAATGGGCGAGATGCTTCGAGGAGTAGCTCTCTGTTTAAAGGATCAGTTGCCGGTGGAAGAGGAGCAACAGTCGCCAATCTACCCTTAAGGTTTTCCAGCCTTGTATTAAGTGTTTGTGTTGTTGAGGCAAGGTGAGGGATGAGTTGGAGTTCTTGAATTGGCATTGCAGTTGTGGTGGTTGTGGTAGCCTCTGATAGTGTAATCTGATGAGGGAGGGTCATAACAACTGTTGCAGGTGGAGTTGTAACGACCCTCGAGGCAGTACCAATTGTGATGGAGAAAAGTGGAAGTGAGGTTTCTGTTGGTGGGATTGTGGTTGTAACTGGTGGAATGGTGGTTATGGTAGGTGGAACGGTGGTTGTGGTCGGTGGAGCGGTGATTGTGGAAGTTGGGATTATGGACGTGAGTGGTGGACTTGTTGTTATTGTAGTTGGGATTGTGGATGAGATTTGAGGAACGGAGGTTGTTGAAGTCGGAATAGTGGTTGTGAGTGGTGGTTGGGTGTGTCGTGGAGGAGGATCCGAGAAAATAGGATCATCGAAAGGGTTTGGGGATCTTTGCGGTGGTGGTGAAGGTAGACCGTGTGGTGATGGTGGTGAATCTGGTCGATCAGAGATAGTGGCAGCTGAATCTTCTGAAGAGGAAGGAGAGGAAGGTTCAGCTGTTTGTCTGGGTTGTCGTATGATGGGTTGAGTTGGTGGAACTGACTGCTGTTGTGACGATGGAGTGGCAACCGACCGACTTCCGGATGCCTCGCTAGATGAGGGGCGAAGTCGTTTTTCACGTCGGTGAGCCAGTGGTTGGTGTGGTTCAGCGGGTCGATGTCGAGGTCGTTGTTGAGGAGGTGGTGGTTGTTGTTGTTGAGCAGCTGGTTGTTGAGGAGCAGCTGGTTGGTCCGGTTCCTGTTGTGCATCCTCTGGTCTCCAATCAGGATAATGAAGATCCCGGTATCGTCTGATGACATCAAGATTGATGTCACCAAGTTTAAAGAGTGGGAGAGGGACCAGTGCAGCATTAACAGCAGTTGTACCATTATGTTTCCTAAGGAACGAAACACTTGGTGGTTTGAAACGATTTGCAGCATCTCTGATGTGAATGGTTGGGTATCGCTTCATCAAGTGTTCAATCATGATGGACCAGAACCTCGGGTATGGCAGAAATTTTGGTTCTTTTTCTTTGGAGAGCTTGAATTCTTCCCACAAATAGGCAGCAAAGTCGTAATGTCGGTTATAGCAAAGGGAATGATAGGCATGGTGAACATTTATCGAGGCCCTGTCATGTCCAGATGACTTTCCTGTCATACATCGGTTGAAGATAGTGAAGACGTGGGACCAGCTCCTTGCCATATTTTTCTTTTTGAGTTCTCTGAGGTCGATTGTATCCCGAGGAAGGTCAAGACCGAGATCGTGTAGTCCTTCATACATTTCCTTTAATGTTATTTGTGGTTCAAATGTAGTGAGTGGTGGTCTTGAGTCGCCATGAGGTAGCCGGAAGATGTCATATAGATCATCTTTTGTGAATTCCACCGGTTGTTCATCAATCATAGTTTCGAATTGGTGTGGGTTGGTTGATGTCACCAGTGTGAGGTAAGTGAAGAATTGTTGAACATATACCGCTGGGACCTCTGGCCTAGCATTCAACAAATAGAAGAGCGGGTGACGTTGGATAACATGGGAATGAACCAGAAAATCGATGCTGAAGGTGATCTCTTCGTCCGGGGCCCAGTAAGAGTTGTTTTCTGTCCATGGCTTGATCCTGTAGAGAGGAACCAGGGTGTTCTCGTCTAGGACTTGTTCTGCCGCCACCTGAGAATTATACATTAAAAACAGGATGGCACAAAACAACTAGTAAAATTAGTACACAGTGTTTGGAAAATGTTACGATAATAATTTTCACTGATCGAGACGAGACAGTTCTAAGTGATTTTAATAGTATATATATATACATATATATATATATATATATATATATATATATATATATATATATATATATATATATATATATATATATATATATATATATATATATATATATATATATATATATATATATATATATATATAAGAACAATATAAAATTTTTAATTTTATTAAAAATATTAATAAATAAAATTTATAAATTATAATTATATAAAATATATATAATATACCTATATAAAAAACATAGGAAAAAATAATTTGAGAAGTGTTCGGCCCGAGAATGGTTAATTAAAAAAAAGGTTCGGGCCGAAGACGTCTAATAGAGTTTGGACCGACGACCAGAAAAGAGTTCGGGCCGAAGTTCTCATTGATTTCGGGCCGAAGTTATCATTGAGTTCGGGCCGAAGTTAAGGCCAGGAGCTCAGGCCGAAGACATTAATGAGATCGGGCCGAGCATTGCTAAAAGTCTTCGGGCCGAAGACAGTTCAAGAGTTCGGGCCATAACACAAGTAATAAAATGTATTCCATAGGCTATGTACTCTGTAAATTTCCACGCGTACTCACCTTAGCAATAAGGTGCTCCAACCGTATTCTTTCCGCCGATTCCCTTGCTTCACAGTTCGGTCAACTTTCCAAGACTTCACCGAATGCCTAAAACAATTATCATAAGATGTTCAACATCACATACTACCAATAATGTATCCATTTATCACTAGATACCATCAACTAACACTTTTCCCCAATTGTGGTGATTTACCAAACCCTATGTTTAACCAACCCTTTAGATTCTTACAAATCATAGTCATACACTTGTTTCCTTTGTTAATATACCATCTATTAAGTGTAAACATCATTTATTAACCATAAACCATAACCCCCAACAACTAGGGTTTCAAACCCAACCATCAAAATACATAGATCTAAAGCTACAAAGATCAAGGAGTGAAGATATACCTTTAATCTTCACTTAGGAGTGAAAACTATCAAGCTTTGATGAACAAATCGACCCAAATAAGCTCTTGCACTTGAAAATCGCCAAGGAGAAAACTAGGGTTTTGGAAATGCATTAAATGATCTCAAACCCGAATTTAATGCTGCACGACACAAGTTCGCGGCGCGAACAAATTTCGCGTCGCTAACTTTCCCCCACACGCAAACTTAGCGATCGCTACCCAAACATGAACTACATCGTGTCCTTTTGTCCAATCCTCTGGTCGAAGTTCCCGATCGTTACCCATAGTTCGCGACGTGAACTCCCCTATACAGATGGGCTGCATTTTTCGGTTGTTGTCTCGACCTGGTTTCGCCCATAACTTTCTCGTACGGTGTCCAAACGACACGAAACCAATTCCTACGTTCTTTAAACGATTTATCCTTATTTATCATATTTTTATACGATTTATTTATTTACAAATTCGGGTCGTTACAACTATCTACCCCTTAAGAAGATTCCGTCCTCGGAATCTCATCATAGTTCACGAAACCCGAGTATCTTTTCCGAATCTCGTCCTTGACTTCCCAAGTCAAATTCGGCCCAAGTTAATGCTTCCACTTGACCAACACCAACTCGATCTTCTTCCGAGTCCCTTTGTAGATCAATAACTGTGTCCCCTCTTTTCTTAGACCCCGTTGAACGTTGCTTTTTCTATGATGCTCGACTCAGAATTGATAGATTGATTATGACTCATAGATTCGAGTTTTTCTTCTTCAGTCATCTCACTTGGCTTACGTTTGATTTGTGGCAGGATGTCTTCACTCTCAGCCACGCGCCACTGGTTGAGTGGTTCAACGTTCAACACTTGAGTTTAAAGAAACTCAACCACCGCCCAGTCATCTATATAATCGTCGTCTTGTGGGCCTCCTCCCGGTGTTTGATGAGAGGAGCTGGGTTGTTGTTGTAACTGACTCGCACCTCCGTGATGGTGAGAACTGGACCCTCCTTGTTCCAGTATTCTTCGTTGTCCCCCTCCCTATAATGTCCTGAATTTTTGAGTGATTAAGTATTACTTATAAATTAATTTAAATTATATGATATTTACTTTTTATTTCTTTAAGTGACGAATGTGTATCGTCTCGTGTTTAATTGACTAGTTATAATTATTTGATAAGTAACGTATTATTTACTTTTAATTTGTTTTGTGATAAATGTGTGACGGTTCGTATTATTTAGATAACAATTTATTAGACGCGTTAAATTTTAGACGTTCTAACCATTTGGTCACTTTATAATTTAATAAATGTTCGTGCATTATTAAAAGTAATTTTAATAGTTCGACTTGAGTTTGGACCGGTTATTTACCCGTATGAGTTGAGTGACATTCTTTTGAGTCGGGTTGGCCAAGAGCTAAGGCCCCATGCTTTCAAGATGTGGGCCTAATTAATTAAAGTTTGCAATCCCCTAAACCCATTTACCCCCTTTAATCCTTTGAACCCCTTTTTGGACGTACCCTAGTTGCGCCCCTAAAACGTTCGTCGAGCAGATTAAGTGAGAAGGAAAAATAAAGATCAATGGTGGAAGTTGGAACAAATTGTCGGCAGCCACCAACAATTGAGTTGATGTGGCTTTGTTTATTTCATGTTTAATTAATCAAGAAGGAGTTCCATCCAATGGTTCTTTTCTTTTCTTATTGCTGCGTGGATCAAATCCCAACCGAGACGACCAAGGATTTTGGGTACCGATTTAATTCCATTTTTTCCTTTGTTTCCTTTCGTTTCTGACCATGTGGTGTTTTGGATTGTTGAGGTATCGAGCACGAGCTTTATGCGCAGAATCCATTGGCGGCGGGATTGGAGAAGTAGTGGATAAGTGGCGGTGTCGTGTGGTGGTGTTGGTGTTTACCGTTTGAACGCGTCTTGATTCGTAGGGTATAACCTTTATCTCTTTTCATTAGTTCGTTAGTATTCTTGTGTCTTGGACTCGTAGGTTCTGGACGTCGGGATTGACATTCGGCTGGCGGTGTCGGGATTTTGAGTCGTTTGTTATATTGTTATTGTATTGGATTCTGGCAGGTTTATTTCGCTGAGTTGCCGTTGCTTTTCGACCCTCTTTGGGACTGATTCCGGACTCGGTGTCCTCTAGACATTTGTAGTTCGTCGGGTCAGAGAACCGTGGCCGCCGACTGTTTGTTAATCCGAATTATGGTTGGTGAGTTATGGTCATTTCCGTAAGGTGTCGCGTTGCTGTTCGCCTGATTCTGTTTTCTATATTCTGCAATTATTTCGAACACTTTCGGGAATGATTCTGAGCTTCGTGTCTTCTGGACATTTGTAGTTCGTCGAGTCAGGAAACCGTGGCCGCCGATCGCTCGTTAATCCGAATTATGGTCGGTGAGTTATGGTCCTTTCCGTAAGATGTCGCTGTGCTGATTTTTCGTTTCGATTTTGTAATATGTTTTGTGATTATCTAGCATCATTGTTCTTAAGGTTGGGACCGTGATGGGATGGACGACACGCTACCAGGTGTCGGATGAAATTCCGAGAATCGGGTTTGGTTTGGCTATAACCGTTGTTGTTTTTAGTCTACACATTTTACTAACCGAAAACCGAACCTGTAGGGTTCTTGGTTCCCTAAACCGAAATAGATTTCAAAATAAAAGAACTATACAAATGGTAAACATGTCTCTGAGATTAAAAAGTGATTTTAGATTTCTCGGGTGTGTCGGGAATAAGCGGGTTGATGTTGGGATTCAATTGGGTTTTAAACATCAAACTGAAATTGTGACAGAATCTGTTCGTCCTGTTTGATCACGTTTTTAACACACTTAAGATACGTTTCTGGATTTTTGGCCCGTGTTGGTTTCTAGGTTTCTGAGTCCTCTTTCCATCGCCGCCGACGGCTCGTTAATCTGATTCACGGTTTAAAAGTTATTGCTGTTTTAGTAAACCTTCGTTGGATAGTTTTCGGTTCAGCTATTCTGTCTCGTGAGCCTGTTTTGAGCCTTTTCTGTTTGGATCTAGCTTCCGAAGTATTCTGTAAAATTGTACTCCTCTGAGTGATTTAACTACTGTAAAAATTTGAATAATATCTAGTGAGCGGTTTGAGAGTTATAGCCGTTCCCGCAAAAGTGCTGAGTGCTGTTTAGTTTCTGCTGAAACAACCTTTGAGTCTAATCCTAACCTGAGCTTCCTTGTACATTGTAGGACCTTCTAGGACCTGTTAGAGACGCTCTTCAGTACCGAGGATATTTAGGAGCTTACGGTTATTCGAGGTGGGTAATCTCACTATAAACTTGTACTTACTTCCGATTCATGATTTTGTGCTATGTGTTGTGAATTGTCTTGTTGATTGAGCTTGAGTATTGATTGAGTGATTCATTTGAGTTATCTGTGATTTGAGTTATCTGGAGCCTGAGTTATCTGAGTTTTGAGTTCTTGAGTTAAAACATTAAACATAATATACTTGAGTTGTCTTGGCACCGAAGAGTACTGGTGCCAGACGTTTTGACTCAACACCGAAAAGTACAGGTGTTGAGCCTTGAGTTGTGTGGGGCGGGTCGAGGTTGATCTCTCGTCCCAAGTCACACAAGCGCGCTATATAAATTTAAAATCTGAGAAAATAAACTTGAGTAATTGAGAATTGAGTAGAGTCTCTAGGGATCACTTATGTGGCTTGAGTTGTTTGTATTTATTTGTTTATTTTGATATTATTCACTCAGCGGTGGCTGACCCCAATCACTCCCCCATTTTTCAGGTACTAGTAAGGGCAAAGAGAAGGTCAACGGTTGATGGGCTGTACCTTTATTTATTGGATTTGGGGTTTTTAAAAGTTTGTTTCGAGTCAAACATAACTTTTAACCTTTTTATTTATTTCCGCATTAAAGACCATGAGACGGTTTATATTTTTATCTGAGTTGGGACCTTTTCATTACTTGTACTTGGGGAAATTTTATTAATTAAATGTTTTTAAAAAAAAATTTAAATTTCTCCTGATTTTTGGGATGTTACAAGTTGGTATCAGAGCTCTGGCTTGAGAGAATTGGGTTCACAAGGGGTGAATTCCAAACTTAAGTCGAAGCATGAGTTTTCAAATGAGTTTTTCAAATGTTTTAAAATGAGTCCAAATCCAAATCGAGAAACAGCGCATCACAACGACCTTATGCCTCTAGTACTTATTTATGAGTTATTTAGTTTATTAAAAACGTCACGAGTGACATTGATTACTAACAGAATAAAATAAAATTTACTCGAGATGAGCGTGAATTGTACGACTATATATATATATACTATATACTATATATGTACTGTTGTGAAATACTTGATTATGTGGATGGTATAAGGATGGGAGATCGTGGAATTTTTGAAACTGGCTCGAAACCATGACAAGGGTAGGTGCGGCTAATAATAGAGGGCCCCTATTATTATACGCACATGACCCATGTCTATGTTTCGAAAAGGATTCAAGGAGACCATTCGTCAAGCATCTAAGTATCATGAAAACCCTCAATTATTATATATAATAAATGATAATAAAATCACCAAAAGAGATTTATGAGAAAACAGTGACACTAAATGAATAAGACACTCATCAAACGCGAATTGATAAATAGTTATCAAAACATGTCAAGAGAGAGACTAATGAATCAAATTGAGCTGGATTCTTTAAATGATGTAATTGAGTTATTAATAAATCGAGATTTATGAGAAAATTTGATAAGAGATTATTTATTAATAATGAGTTACCCAAACAAATCAAGTGAAAGTTAGTTTAACCAAATTGGTGAAAATCACTAACGATAATTTGTTAAAATCTAGTAATAACGAGATATATTAACTAGGTTAAAACTTAGAAGATAATGACTAAAAATGATTAAGAATAACTTAATTCGCATAATTGAGAAGTTATTGAAAATTACTAAAAATTAATAAAGCAAGAACGATTGGCAATTATCTAAAACGAATTAAATAAAGAGATTATAAATTATGTATAATCATTAAATTGAGTAAAGGAGGAAAACAATTGTAAATGAACAAGATTTATATGAGTAAATGAGAATTAACGACTTAAAGGGTTAAATTGACTAATAAGAAATTCTTGTGAAGTGTATAAACATAATCCGAGGAGAAACCAAGGGTGATAATGATATAAATGACGTTTAATGAGATGATGAGGGGTAATACGAATTGCGTAAAGTTTAATGAATTGAGAAATTTTATTGCGAAACCATATAGATTTAACTTTCCATTAAGAGAAATCATCGAGAATGCGAAATAATGGATACAATTTATTGAGTAAGGGATAAGATTTTGACAGAGTTAATAAAAGTTGCAAAAATCTAAGCAACTTTAATTGAACAAGATGAGGAACCTAAAACGAGTTATTTAACGAGTTAAGCGACGAGAGAAAATTTACGAGATGTTTTCGCTACGAATGAAATGAGAAATCTATTCAATGACAAAATTTTTATATGGTAATAATGATACCAAACACGATATGAGTAAGCCAAAAATGAGAATTTAATACTCAGATTTGAACAAGAAATAATCGTCAATGCGTAACGCGAAATAAAGTTGTGGTGCTATTAAAGGTAACGAGCTTGACTTGTGAGGAATCATAAAATGACTCATTAATAATGAGACTAATAAAAATTGATGAGTTATAATGGAGAAAATCTAATAAGGATGTGAGAATCCATGAGAAGCTTAATGAGAAAGCTGACACCTAATCTGAGCAATGAATAATTTTTTTTTTTATTTTTTTTTTATATAAAGTTATAAATAAAAAGTTAATGAGTAGGGGTGTAAGAGGGCGTAAAGAGTATACGTTGGGACCAACCCACACCTCTGCATAAGAATTTAATTATCGAGTAATCAAATTAACCTTAAAATATGAGATTTCGAGTACCACTTCCAAACTCGGGGGCGAGTTTTCTCCAAGTGGAGTTGAGTGGTGGTAAAAGGGAAAACTACCAATATTAAAAGTATGAATATAGAATAATTGTAAAGTCGTTGATTATTAAATTCGTATTATTGAACTAATGGAGATTAATAAATCGAGTTAAATGAGAAAAACGTTATTACAAGAAATTACTAAATCCAGTCGAGAACATTGTTGAGCCAAATTATCGTGTTGAGTAATTTATATGCGTGTGATAAAAAAAACTTATAAGAATAATTCGGAATAATTAATTTCATGTGATGGTATAATTATCAAGTTATGAGAAGTTCATAAATTGAGAGTAATGGTACAAATGAGAGGTAACAAGTACTCTAATATATAAATCGCGAGAAATCATGAAATTAGAGTACCAAGAATGTTGTCAATGAGTCGGCCATTAGAAGAGCGCCATAATAAATTATGAGGAAGAGTTATTATTATTGAGAAATTATCGAGCTATAAGAACCTACTAAATCAAGTTAAGAGAATAAATTATTAAAATGAACCAAATGCCAAAACTTTAATTATGATCAAGTATTAAATTGAAACTAAGGGAATACCAAGTTAAATTCTTAAATTAAATGTTATCAAACATTATACCTTATTGAGTAATTAGTAAATCGAGAATAGTTATTGAAATGAGCAAAAGAGAAAAATACAAGTGTGATAGACAATAAAATTTTATGAATTTCTAAAGCGAGAAGGAACTAAAAATACAGAGTAATGAGGAAACTTTATATTGGGAACGAGAAAATAGCTGAGTAATCAAGTGCATGGGAATTATCGAGTTAACTAATTAAACAAGTGAAGAGGAAATACTAAATTGAGACGTTCAAGATTTAAAATAAAATGAGATTTATAAGTGGACAATGAGTCAAGTTGATCAAGAGATAAAATATATGAGAACAAAGCGAGAAGTTAACTAAAGAGCTAAATGATAAAAATTTTGAGTTGATCGAGCAATGTTAAAAGAGTCAGTGAGAATTTGTTAAATACAAGCTAACAAGAGCATTAATAATGCAGCTTAAAAGAGAAATTATATGTTCGAGTAGTCTGATAATTAAATTTGATCACGTGAAAAATTGTAAAAGCGAGTAAATGTGTACATTATGTTGACTGGTGAGAAGTCATTAAAACGAGATTTTAGTTATATAGCTAGCGTTGAGCTAAAACAAGTCGTAGAGATTTGAGATGAGTGCATTTGAGTATATGCAAATTGAGTAAGAGGCATGAGTTGCCTACTATATGGGGTTATGTGTGATAAAATACATTTATGTGAATTATGAACTTGTTGTGTAGTGATTGATAGTGGTGCGAACCGCTAAATTGTTTATTTTGTTTTAAAACAAACTGATGTCCCATAGAGTAGAGGACCTTGAGATATAATTCTTGGCGGAGATTGATAATAATAAATAAAAATAACAATTAGTGGTGTTAATTATATAAAGTGACCATGTAATAGAGCGGGAAGATGTTCCCATAAAACTTGTTGTTATCGCCACGAGAGGGCCGAGTGTGATTGTGAGCACAAAATTGATGACCGAGTAACACGTCGTGATCATCTGTCGCCACAAACCAAACCGTAACAAATCTCCAAGTGGAGTTGAATCGGAGATTCAACACAACGTTAACCGCTGGGTGCAACAACTGTGTCCGACTACGAGAGCAAGAAGACATCTTCATCAGAGTATCAATAGTTATTGTGCGTCATCTTTGACATCCTTTATATCGTTAAATCGAGACCCTTAGAGAACATTCGTTTATATTTCTTTTATCCTTAATTTTTGCGCCGCCAGAGATGGACGAGTTGTCGGAGTTTATTCTGATCGAGTAGGTCACCCTGAAGAATTTTCTTTTCTTTTCATAACCTTGTCAATTTTTTTTCTATCTCAGAACGTGTGTCCTTGACGAGTCTGGGTCTGAGACGCGAGATCGCTACCCTGAGCTTATTTCGAGCAGTGACTTCGGGGACGAAGTCTATTTCAAGTGGAGTTGAGTTGTAATGTCCTGAATTTTTGAGTGATTAAGTATTACTTATAAATGAATTTAAATTATAAGATATTTACTTTTTATTTCTTTAAGTGACGAATGTGTATCGTCTCGTGTTTAATTGACTAGTTATAATTATTTGATAAGTAACGTATTATTTACTTTTAATTTGTTTTGTGATAAATGTGTGACGGTTCGTATTATTTAGACAACAATTTATTAGACGCGTTAAATATTTAGACGTTCTAACTATTTGGTCACTTTATAATTTAATAAATGTCCGTGCATTATTAAAAGTAATTTTAATAGTTCGCCTTGAGTTTGGACCGGTTATTTACCCGTATCAGTTGAGTGACATTCTTTTGAGTCGGGTTGGCCAAGAGCTAAGGCCCCATGCTTTCAAGATGTGGGCCTAATTAATTAAAGTTTGCAATCCCCTAAACCCATTTACCCCCTTTAATCCTTTAAACCCCTTTTTGGACGTACCCTAGTTGCGCCCCTAAAACGTCCGTCGAGCAGATTAAGTGAGAAGGAAAAATAAAGATCAATGGTGGAAGTTGGAACAAATTGTCGGCAGCCACCAACAATTGAGTTGGTGTGGCTTTGTTTATTTCATGTTTACTTAATCAAGAAGGAGTTCCAGCCAATGGTTATTTTCTTTTCTTATTGCTGCGTGGATCAAATCCCAACCGAGACGACCAAGGATTTTGGGTACCGATTTAATTCCATTTTTTCCTTTGTTTCCTTTCGTTTCTGACCATGTGGTGTTTTGGATTATTGAGGTATCGAGCACGAGCTTTATGCGCAGAATCCATTGGCGGCGGGATTGGAGAAGTAGTGGATAAGTGGCGGTGTCGTGTGGTGGTGTTGGTGTTTACCGTTTGAACGCGTCTTGATTCGTAGGGTATAACCTTTATCCCTTTTCATTAGTTCGTTAGTATTCTTGTGTCTTGGACCCGTAGGTTCTGGACGTCGGGATTGACATTCGGCTGGCGGTGTCGGGATTTTGAGTCGTTTGTTATATTGTTAATGTATTGGATTCTGGCAGGTTTATTTCGCTGAGTTGCCGTTGCTTTTCGACCCTCTTTGGGACTGATTCCGGACTCGGTGTCCTCTAGACATTTGTAGTTCGTCGAGTCAGTGAACCGTGGCCGCCGACTGTTTGTTAATCCGAATTATGGTTGGTGAGTTATGGTCATTTCCGTAAGGTGTCGCGTTGCTGTTCGCCTGATTCTGTTTTCTGTATTCTGCAATTATTTCGAACACTTTTGGGAATGATTCTGAGCTTCGTGTCTTCTGGACATTTGTAGTTCGTCAAGTCAGGAAACCGTGGCCGCCGATCGCTCGTTAATCCGAATTATGGTCGGTGAGTTATGGTCCTTTCCGTAAGATGTCGCTGTGCTGATTTTTCGTTTCGATTTTGTAATATGTTTTGTGATTATCTAGCATCATTGTTCTTAAGGTTGGGACCGTGATGGGATGGACGACACGCTACCAGGTGTCGGATGAAATTCCGAGGATCGGGTTTGGTTTGGGTATAACCGTTGTTGTTTTTAGTCTACACATTTTATTAACCGAAAACCGAACCTGTAGGGTTCTTGGTTCCCTAAACCGAAATAGATTTCAAAATAAAAGAACTATACAAATGGTAAACATGTCTCTGAGATTAAAAAGTGATTTTAGATTTCTCGGGTGTGTCGGGAATAAACGGGTTGATGTTGGGATTCAATTGGGTTTTAAACATCAAACTGAAATTGTGACAGAATCTGTTCGTCCTGTTTGATCACGTTTTTAACACACTTAAGATACGTTTCTGGATTTTTGGCCCGTGATGGTTTCTAGGTTTCTGAGTCCTCTTTGTATCGTCGCCGACGGCTCGTTAATCTGATTCACGGTTTAAAAGTTATTGCTGTTTTAGTAAACCTTCGTTGGATAGTTTTAGGTTCAGCTATTCTGTCTCGTGAGCCTGTTTTGAGCCTTTTCTGTTTGGATCTAGCTTCCGAAGTCTTCTGTAAAATTGTAGTCCTCTGAGTCATTTAACTACTGTAAAAATTTGAATAATATCTAGTGAGCGGTTTGAGAGTTATAGCCGTTCCCGCAAAAGTGCTGAGTGCTGTTTAGTTTCTGCTGAAACACCCTTTGAGTCTAATCCTAACCCGAGCTTCCTTGTACATTGTAGGACCTTCTAGGACCTGTTAGAGACGCTCTTCAGTACCGAGGATATTTAGGAGCTTACGGTTATTCGAGGTGGGTAATCTCAATATAAACTTGTAATTACTTCCGATTCATGATTTTGTGCTATGTGTTGTGAATTGTCTTGTTGATTGAGCTTGAGTATTGATTGGGTGATTCATTTGAGTTATCTATGATTTGAGTTATCTGGAGCCTGAGTTATCTGAGTTTTGAGTTCTTGAGTTAAAACATTAAACATAATATACTTGAGTTGTCTTGGCACCGAAGAGTACTGGTGCCAGACGTTTTGACTCAACACCGAAGAGTACAGGTGTTGAGCCTTGAGTTGTGTGGGGCGGGTCGAGGTTAATCTCTCATCCCAAGTCACACAAGCGCGCTATATAAATTTAAAATCTGAGAAAATAAACTTGAGTAATTGAGAATTGAGTAGAGTCTCTAGGGATCACTTATGTGGCTTGAGTTGTTTGTATTTATTTGTTTATTTTGATATTATTCACTCAGCGGTGGCTGACCCCAATCACTCCCCCATTTTTTACTAGTAAGGGCAAAGAGAAGGTCAACGGTTGATGGGCTGTACCTTTATTTATTGGATTTGGGGTTTTTAAAAGTTTGTTTCGAGTCAAACATAATTTTTAACCTTTTTATTTATTTCCGCATTAAAGACCATGAGACGGTTTATATTTTTATCTGAGTTGGGACCTTTTCATTACTTGTACTTGGGGAAATTTTATTAATTAAATGTTTTAAAAATAATAATTTAAATTTCTCCTGATTTTTGGGATGTTACACTCCCTGAGGATCATCCTCAGGGTCTTCCGGCCTCCTGTAAATGAGGGGACCTTGGGAGCAGGACTCACACAGTTCGTCCATGCCATATTTGAACATCGCTTTAATTTGTTCCAGTGAGAATGGACGAGATGCTTCGAGGAGCAGCTCTCTGTTTAAAGGATCAGTTGCCGGTGGAAGAGGAGCAACAGTCGCCAATCTACCCTTAAGGTTTTCCAGCCTTGTATTAAGTGTTTGTGTTGTTGAGGCAAGGTGAGGGATGAGTTGGAGTTCTTGAATTGGCATTGCAGTTGTGGTGGTTGTGGTAGCCTCTGATAGTGTAATCTGATGAGGGAGGGTCATAACAACTGTTGCAGGTGGAGTTGTAACGACCCTCGAGGCAGTACCAGTTGTGATGGAGAAAAGTGGAAGTGAGGTTTCTGTTGGTGGGATTGTGGTTGTAACTGGTGGAATGGTGGTTGTGGTAGGTGGAACGGTGGTTGTGGTCGGTGGTCGGGCCGAAGACAGTTCAAGAGTTCGGGCCGAACTCTCTTGGAAGAGTTCGGGCCGAACTCTCTTGGAAGAGTTCGGGCCGAAGATTTTTGGCGATTTTTCAAAATTTACAGGGTTTTGATTCAGTGCAATACTAGATCGAATTGAACATGAAAAACTGGCCAATGGTGGATCGATTCAACTAAACGAGCATACTAGGAAACATCTTACAAACTAAGGGACCCTAGATCGAAGCAATTCAAAGTTTTGAAACCCTAGGTACGGTCCGAACCTAAATTCTATCGATTGAGTCATTAAAGCCATGAATAGTAAACGATTTGGCGGTGAAAACATACCGCAAGTAGTTGATAAACACAGTTGAGTTCGATCGAGAGAGGTGTCGAGCAGATGTGAACGAGAATCAAGAGTTTGATGTTAACTGTGTGTCGCGTGGTGTTCGAGTGTGTGGAAACGAGAAGAGAGTAGAAAAGGGAAAAGGGTGTACGGAGTGGAGTATTTATATGGCTAAGAGTTCGAGCCGAGCAACATGTGAACCGACTTCAAACTTCGGGCAGGGAGCAGTGAATTGTTCGGCCTGAGGAGATTTTGAAAAATAAAATATTTTTTTTAATGTTTTGATTTTTAACTTTAAGGAAAATAAAAGAAAAAGAAAAATTAAAAATTAAAAATTTAAACAATGAAGATTTAAGAATAAGGAAAAACTCTTATCATGGTCCCCCTTGACCGATGACGAATTTTGACGACCGGGTTTCAAAACGAGTTTCTTGAAAGCCATAGCGATGATACGAAGAATGCAATGATTTATCAAATTGAAAAATAAGAATTGAAGACACTTAAGTTTTGAGATTTAGCATACCAAGCTTTGAGACCAGATAATTAAAACGTTTTTCTTCCAAAGCCTTGGTAAACAAATCAGCCAATTGAAAATCGATGGATACGAAGTACAATTCAACATTGCCCAGTTCAACGTGATCTTTGATAAAATGATATCGGAGATCGATATGTTTAGTCTTAGAATGTTGAACTGGATTGCAAGATATTGCAATTGCACTTCTGGAATCACAATATAAAGGAATGTGGCTATAGGAAAAGCCATATTCCTTTAATTGTGATTGCATCCATATCACCTGGGACAGACAGCTAGCGGCCGCAACATATTCTGCTTCAACTGTTGATAGTGAGACACAATTTTGCTTTTTTGATGACCAGCTGACTAGCTTATCTCCAAAAAATTGAACTCCCCAGATGTACTCTTCCTGTCCATCATACATCCAGCATGATCAGCATCAGAGAAGGCAGAAAGATCAAACGAGGTCTCCGTGGGGTACCAAAGACCAAGATCTCTGGTGCCTTTTAGGTAACAGAAGATTCGTTTGACCACCAGAAAGTGAGACTCTTTGGGAGCAGCCTGATACCGAGCACAGATGCATGTGGAAAACATGATGTTCGGACGACTGGCCGTTAAGTAAAGAAGTGATCCAATCATTCCCCGATAGTTTGTTACATCTACCGTTTTACCAACCAGATCAGCATTTAGTTTGGTGGTCGTGGACATCGGTGTTGCAATAGGTTTACAATCGTCCATGAGATACTTCGTCAGCAGATCAGAGATATACTTTGATGATTGATGAAGATGCCAGTTGGAAGTTGACAAACTTGAAGACCTAGGAAGAAGTTCATCTCCCCCATCATGCTCATTTCAAAGCGTTTTACCATGAGATCGTAAAAATGTTTGCAATATGTTGGATTTGTAGACCCAAAGATAATGTCATCGACATAGATCTGAATTAGTATGATATCTTCCCCTTGACGTTTGATGAACATAGTTGTATCAACTTTTCCCTTTGAAAAGCCAGATTCGACTAAGAACTGGAAAAGAACATCATACCATGCCCTAGGGGCCTGTTTCAGACCATAAAGAGCTTTGTCGAGAATATATACATAATCTGGATGTTTGGGATTCACAAACCCTTCTGGTTGATGAACAAACACCTCCTCTTTTAGAATACCATTTAAGAATGCAGTCTTTACATCCATCTGATAGATAGTAAACTTTTTATGAGCTGCATATGCTAAGAAAATGCGAATGGCTTCAATACGGGCAACAGGAGCAAATGTTTCTTCGTAATCAATGCCTTCCTGTTGAGCGTACCCCTTAGCAACCAACCTTGCTTTGTTATGAATGACGATTCCATTTTCATTTTTCTTGTTCTTAAAAATCGATTTAGTTCCGATGACTGATGATCCCGGGGTTTTAGGAACTAAGCGCCAGACTTTTAATCTTTCAAATTGATTAATTTCTTCTTGCATTGCAATTATCCAGTCTGGATCGGAAAGCGCTTCACTGACTTTCTTAGGTTTAGTGGAACTTAAGAATGATGCATGGTGACATTCATCCGCTGAAGCCCTTCTAGTTTGGACTGAGGACTCTAGGTTTCCGATGATTTGGTCCAAAGGATGTTCCTTTGTCTACTTCATAGAATGAGGAAGTGGGAGTCGACCAGGGTTAACGTTGGAATTATCAGTGAAAGCAGGATGAGGTATGATTGCAGTTTCAGGATTTGGGGGATTGATCTGAGGTGGTGGTTCAACACGAGGAAGATGAAATTTAGAGAATTCAATCACCGGTGGAGCGATAATATCTGACGGAGGTGGGGGATCGACTGGTGTAGATTGAGTTCCTTGTGTTGATGTTGAAGGACCGGCATTTGATGTGGGTATTGGTGAGGTTGTAGCAGGTGAGGTAGGAGATGGAGATTTATTTGTTGATGGAGTGTTGATTTCTGGAGCAGTGATTGATTGAACATCTGCCGCAGGTGTGGGTAGGGGTGGGGGTGGAGGTGTGTGCCTGACGTTATGATGTCCGTCATAGAAGTGTTCAAATAGGATTTCAAGGTCATTCAGAGATGTTGAATGATTAGAGGAGGTTGTGGGTACAGGTCTTTCAATACCAGTGGTGCTCGAATCAAGAGGGAATGTTTCTCTGACCATTCTTGTGGATCGGTTGTAAATGTTGAATGAAGCTGATTCCTTTGAATATCCAATAAAGACTCCTTCCATAGCTTTCTCTTCAAACTTGTTTAGTTTATCTTTATCATTCAGAATGAAGCATCGACTACCAAAGATGTGGAAGAAGTTTACATTTCGTATTCGATTGTTGATGAGCTCATATGGAGTTTTGCTATACGTTTTGTTTTTTATTGAGCGGTTTTGAGTAAAACATGCGGTGCTGATGGCTTCTGCCCATAAAGACAGAGGAAGTTTTGAGAATGAAAGCATCGTACGAGCAACTTCCACTAAGGTACGGTTTCGTCTTTCAACAACACCGTTCTGTTAAGGAGTTCGTGTAGCGGAAAACTGGTGGGTGATGCCAGCAGATTCAAGATAAGAGTCAAGGACCCGATTCTTGAGTTCACTACCATTGTCGGTACGGATTGTTTGAACATTTAATTCCAGGTTCGCTTGGGTTTTCTTGATGAATGAGATGATGATCTCTGCAGCTTCATCCTTTGAGCGGAGGAAATGAACCCATGTGTACCTTGAATAGTCATCAACAATAACCAAAACATATCGTTTACCAGCAAGGCTTTGAACGCTCATTGGACCACATAAATCCATATGCAGTAGTTCAAGAGGTTTGGAAGTACTTGGAGCTGGTTTAGGTTTGTGAGACTTTTTGGTCATTTTTCCCATTTCACATGATGAACATTTATAATCTCTTTCAAACGCAACATCAGGTAATCCAGACACATGTCCTCCTTTTACGAGTTTGTTCATGGTTTTGAAGTTAAGATGAGACAAGCGACGATGCCATAACCATGACTCATTAAAAGTAGCTTTTGGTACGAGACATACTTCTTCCAGTGGAACCACATCATTAAGATTAATGGTGAAAAGGTTTGTATCATGGGTTCCGGTAAGAAGTTCTTCTCCATCATATGTACGAATAACACACTTTTTTGTGCGAAACTTGACTTCCAGAGTTTTATCACAGAATTTTCCAATGCTAAAGAGATTATGTGAGAGATCTTCGACAAAAGCAACATTTCTGATAATAAGATTTGGACGAATGATGTCACCAAGTCCTAGAATAGCAGCTAAATGATCATTTCCAAATTTGACAGTTCCCAGATATTTGTGACGAAAATTAGTCAATAGATTTTTGTTCCCCGTCATGTGCCTTGAACAGCCCGAGTCGAGGTACCATATATTCTACATAAAACAAATAAAACATTTTAGGTACCCAATCATGTATGGGTCCAGAACGACTAGTGACAGATGTTTTATGCAGATTTATGTGATGATCAATTTAGAGCGTTGGGGAACTGCTAGGAGGCAGTTCGGATTTGATTACCCATTTGAGAGATTTTTCAGAGGATTGAAAAATCCAATGAGATTTTTCGTTTTTAATCCAGTTATATTTCACATGATTATTCGTTTTAGCGGACGGTTTGTTGCCTATTGAGGAAAGTGATGGTTTTGAGTTTTGTGCAGAGTTTCCTCGAGAAGACTTGTGGCGAGAAGAAAGATGGGAGACAGAAGTTTGTGGATTTTGAGAGGATTTCTTTGGTTGTTTGAAAGTTTTCTTTTGAGCTTTTGATGGAGACTCTGAGTTTGCCGATGTTTGTTTAGAAACTGACCGATACACGAGATGACGATGAGATGAAGATTTTTCAGAAGTTGGTTTGAATGATCGTGTAACAGTAGATTTTACTGGTCGTGAGTTTAGTGATTTGCAGTGGTATGGAAAGCATGTTCTGCATGTGTTTATAAGTTTGCCAGATTTATGATATACTATATTCTTATGAATACTGCAAGGTGCATCAAGTCTTACAAAAAAAACGTTTATCAGTTTGGGTTATCTGTTTCTTTGTAATTATATCAAAAAATCTTTTTGTTCCAGATTTGTCAATTTTAACATACACATCACCAAAATCAAGAGAGTATCGGACATGTCGATAAACAGTAGAATCATAATCAGTTCTAAAAGCAGTTAAAATAGTTTTCACAAAATTAGAGTCATTACATTTATTTTTAACAGAAAAGATGAAACTACAGACTTAGGTGGACTAGACTTCTCAAGTAGACTAGGCTTCTTAAGCATACTGGATCCAGTCTGAATAGACTTCTTTGACTGCGAGGCTCTTTTAACTTCATCTTGCTCCATGGACTTCTTCCCTCCAGACTCTAATCTTCGATCTGCAAGATTCAAAATAGGTGGACTAGAGCTTCTCTTCAAGATGGTTGGAACTGGGTTTGTTGGTGCTAGTCCTAATAAAGAGGCTTTAGAATTTTGAGAAACAATATTGTTCGTTTTAGCTTTTAATTCTAAAATGGTGTCCTCTAAATTATGTATTTTGTTTTGAAGTTTTTCTTTTTCTTTATCAAAGGCCTTATGAGTTTCATCAATTTCAGTTTCTAATTGGACAATTTTCTTCTCTAAAACTAATGGTGGAACATATAGCTTTGGCTCTTTGATTTGTTTAAAAATTTGGTTTTCAGGAATGGAAAATTCAGCAGGTGTGATGATTGGAAAATATTCATTGTGTTCAAATTTCGCTTTCTTCTTTTCGTATGTTGAGTTTAGGGCATCATAATTGAAGCTAATTTGAGCATATTCTTCCTTTTCCGGTTGAACTTTTCAACTTCTGCTTCTTCATCTGGCATATGAAGGAAGCTTTGCCAGATTCCCAAGTTCATGTAATCGTAGTTATATAACGTTGGAAGAACATCTGCAGCTTTTTCCAGAGGGCGAGTGTTTTCTGCTCCAAGACCCACTTTTGACTTGTACGATCTGAACTCTTTTGGCTCGTTGAATTTTATCGTTTGTTCAGTATGACCAGCTTACACAATCTTTTGCTCCAGTTTTGAGATGTGTTCTTCAGCATTTTCTTTTCTGACAGTGAGACTGTGTATGGTTGCTGATTGTTCATCGATTTCCTTTTTAAAATTGTTTGTTATGTTTTTGATTTGTTCATTCAGTTTTTGAATTTCGATGGCAGCTGTCTTTAACTGTTCTTGGTAGTCTTTCATCTTGATGTCTGCGGACTTCATCCATTTTTGCTCTCGACTTAGTTGATTCGCCAAGTCATTTATTAGCTGCTTGGAGTCGTCTTTATCACTTGACATCGTCTTCATGTTTTTCAGGTTCGAATTTTCAAGGTTTTTTGTATTAATAATGTGATTTAGTCGATTGACCTCACTGGTGTGTGCAACATGAAACGATGACAACTGTAGTTGTAACTCTTGTGTTTTTTTATTTGAAAGGTTATTTTGATTGACTTGAGGAACAAGAGTTTCAAGTTGACGACGAAAGGTTAAATTTTATGCCTTTAATTTTGAGATTTGTGTATTTGATTCATTGGTTGTATTAACTTGTGTTTGTAGACTATTTTGTAATTCAGAAATTTGAAATTTATAAGCAGATTTTGACGTAGACAACTGATTTTGTAATTTCTTGTTTACTTGAGTTATTTGAAGAGAACATTGACTTAAATCACTTAAATCATTTAAAAGTTGTTCCTTTTCGGATTCTAAAGAAGTAATTTGTTTTGTCAGTTGTGATTTCTCATCAATTTTAAGAAAAAGTTTTTCATTAAACAAGGAATTCTCTGATTCATCAGTGTCTGAGTCAGGTAATAAAGAGTCAAAAGAAGAAGAGTGTACCTCATTTTCATCATTCTCAGGTATGCCTAGCTCTGCTCTTAGTTCGTTTGATCTTGCCATAAGAGCCAGGCTGGCGGTGCATTCCTCTTCCTCTTGATCATCTGAGTCTTCCAACCACTGTAGGTCCTCATCCAGTAAGACCTTGCCATTTTCAACTTGCTTAGCCATGATCATTTTTCTTTTGAAGTATTCAGAGTCTTTCACCTTAGGCTTCTTGCATTCTTTAGCAAAGTGCCCCGTCATACCACAATTGTAACATTTCCTAGGTGGCTCAGTAGATGAAGATGATGATTTGTTGTTTGGGGTTTGAGAAGAGGAGTTGAATTTGAAGTTTGAGGATGATTTGAGGGTTTTGTTGGTTGGCTTGTTATAATACTTGTTATTATAGCTTGAAATAAGAGCCAAGGCTTGACGAACCGAATCGATTTCATCTTTCGTCTCCGCAGGGATCAGAGTCTCTGGTTCTTCATTTACCACTTCTTTTGATTTTGATGCAATCATTGCTTCGTTGATACCTTTGTTGAGAGCTAGGTTTTGTTTGGCCAACATTGCAAGAGTGTCAGCAGTATCTTTCCTAGTTTTGGCGATTCCTCTCACCATGGGTTCATTTTGATGTAGGTACTCATATAATTCATGAATATCTGTGGAGCTTAAGTCCTTGTGCTGCATCGCACTGTTGCCAAACATCTCCCATTCCGGTAGTAGGGATTGGATAAATTTAATGTTAATTTCAAGTTTCTCTTTGATGAGTTTGTTCTTTCTGATATCATTGAGCATGTTGCAGAATCTGAGGTAGGTTTGCTCCAATTCTTATCCCGGGGTAGCTTTAAATTGACCATAGGTGTTTAGGGTGGATACCATCTTAGCTTTATTACCCAGGTCAGTACCCTCCATTTGCTTTTGGATCTCATCCCAGAGCACTTTGCCCGTGCCGAAACTATCAAGACTAATGTAAATTTCATTTGTGATGCCCTGTAGCATATAGGAGTGTGCGTACACATCAGCCCTAGCCCTATCTGTAACACCTCAAATTTTAAAACAAAATATTTGGCCAAAATAATCATTTAATACAGAGGAGAACCATCTCAAAATACGGATTTACAAAAACCTTTGGTATGAAAATCAGAGTATAAGTTGGTGTTACAAAATATATCAAAACCAAAGCTAAGTCTAAATCCGTTCTAGTGTTCTTCTACTCTAGGCCCCACATCTCTATCCATGCGTACCTAAACCTTCGATCCCGAACCTGAGTACATAGAAAAACAAACAAGGAGTACGTGAGACAAAACGTCTCGTGAGCTACATGGGTTTAGACCCGATAACAACAATAATCGTTAGACATATAAACAAACATATAAATAATCGTCCACCTATCTAGTCACCCTATTGTGACTCTAATACTTTGCTTTCCTAGCAATCATATCTAGTTATCGGGATGCCCCCGAACTAACTAGAACCACATTGACTTATTAACCGAAATCCATCGCCATTAATAAGCCTCAAGGTACCGGCAAGAGGGATTCGCCCAATCTACCAATACCTGCCTTACTCACCGGACTACCTCCAGTTAGCAAGACTACTACCGTGGTTGAGTCGATGGGAATCCACCCAACTGCCCCTCACACCACACCTCATGACCGGGGATCCCCCGCATCATCACATCATCTCAACATATCATAACTCGATGGTTATGTCAATCTAGCTCTCGGCTATCACGTCTATCATCAAACAAGTTAGTTCAGTACTAACATCGGTATAACTAACTATCAACTACTAGTCTACACAATTAAGCAAATAGACCATAACACAAGTAGTAAAATGTATTCCATAGGCTATGTACTCAGTAAATTTCCACACGTACTCACCTTAGCAATAAGGTGCTCCAACCGTATTATTTCCGCCGGTTCCCTTGCTTCACAGTTCGGTCAACTTTCCAAGACTTCACCGAATGCCTAAAACAATTATCATAAGATGTTCAACATCACATACTACCAATAATGTATCCATTTATCACTAGATATCATCAACTAACACTTTTCCCCAATTGTGGTGATTTACCAAACCCTAGGTTTAACCAACCCTTTAGATTCTTACAAATCATAGTCATACACTTGTTTCCTTTGTTAATATACCATCTATTAAGTGTAAACATCATTTATTAACCATAAACCATAACCCCCAACAACTAGGGTCTCAAACCCAACCATCAAAATACATAGATCTAAAGCTACAAAGATCAAGGAGTGAAGATATACCTTTAATCTTCACTTAGGAGTGAAATCTATCAAGCTTTGATGAACAAATCGACCCAAATCAGCTCTTGCACTCGAAAATCGCCAAGGAGAAAACTAGGGTTTTGGAAATGCATTAAATGAGCTCAAACCCGAATTTAATGCTGCACGACACAAGTTCGCGGCGCGAACAAATTTCGCGTCGCTAACTTTCCCCCACACGCAAACTTAGCGATCGCTACCCAAACGTGAACTACATCGCGTCCTTTGGTCCAATCCTCTGGTCGAAGTGCCCGGTCGTTACCCATAGTTCGCGACGCGAACTCCCCTATGCAGTAGGGCTGCATTTTTCGGTTGTTGTCTCGACCCGGTTTCGCCCATAACTTTCTCGTACGGTGTCCAAACGACACGAAACCAATTCCTACGTTCTTTAAACAATTTATCCTTATTTATCATATTTTTATACAATTTATTTATTTACAAATTCGGGTCGTTACAACTATCTACCCTTAAGAAGATTCCGTCCTCGGAATCTCATTATAGTTCACGAAACCCGGGTATCGTTTCCGAATCTCGTCCTTGACTTTCCAAGTCAAATTCGGCCCAAGTGAATGCTTCCACTTGACCAACACCAACTCGATCTCTTTATTTCGGAGCTTCTTTGTTTTCGTTTCTAATATCGCCTCGGGCTCCTCAATCAACCGGTTCGGGCCGTCAACCCGCAACTCTTGTAATGGAATAATATTTTCAACTTCCCCGATAAACTTTTTCAAATAACTCACGTGAAAGGTGTCATGCACACCTTGAAGCTCGGGTGGAAGTTCCAACTTAAACGCTTGAAGCCCGACCCGTTTCAATATTTTATACGGTCCAACATACCTTGGACTTAACTTTCCTTTCTTACCAAACTGCATTACACCTTTCCAAGGTGACACTTTCAACATGACCATATCACCGACATCCAAGTCGTACGGTCTTTTCTTCAAACCCGAATAACTTCGTTGCCTATCTTGGGCGACTTTCATGTTTGTTTGAATGATACCGATCTTTTCATTCGTCACCCTCACGATCTCGGGACCCGTGAGTTTCGTTTCTCCCGCTTCTAACCAACAAGAGGGAGTTCTACATTTTCTTCCATACAACGCCTCATAAGGCGGCATCTTAATAGTCGTGTGATAACTATTATTATACGAGAACTCGACTAACGGTAGGTGTTCATCCCATTTACCTCCGAAATCTAGAACACACGATCTTAACATGTCTTCAACCATTTGAATCGTTCTTTCACTTTGACCGTCGGTTTGCGGATGATAAGCCGTGCTCAACCGCAACTTTGTACCCAACTCTTCTTGTAATGACCGCCAAAATCTCGAGGTAAACCTCGCGTCTCTATCGGATACAATCGATAACGGAACCCCGTGGAGTCGAACCACCTCATCAACGTACAACTTAGCCAATTTCTCGGGTGGCAACGTTTCCCGAATGGCTAAAAATAACGCACTCTTGGTCAACCGGTCAACTATGACCCAAATGGCATCGTGACCCTTACTCATTTTCGGTAAACCTACTATGAAATCCATAGTTATGTCTTCCCACTTTCCGGCCGGCACAACCAATGATTGAGCTACCCCGTACGGTACTTGATGCTCGGCTTTCACTTGTGCACACGTGGCACACTTCGAGATGTACTTAGCTACTCTCGTCTTCATCCCGGGCCACCAATAAACCCGTTTCATATCTTGGTACGTCTTTGTACTTCCCGGGTGAATCGAATACTTTGACTTGTGCACATTATACAATAACTCTTTTCGGATGCCACCGAATTTAGGAACCCAAATACGACCGCCTACGGTCTTCAACCCTTGTGCATTTTCGAGAAAATGTTGGTTCTTACCTAACCGTTCTTGTCTTAACTCGTCTTTTTCCATAACCTCTGGTTGGGCATTCTTGATTCTTTCGATAATACTCGAGACGACTTCTATACGTGTTAATATTCCTCGGTTTGGGTTTTCATAAACTTTCCGGCTCAAGGTGTCGGCCACTACATTAGCCTTTCCCGCATGATACACAATCTCACAATCATCGTCGGCGATCAACTCGATCCATCTTCTTTGTCGCATATTAAGATCATTTTGAGTAAACACGTATTGTAAACTTTTGTGATCCGTGTACAACGTACACCGAGTACCATACAAATAATGTCTCCACAACTTTAGAGCAAATATAATCGCCACCAACTCCAAGTCGTGTGTCGTGTATCTCAATTCCGCATTCTTCAATTGTCGCAAACCATACGCGATCACTTTACCTCATTGCATCAACACGCAACCGAGCCCTGGATTCGAAGCATCACTATAAACCACAAAGTCTTCCATACCATCCCGTAATGTAAGAATCGGCGCGTTACATAGCTTTTCCTTCAACAATTTAAACTCCTCTTCTTGCTTCTTCTCCCACACAAACTTCTCACTTTTTCTCGTTAACTTTGTTAGTGGAATTGCGATTCTCGAGAAGTCTTGTATAAATCTTCGGTAATAACCGGCTAATCCAAGGAAACTTCTAACCTCGGTAGGAGTTCTCGGAGGCTCCCAATTTGACACCGCTTCAATCTTGGACGGGTCAACTTTGATACCATCACACGTCACTATGTGACCTAAGAATTGTACTTCCCGCAACCAAAATTCACACTTCGAGAATTTAGCATACAACTTCTCCCGTTTTAACACGTCTAACACGAGCCTCAAATCACCTTCGTGTTCTTCCTCGGTTTTCGAGTAAATCAAAATGTCGTCAATGAACACGATCAAAAATTTATCAAGGAACGGTTTACAAACCCGATTCATCAAATCCATAAAAATAGCCGGCGCGTTTGTAAGACCAAACGGCATCACTAGGAATTCATAATGACCATAACGCGTACGAAAAGCCGTCTTCTCGGTGTCGCCTTCTTTCACCCAAACTTGGTGATAACCCGACCTCAAATCGATCTTCGAGAAATAACTAGCACCTTGCAATTGGTCGAATAAGTCGTCAATTCTCGGCAATGGGTAACGGTTCTTAATTGTTACCTTATTCAACTCTCGGTAGTCGATACACATTCTCATCGAACCGTCTTTCTTTTTGACAAATAATACCGGTGCACCCCATGGTGACGAACTCGGACGAATAAAACCCTTATCTAACAAATCTTGCAATTGAGTCATCAATTCTCACATCTCGGTGGGAGCTAAACGATACGGAGCACGAGCAATCGGCATCGCCCCCGGAACTAAATCAATCTTGAACTCGACTTGTCTCTCCGGTGGCAAACCGGGCAAGTCATCGGGAAATACCTCGGGTAAATCCCGGATAATCTTGACATTATCCATCGACTTCTTTTCTTTTCGGCCATCTAAAACATATGCAATAAACGATGCACAACCTTTCGATATACTTTTCCTCGCCTTAATGGCGGTAATCACATTAGGCATGTGATGTCGCTTCTTCCCGTACACATACACTTTCTCGTTCTTGGGTGTCTTAATCGACACTATTTTTTTTCCACACAAAATCTTGGCTTGGTGCATACCCAACCAATCCATACCAATGACCACATCGAACGCTTTTATTCCCATAGGCAATAAATCTACCTTAAACTTTCTATCGTCAATCTCTATTTCACAATTTCTATAAACACTTTCAACCATAGAAGTTTTCCCGTCGGCTACCTCTATCTCATAAACCTCATCTAACATCTCGGACGGCACATTCAACTTACAACCGAACTCATAAGACACAAATGAATAATTGGAACCCGAATCAAACAAAATATGAGTTGGCAAGGAGTTCATGAATAAAGTACCTGACACCACATCGTGTGCCTCCTTCGCCTCCTCCCGAGTGAGTTGGAAGGATCGCCCCTTCACCTTAGCCGGTTCCACTTTCTTTTGAGCCGTGGACACCAACAACTCAGTTCCCTTCTTCGGGCACACATTGCTATAATGCCCTTTTTCATGGCATGAGTAGCACTCCACATCGGCCGACAACTTGGCCTTACAATCCCGGGCTATGTGCCCCATCTTGCCACAACTATAACAAGCTTTTGACTCTCCTCGGCATACGCCGATATGATTTTTCCCGCACTTCTTGCACGAGCCAACACTTCCTTGTTTAGAGAAGCTCGAAGTGAACTTCCCTTTCTTGAACGAACTAGAGCCGCTCTCGGCTTTCCTTTTCTCACCCACATGGGCCCTCTCGGCAACCCTTGCCTCATTGACCTCCTCAATACCCCGGGGGGCACTAATGGCCTCATCAAGTGTGACCACCCTCTTAACCTCCAATTGGTAGTCCCACGGTAAACCACTAGTATACCGGACCACCCTCAACCTCTCATCCGAGTAGGTTTTAGCAACAAACGGGAGCAATCCCGTGAACTCCCTCGAGTATTCCTCGATTGACATATCACCCTTCTTAAGGGTCACGAACTTCTCATGCATCTTTTCCAAATCCCTTTCGGGACAAAACTTCTTTTTCAACCTCGTGGTGAATTCATCCCACGTCATCAACTCGACCACCTCCCTCCTGAGGGTCTCATACATGATATCCCACCATACCATAGCATCTTCTTTTAGCAATTGTGACGCATACGTCACCATGTCGGCTTTCTTACACTTGCTATTACCGATAACCCTCTCGGTCTCTCGGATCCACCGCATAGTTACCTTCGGGTCCGAACTACCCTTGTACACATTTGGCTTACAAGCCATGAAGGACATAAAAGAACAACCATCTCTTTCTTCGGGCTTTGCCCTAGCATCGCTTTGGCCACCCGTGGAGGACTTCCCTTCACCGGTGCCACTACCCCCGGTTCTCTCATCCGATTTAACTTCGGATTCACGGCCTCCACCCGACCTCTCACGGCCCCCAATGATTCGGTGCACTTCCTCGGCCACCGTCCCTTTGATTTGATCAATAATAGTTTCGAGATCCGCCATAGTTACCGGAGTCCTATTAGCTCCAACCTCCGACTCATCAACCCGATGCATCGACGGTTGACTTTCTTGCTCAACCACCCTCTCGACATGAGGTATTTCCTCCTCCCGGCCCTCCGGGGCTTTACCACTTCTACGCGTGGTCACCATTTCTTTCAATCAAGACTATACGAAAGACATTAAACATTTAGTACCTTGTGTACAACCCATTGGTCGCATAAGACTCAATATCCAAAATCATATCAAATTTCGTCGGTCCCCTAGGTTCAACCCTAAACTTAACATAAAGTCTCAAGGTCAACCTATGATCTTAAGGAATCTTATATTCCTAATGCTACAGTCTAAGACTAGGATGGTCATCCAACCTAATTCACTTAAACAGTAGCTCTGATACCAAGTTGTAACACCTCAAATTTTAAAACAAAATATTTGGCCAAAATAATCATTTAATACAGAGGAGAACCATCTCAAAATACGGATTTACAAAAACCTTTGGTATGAAAATCAGAGTATAAGTTGGTGTTACAAAATATATCAAAACCAAAGCTAAGTCTAAATCCGTTCTAGTGTTCTTCTACTCTAGGCCCCGCATCTCTATCCATGCGTACCTAAACCTTCGATCCCGAACCTAAGTACATAGCAAAACAAACAAGGAGTACGTGAGACAAAACGTCTCATGAGCTACATGGGTTTAGACCCGATAACAACAATAATCGTAAGACATATAAACAAACATATAAATAATCGTCCACCTATCTAGTCACCCTATTGTGACTCTAATACTTTGCTTTCCTAGCAATCATATCTAGTTATCGGGATGCCCCCGAACTAACTAGAACCACATTGACTTATTAACCGAAATCCATCGCCATTAATAAGCCTCAAGGTACCGGCAAGAGGGATTCACCCAATCTACCAATACCTGCCTTACTCACCGGACTACCTCCAGTTAGCAAGACTACTACCGTGGTTGAGTCGATGGGAATCCACCCAACTGCCCCTCACACCACACCTCATGACCGGGGGTCCCCCGCATCATCACATCATCTCAACATATCATAACTCGATGGTTATGTCAATCTAGCTCTCGGCTATCACATCTATCATCAAACAAGTTAGTTCAGTACTAACATCGGTATAACTAACAATCAACTACTAGTCAACACAATTAAGAAAATAGACCATAACACAAGTAATAAAATGTATTCCATAGGCTATGTACTCAGTAAATTTCCACACGTACTCACCTTAGCAATAAGGTGCTCCAACCGTATTCTTTCCACCGGTTCCCTTGCTTCACAGTTCGGTCAACTTTCCAAGACTTCACCGAATGCCTAAAACAATTATCATAAGATGTTCAACATCACATACTACCAATAATGTATCCATTTATCACTAGATACCATCAACTAACACTTTTCCCCAATTGTGGTGATTTACCAAACCCTAGGTTTAACCAACCCTTTAGATTCTTACAAATCATAGTCATACACTTGTTTCCTTTGTTAATATACCATCTATTAAGTGTAAACATCATTTATTCACCATAAACCATAACCCCCAACAACTAGGGTTTCAAACCCAGCCATCAAAATACATAGATCTAAAGCTACAAAGATCAAGGAGTGAAGATATACCTTTAATCTTCACTTAGGAGTGAAATCTATCAAGCTTTGATGAACAAATCGAACCAAATCAGCTCTTGCACTCGAAAATCGCCAAGGAGAAAACTAGGTTTTTGGAAATGCATTAAATGAGCTCAAACCCGAATTTAATGATGCACGACACAAGTTCACGGCGCCAACAAAGTTCGCGTCGCTAACTTTCCCCCACACGCAAACTTAGCGATCGCTACCCAAACGTGAACTACATCGCGTCCTTTGGTCCAATCCTCTGGTCGAAGTTCCTGATCGTTACCCATAGTTCGCGACGCGAACTCCCCTATGCAGCAGGGCTGCATTTCTCGGTTGTTGTCTCGACCCAGTTTCGCCCATAACTTTCTCGTACGGTGTCCAAACGACACGAAACCAATTCCTACGTTCTTTAAACGATTTATCCTTATTTATCATATTTTTATACAATTATTTATTTACAAATTCGGTTCGTTACACTATCCTTCTGCTCTTGGGTGTATTCCGCTGGGGGAATTTCGATTACACCACCAGGTAATGCTGGTTCAGATTTTGGGGCTGCTTCCAATGCACGATAGAACTTAGCGGGTCCGGTTTGAAGGGAGTCAAGGATATCTGGACCGGAATGTTGGCTCGGGATGAAATGGAGAAACCGTTTCTTCCATTGACCGTATTCTCCTCGGTAGAGAACAGGTGGTTTTGTGTCTGATCCAATGGATAAGGCGTCCTTGGAAGTCATTTCTTAGTGGTAAGAAAAATGACCGAACAAAAATTAAGTGTGGAGAAAGAGTGCGGGCCGAAGACTTGTAAGAGTTCGGGCCGAAGATTGACTAGAGTTCGGGCCGAAGATTGAGTAGTGTTCGGGCCGAAGATTGAGTAGTGTTCGGGCCGAAGATTGAGTAGTGTTCGGGCCGAAGGTTTTGAGATGTTCGGGCCGAAGACTTGGAAGAAGTTCGGGTCGAAGACTTGGGATAAGTTCGGGTCGAAGACTTGTATGAAGTTCGGGTCGAAGACTTAGTAGTGAGTTCGGGCCGAACAATGTTCTGATGTTCGGGCCGAACTTAAAGATGAGTTCGGGCCGAAGATTTCACTGTTCTCGGGCCGAGAACAGTTACGACGTTCTTGAGCAGAACAGTGACGAACAGCCAAGAAAATTCCACTAATTTGATCCTAAAATGCTCGTTTCTTAACCAAAATCTTTGATTCTTTTTGCAAAATGACCCAAAACCATTTTCCTTCAATCCATTACAACTATAATCACCAAAAACAACCTAGATCTAATAGGAAATTTGAATTTTGAAGGTTTTTTGAAGCTTTAATGGTTGTTACTAAAAATCCAATTTCTTCATCAGAATGGATTGGATTCGATCCTAACTCGATTCTAAGCTTAATATATTAACAAAATGAAGCAGTTTAATCCATAAGAACAAGAATTAGTACCTCAAATCCGTTTTTTGATTTTAGACCCCTTTTTCTTCAAAAACCTTGATAAACCCTTTTGATCTTCTGATTTGAACAGCAAGCAATGGAAATGGATCGTTTTCAGAGTGAAATTAAGCTCTGATACCAATTGTAGATCCGTATTCAATGATTAAACTATGGATTAAGCATGAACAATAAAGAAATTAGGAAGATTTAGATTGATATAACACTTTGCAATGGATATGGAGGTTATAAAATAGGGCAAGTATCCATTTCTCAGTGGATACCTAACAATCCATGAATGAGCTGAAGGTCAAGGCAGGGCAAACAACATGAAGACATCTGATTTATGATCAGTTGTAAGCCCCTGCGTCTCTCCTAAATCATCAATAAGGCAAAGTAAAGCTCATCTCATCATCAAAACTTGCTCAAAGCCAATCATGGTTGCAGTTATTTTCATCTTATGTTGATGTTTCTTTTCTTCTCTTACTAAGTCTGACGACTATTTTTGGTTCGGTATGTTTTGATTTCTTTTATTTCCACTAATCATCATCATGAAAAAACTTTTCTTCTAGATGATATGTTAAAATCCTTATCTTGCTTTATGTTTGTAAAAATGCCTCAGATGTTTTTCATATGTACGAGTCTGATCATTTGAAACACTAAAATGTTACCTGATTTATCAGCCATATCTTAGTGTCTCATTATGATCTGAATCAAGGCATTTTATCAGTTGAAGGAATCAATTTAATTCATCTAAATATATCTAGTCTCTCTGAACCAGTATCTTTATTACCTCAAAAAAAAACCTTCAGATTTTCCTATTTCTTCAGATAGTACTTGATTTTAGACACTATCTAATGTTAATGACCATTTGATGAAGGATCGGATACATGACTTCATCAGATACTCATAGGTGGAGCAATCTTATTGGATCTATCTTCAAAACTGACACTCAAGTGCTATCGGACACGTCTGTCTCGCTGACATTAAA
Organism: Calendula officinalis; assembly: GCA_963853835.1. Classification (NCBI taxonomy): domain Eukaryota; kingdom Viridiplantae; phylum Streptophyta; class Magnoliopsida; order Asterales; family Asteraceae; genus Calendula; species Calendula officinalis. The sequence goes on along the minus strand of OY970823.1, from coordinate 1,784,627 downwards.
TGTTGACTGCACGATATCATTTCCCGCCACACTACCCTACCATTTGATTGACCTCCACCATCATTCCTAGCCTACCTATAAATATATTCCCATCTACACCACATGATCGATTTTAACGTTTTAGATTCTAACCGTCGATCAAAACCGTCTCCCACGTTTCCCCAAATTTCTCCACATCTTCGACATTTCGTTACACTTCACTTGCAAATTTTTCTCTCACGGTGGAAAACCCTTTCATCCTCCTCACAAAATTATACACATTCTTCAGTTGGCAACTTCAAAACGGATTCCTCTAAAGATCAAATTGTTAGGTCACAACACCCTGGTTTTATATGTTAATTGGTAGATTATTATACTTAATGAAATATTAAAGTGATAACACAAGAATATAGTCAATGTATAAATCCACTAAGTGTGGCTTGTTGCGGAATAACAAGACCACTGATCAATTACAAATGTATGGAAGTGATATGTGAATTGGTAAGTTCTCCTTTGAGAGATGATCTCTATTTATAATGATATAGAGATCTTACATAATGGGAAAAGGAGTAACCGAAGGACTAAACTAGGAAAATGACTAAGATCAAGGGATTTGATCTTAGTCAGTTACATAACAGAATGTAACTCAGTCCTTCTACTCAGTATTGGTTTTCCAATACTGAGTACTGATACTGAGTGGCCAATACTGGCCAAACTCAGTATCACTCCTAAACTTAGCATATTTATTCTACAAATTATTCTAAGTTAGTCTAGGTTGTTTTGTTATCTTAAGATCCCAAAAGGGTAAGACTTTTTGCCTTAACAATCTCCCCCTATCTAATGATAACAAAACAATTACAAAGAGAATTGCAAAATAAACAAAAACATAGGCTGCAGAGTCTTCTTCTTCACCTTCTGTTGATAGATTCAAACTCATAGAAGACTTCTTTCTTGATATGGATGAACTCTTCTCTTTTCTTCAGTTCATCCTGCATGTTGTTGAGCACAGCAACAATCTTCTTTCTGAACCAAGAATCCTCCTTCTTGGTTATCATCCACTTCAGACCCACAAGATGACTGATAGGGTCCTTTGGCAAATCTGCTTCAGTGATGAAGCATTCCCTATCTTCTGGGTCAGTATACATATATCCAGAGGTTGGATATATGGTGCTCTTTTGATCCTGAAAAATAAGATTTGGAGGAACATGGTATGAGTTAAAGATCCTGAAATTATTAAGGCACTCAGGCTTGTTGTTTTTGACAGCCTCATTCATTACACTGAGTTCCCTGTAATCTGCTTGGTACAGAATGCCTTTTTCAAAGCATATAGCAGCAACAGCCCAGATTTCATCCATCATAACTTGGGCTTCAGAGGACCTTGATGGCAACTCCTTTATCAGTCTAGCAATTTTCACCCAGTCTTGGAGTCCCATGTTCTGAATGTCATGAAGAAAGATCATCATGGGAGGATTGACTGGTGCAGTGCAGACTTCAACTATGGACCTATCAACAGTCTTGACTTTGACTATGTTGACATATTTGTTTAGCCAGCATATCTCCTTCACATTGAGAAATGATCTATTTCTCAGCATACCCATCATGTTCTCCTTATATCTTGTTCTTTGGGCAACAATGTTCCAGTATTGTTCAAGAATGTCATCTCCTTTTCTTCTTACAGTGTGAGGCTTCCATGGAACATATACATCAGTATCAGTATCTGGATCTTCTTCCTTGATAGGGTAGAACTTTTGAACCTCATTCTCATCCTCAGTATTTGTAGTTTCCTCCTCAGTATCAAGTACAGATCTCCTTGGTCTTGTAATTAAAGGAGTTGGATCTTCTTCTTCACTTGATTCTAAGGACATAACCACTCTTGTCATTCTTCTAGTGATTGGTCTTCTAGGAACTCTAGAAGGCCCTTCAGCTTGAGGAGAGATATGTTTTCTTGGAGGCTCTTCATCATCGGAGGATGATGATGAAGAGCTTTCTTTGTTTGCTACATCCAGTGCAAAGTTGAGGAAGTTCTGAGATGGCACTGGATGTTCTTCATCTTCATCATCAGCTATTGGCCAGACAAATGGCCTGTATACCACAATCTGAGGTTGTTCACTTCCTGAGCAGGTGGCTCAGTGTCAACCTGTTGAGGTTGGTCAGTATTAGACTCCCCATGAGCAGTTGGCTCAGATTCTTCAAGTTGTTGCAGTACTGACCTCCTTCTTTGTCTTCAGTATGAGGAGTTTGTTGATGTTGTTGTTGCTGTGGAGGTTGATCTTCATTTAGTTTCCTTATTTTCTCCCCCTGAGCAGATGGCTCAGGTTGATCAACCACTTCTTCTCTTTGTCTCTTCTCCCCCTTATTGATATCATTGGATGGGGAAGGAAGAGGTTCAGTATTACCACCTATGTCCCCTTGTTGATCATCATGTGTTGGGGAGGGCATAGGCTCTATAGCAGCATCATGTTCACCCTCAGTATTAGCATGTGAGGGTGATCTCCTAGGCTCAGTATCATCGCATCCTTCATCTTCTTCTTATTTCCACCAAGTGGAGACTGTGGAGGTAGTGGAGGCTGTTGTTGTTGCTGAAGTAGTGCCACTGACTGCTTTAACAAATCGATTTCAGCACTCATTTCATTCATCCTGGCCAGAATAGTGTTCTGAGTGTTCTGCATGGCTAGGATTTGATTCAAAATTGTTTGTAGAGCCCCTTGCACTTCTTGAGACTGAGTTGGTTGTGCTTGAATTCCCTGCACAGATGGTGTTAAAGAAACAAAAAAAATAAAACTGGTTAGAATGAAAGGTTTATCAAATAGAATTGTGTTGTTGTTTAATTCTATAATCATGTAAACAGAATTTTGAAGTCTGTATTTCATCTGGTTCATGATGAAATATTGTGAACTTGTGCATAGCATGTGTAAGAAGTTTTTAGTAAATGGTGTGTGTGAATATTTGAGTAGCTCAGTATAGGATAGGTCACATTTACTAAAAGGTTTTGATTTGGGAAATCGAAGCTTGGGATGTGCCTCTTTTTATGTTCAATGTTTATCACTCGGTATCAGAGTGATAACAGAAATGTGGCTAAAACCCATGGAAAATTTTTGGCTATTGTGGCTTAAAAGGTTTGTGATCACTTCTTGAATTATGTGACCCAGCTCAAGAATAAGTTGGACATAAGCCAAGCAGCACCAGTGGGTGTCAGTATGACATCAACCACCATTGTCTCTTTAAATGTGGAGACAACTGTAGACTGACAATGATCATTTAAGTGCTCAGTGTATGAATGTTGCATAGCAACTGTAGACTAACTATATTTTTGAAAGTTCTTTTGAGACTTTGGTCAGTATTGAGTTGGTACTAGCCAATACTTAGTCTCTATTAGGGAAAGATATATATATATATAAGTTTTAGAGTAGTATAGAAATTCATACATGAGACTTTGTCAGACTCCCTTCGAGCATCTGCAGAGGTCGGTGCTGGATCATTTGTATGTTGATTTGAGGCACCAGCACCTTCAGGAGCTATTTCTCTGCTTGCCTGAGCACCTTCCATTGTATGTTGCTCAAACTGGACTTCCACATCAAAAGGAACATGAGGTTCCTCAATGGGTTGAGCAATGTGTTCTGGTTCAGGACCTGGAAGGTCAGCGGTAGCAGCAACTAGACTTTGTTCTTGAAGAGATGCAGTCAGTGATGGAACATGAGTGTGCTGCACCTCTTCTGATGATAAAGCGCCCATTATCACTGGAGATATGTTTCTTCTTCTTCTTCTTATGACAAGGGGTTGCACTTCTATTGACTTAGTATCAGAATCTGATGCAGTATGAGGAGCATCAGGATCCTGTTCAAGTTGAGGAATATGTGGTTGTTCTTGTTCTTGATCTGGTTGAGCATCCACCATCTCAACATCTTGAGCATCATTCCCACCATTACCACTATCAGCATCATTATCATCATCATTATCATTTTCTGATCCAGTATCAGAATCATCTTCATCATCATCCTCTCCATCATTGATATGAGCCTGCACAATGGCCCACATTGAGTGACTCAGTATTGGTTCTCCTTCCCTTGGTCTGTAAAAATAAATCTTCTCATTTAGGGGAGGAAGATCAACTCTTGGGCTGTGGAATTCATCATAATCATGTACAGCCATCGAATTTTGAAAGATAAGAGATAAAAATCTGCAGAAATGGACATTGAATTCTCTGATCTGAGCCCTAACCAGATTAGCTAGTTCGTTGAATATTAATCTTGCATAGTCAATGTGGCCAATTGTTTTTCTAAGAGGTGATGTTTGTTGATGATATTGTTGAATTAAGGCTTTTTTTTAAGATTGTTTAAAGCAAGTCGTTGCTTTTGTCTTCTTAATCATGAAGGTGTTTTGTGAACCTGAGAAAGATGAGCATGTTAACCAACAAATTCCAGTAACTTCAATACTATGTAAACTGTCTTTCTTTCAGAATTTCAGAAAGCACAAGGTTTTTGCATATTATAGTTTCTCAAAAGTGAGAGATTTTAATTGGCGGTTTATTGATTCTGAGTTCCAGCCACACTGTTTAGTGTCAAAACAGCTGCCTCTTTCTGAGTGCACGTATGACAACATTAAACTAATGGAAGCTTGTCAAAGTCAAAGTCTTGATTTCTTTGGTGTACCTAAGAAGCCCAGACCACAGGTACGATACTCGTTGCCTTCTTGAGACCTTAATTCTTATAAGTAAAAATAAAGGGCATATTCAGCGGATTAGGAAAGCAAACAATAAAAAAGCCGTTATTAAATGCTTCTAGAAACATATCCAGGTGTTCGTTTGGTTCATGATTTGGTTGGTGGGGACCACAAAGAGATGTTATTCGTGTGTGGTCTGTGGTACTTTTTCCAGGTCAGCAATGATGCTGACATGGCCGCGGATGGGTCACGTGTCACGTATGACATGGATAGTGATGATGAGAAGTGGGTTGCAGCTAGTCAGCAACAAGATGATATGATCTCTGATGAGCTTTTTGAGAAAGTAATGGATATGTTGGAGAAAGCTTCATATGCTCAAAAGTGTGATCATTTTACTTGTGGAGAAATTGAAGAACTGAAAGTGGCCAAATCTATTTACGAGTATTGGCGGGGAAAAAGGCAACGTAAGGTCATGCCATTAATCAAACAACTTTAGGTATATATGTCTCACAAAAAAAAATTGGGTCTTGATAATGACAGTCAATAACATGCATAGGAAACTTGTATTTTCATTAATGGATAAGTAATTCCTAAAATACAGGGGTTGGTTTTTAATTAAGGGATAATTTCATACACGTCCTTACAAACTTTCATTATTACGTATATATCCTTTAAAAACCTCAAACTTCTCATATATATCCTTTTACCTAATTTAATAATATTTATATCTTTTAAAATTATAAAAAAAAAACATAAATCCTAATCTAAGTTAATGGTAAAATAGCATAAATACTCTTGACTAAAGAAAATGCAGTTCTCGAGTTTGGCGAAAAATACCCGTCATAAAAGGAAAAATCAAAAAATACCCTTAAGATGTATGTTTTATAAATTTTAAATGATTTAAATATTATTAAATTAGGTAAAATGATATATGTGAGAAATTTTAAGGTTTTTGAAAAATATATACATAATAATGAAGTTTGCAAAGATATTTACGTAATATTGAAAGTTTGCAAGGACGTTTATGAAATTATGGTACGAACCAAACAATGATGAAAATCACCGATAGTCAATGTATAAATGATAATCCTGTAATTCGAGAACCAAGTTTCGCCCCAACAATGAAAGACAATAATAGTAGTACTAATAAACTTCTCGATCCTAAACAATGAGGAAATCAGTCTCTATAAATAGAGTCGGCCCTATTCCTAGATCTAGATAAACAAGGAAACGAAATAATAATAAAGTCTTAATATAATAATAATAATGTCCTATAATAATAATAATAATAATAATAATAATAATAATAATAATAATAATAATATCCTAATATACTATGATCGTATCAAATTATCCCTTTAATTAAAGTACAAATTTTTAATGCTCTTAAGGGTTATCAAAACCTTTCTTTTAACAAAATAATTAATTTATTTAATTATGATATGACAGCCTCCATTGTGGGAAACGTACCAACAAAGTTGTAGAGAATGGGATGAAATGAAGCCAAAATTGACAACTGGCAGTGGGGTCCCACTCTGGCTGTGCAGGTGATAACCCCCCCAATGTTTGCTTTCTGTTTGAAACTTAGAGGTCTGGAATTACTCAACAAAGGTTCCAAACACAGGCCACATAAGAAAATCTCACATTCAGGCCACAATCATGCCTTTCTTGATCACAATCCTCATCGTTCTTCTGGTACCTTTTTATTTTTCCCAAATCCAAGGTTACTTGTTACGCAAGTCTTTATTGTTTATTTGATATTTAATTAATAGGAAGAAGAGTAAGCAGCAACCACAACCACAATGCATATGGTAGTTATAATCATCTGATACTATTGGGTGGGCAGGCTCTTGATGAGTTTAGACTAAGGGATGCTTCGAGTGCCGCAAAGTATGCTCATAATATGGCAAAGCTAAAGAGGGAGAGAGCTCAGAAGCTCATGTTGAGTGCTGACCTGGCAATTCATAAGGCGGTTTCTACTTTAATGACACCTGAAGCAATCAAAGCTTCTTATTGTACAGCCCATGATAATGATGATGACATCAAGTCAACTGATCAACCATCATCTACAAGTTGATGATATTCTTCTATGTTGTTTGTTGATAGAGGCTTTATTATAGTCAGTCAGGTGCAATTTTTGGTTTATACCGTTGTTTCACAGTGCCTGGTTTGTGTACAGTAGGCTATAGGTTTGATTTTGGGTTGGTGCTTTTGTGGGATAATAAGGGTGTGGCAATTGACATTTGATTTGTATAGAAAATTGTCACATATCTTTTTGCTAAATTGCCCCCCTAATCGTACCCTATAAAAAGAAAAAAAAAGGCTTTGGTTTAATCTTAGAACTAGGTTAAATAATGGTGTTGTGCAACTGCAAAGTCATGAGAATACTAAGTGCGTGTGACATGAGTGTTAGGGTTGTATTTTATATAAAGTCTAAATATGTGAAGTTTCGGATAATCGAATATCCGAAAAGTATGCTTTTTAGTTTTATTTTATATAAAGTTTAACACTTATTTATAATGCGACATTGGGAGGACTTTGTATGTATGTATTTGAATACTTGTTGTTGCCAAGTTTGGGTTGTAATATCGGCCGCATTGACTAGAAACACTCTTTTTTTTCATGTTTAACCCCTTTTGTAAACATTAAAGCTACCGATTCGGATATTTCGGATTATCCGGTATCCGTATCTATAATTAAGGATATCCAAAATTTCGGATTCGGAAAGCAAAAATCACGAGTTCACATTCTTTCAATCTATGAACACGATCACAAATTTATCAAGAAACGGTTTAAACACCCGATTCATCAAATCTATAAAATTGTCGGCGCATTCGTAAGACCAAACGGCATCACTACAAACTCATAAGGACCATAACGAGTACGAAAGGCCATCTTCTCGGTGTCGTCTTCTTTCACCCGAACTTGGTGATATCCCGACCTCAAATCGATCTTTGAGAAAATAACTAGCACCTTGCAACTTATCGAACAAGTCATCAATTCTCGGCAATGGGTAACGGTCCTTTATAGTTACCTTGTACAACTCACGGTAGTCGATACACATTCTCATCGAACCGTCTTTCTTCTTGACAAATAACACCGGGGCACCCCACGGTGATGAACTCGGGCGAATAAAACCCTTATCTAACAATTCTTGCAATTGAGTTATCAATTCCCGCATCTCGGTGGGAGCTAAACGATACGGAGCACGAGCAATCGGCGTTGCCCCCGGAACTAAATCAATCTTGAACTCAACTTGTCTCTCCGGTGGCAAACCGGGCAAATCATCGGGGAACACCTTGGGAAAATCCCGAATAATTTAAACATCATCAACCGCTTTCTTCTCATTTCGGCGGTCTAACACATATGCAATAAACGATTCACAACCTTTCGATAAACATTTCCTCTCCTTAATGGCGGTAATCACATTAGGCATGTGATGTCGTTTTTCTCCATACACATACACCTTCTAATTTTCGAGAGCCTTGATCGACACGATCTTCCTACCACACAATATCTTGGCTTGGTGCATACCCAACCAATCCATACCGATAACCACATCAAAAGATTTGATCCCCATGGGCAACAAATCGACTTTGAACTTTCTCCCGTCTATTTCTAATTCACAATTTCTATAAATATACTCAACTATTGAGGTTTTCCCGTTGGCTACCTCTATCTCGTAAATTTTATCTAACAACTCCGATGGCACATGCAACTTACAACCAAACTCATGAGACACAAACGAATAAGTAGAACCCGAATTAAACAATATATGAGTTGGCAAGGAGTTAATGAATAAAGTACCTGACTCCACATCGTGCACCTCCTTCGCCTCCTCCAGAGTGAGTTGGAAGGATCGCCCATTCACCTTAGCCGGCTCCACCTTCTTTTGAGCTGTGGACACAAGTGATTTGGTCCCTTTCTTCGGGCACACATTGCTATAGTGTCCCTTCTCGTGGCACGAGAAACACTCCACCTCGGCCAATGATTTGGATTTGCAATCCCGGGCCATATGCCCCGGTTTTCCACAATTATAGCAAGTCTTTGACTCCCCTCGGCCTACGCCGGTGTGATTTTTCCCGCACTTCTTGCACGAGGCAACACTTCCTTGTTTAGACAAGCTCGATGTGAACTTCCCTTTCTTGAACGTACTCGAGTCGCTCTCGGCTTTAATTTTTTCGCCCACATGGGCCCTCTCGGCAACCCTTGCCTCATTCACCTCTTCCACACCTCGGGCGGCACTAATGGCCTCATCAAGTGTGACCGCCCTCTTAACCTCCAATTCATAACCCCAAGGTAGCCCACTAGCATACCGGACTACCCTCAACCTCTCATCCGAATAAGTTTTAGCAACAAACGGGAGCAATCCCATGAACTCCCTTGAGTACTCCTCCACCGACATGTCACCCTTCTTCAGGGTCACAAACTTCTCGTGCATCTTTTCAATATCCCTTTCGGGACAAAACTTCTTTTTCAACCTCGTGGTGAAGTCATCCCACGACATAGCCTCAATCACTTCCCTCCCGAGGGTCTCATACACGATATCCCACCAAACCATAGCATCTTCTTTCAATAGTTGTGACGCATACGTCACCTTATCGGATTTCTTTCACTTGCTACTTCCGATGACCCGCTCGGTCTCTCGGATCCACCTCATAGTAACTTTCAGGTCCGAACTACCCGTATACACATTTGGCTTACAAGCCATGAAGGACTTAAAAGAACAACCTTCTTTTTCATCAGGCTTTGCCCTAGCATCACTACAACCACCCGTGGAGGATTTCTCCTCTCGGGTACCACTACCCCGGTTCTCTCATCCGACCTAGCCTCGGATTCACGATCTCCTTCTGACTTATCACGATTCCCAATGATACGGTGCACTTCCTCGGCCACCATCCCTTTGATTTGATCAATTATAGTTTGGAGGTCCGCCATGGTTACTAAAGTCTTATTAGCTCCGACCCCTGATTCATCTTCCCTATGCATCGACGGTTGACTACCTTGCGCAACCACAAGCTCGACATGAGGTATCTCTTCCCCTTGGTTTTGTGGAGCTTATCCGCTTCTACGCGTGTTCACCATTTTCTTTCGTTTCTGACTAGACATCAAATAATTTAGTACCCCATGTACAACCCAATAGTCACATAAGACTCAACATTCATAATCATAACAACTTCTATAGGTCCCCTAGGTTCAACCCTAAACATAACATAAAGTCTCAAGGCCAACCTACAATCTCAAGGAATCTTACATTCCTATTGCTACAGTCTAAGACTAGGATGGATATCCAACCTAATTCACTTAAACTATAGCTCTGATACCAGGTTGTGATATCTCAAATTTTATAATAAAATATTTGCCCAAAATGCGTCATTTATAAATAGAAGAACAACTCCAAAATATGGATTTACAAAAACCTTTGGTATGAAAATCAGAGTATAAAGTTTGGTGTTACAAAATATATCAAAACCAAAGCTAAGTATAATTCCGCTCTAGTGTTCTTCTATCCTAGACCCCGCAGGTCTCCATCCGTACGCACCAAAACCTTCGATCCAAAACCTGAGTACATAGAAAAACAACAAGTAGTATGTGAGACAAGAAAGTCTCGTGAGCTACATGGGTTTTAGACCCCAATAATAACAAGTATCACATAACATATATATAGTGAAGGGCTAGTTACAGAACCCATTTTAGGCTACAGAACCCATTTTAGGCTACAGAACCCGCAGAACTCAATCTAAACCACTAAATTTCAAAATGAAATGATCATAGAAGATACATGAAGTGATTTAATGAGGGACCCCCATGCATGTATGTTATTCATGCACGAAAACATATATGTTTTTGTGCGTGTATGTTTTCATGTATATATACATAAGTGTTATTTTTGCATTATTTGAACATATATGTTTTTCAGTATTTTTGATGTTTTTCTTAAAGTATATGTTTGATTTGGGTTAAATGTTATTGTTTTGCATATTTTTTTACTAAATTCTAATATTCTTTGATGAGTTCTGATTGATCTACACAAAAAATGGGTTTTGTAAATAGCTCGCCCCCATATATATATATATATATATATATATATATATATATATATATATATATATATATATATATATATATATATATATATATATATATATATATATATATATATATATATATATATATATATATATATATATATATGGGTGGATTATATACAGAACCATTTTAAGGTGCAGTACCGCAGAACTATTTCTCAACCAATCAGATTTTAGTAAAATGTTTTTATTTTATATAATTTTAAAGGGCATAAACGTAAATGCAGTTTTATTTTTTAATTTTGGTAACTGCCATAATTTGAATTGTTCCTACATTTAAGCAAATCCGTTTTTTGTAATTTACATTTCCTTAATTATCGAATTCTTTGTTCCCTTTTTATGGAGAGTTTACATGTATGTTTTTATGAAGTTACTTATTAGCTTTTTACTTTTTAGTCAATACATTAATGTTCATGAAATATAAAACGTGATTTAGTGACATTTATTAAACTTCAACGTCACAAGAATAAAAAATACTTCAAAAAAAATACATACATGTTATAAAAGTAAATATACGTATGCTATAATAACTGCTTCCAAAATATTCATAAAAAAATTGAATACAAATACATACATGTATACATCCCTGATGGACTATCTACATAATACAATGACTACCAAATACATACATGTATGCTACAATAAATGGTTCCAAAAGAATCATAACAAAAATTGAATACATATACATACATGTATACCCCAATGATATACATACATGTTCGTACTAGTAGAAATATGACACCATTGCACCAAAAATGAACTCCAATATTGCTAGATCTCCAATATTGTCGACGGCGACCGGATGCAAGGACGAAGGAACAAGTTATGGTGTAGAGTTAGGACACCATCAGATTTGTACGACAATACTTTGACCATCGGCCCTTGTAAATCATCAAGAAGTGATATTACTACAAGTCATTATAGCAATATTAATAAAGTATGAGTTTAGTTATATGAATGTACAAGTCATTACATGAATATACAAGTTATTACTACAATGTACAACATTCATTACATGAATGTACAAGTCAATTAGTTATATTTTTTATTTTTGGAAAACTCAAAATTTGCATCCAAAAACATGTTCATCGCAATCTTATGGTCATTGTGTAGAATGTTATGGAATTTGCTTGAAAACATCAATAGCATTTCATAGGAACACTCATTCAGAGGAAGCATCAAATTTCTCAGAATTATGTATGAATAAATAAATAAATAAATAAATAAATAAAGATGGGCGGATACATGTATGCTGTATGCATTTGTTACCTACATTTTATAATTAAATAAAAAAGATGATGTTTGCATTAAATAAATAAAAAAACAAAATAATCTTCCCAATAATGTTGTCATGTCCAACACGAACAATTTCATCCATAGCAGTCCAGATCCAGATCCAACCACCTCATCGGACGGAATAGGCTGAGCCAATCAGATTGCTGGCCCTCTATGACCTTCGATATTCATAGATCTAAATCCATGACCTTCGATACGAGATACGGTGGTTTAGATTCCACTGTTATAACACAAATCAGAGAAACATACCTTCCCTTCTATGGAATCGAAGTCAATGGCAGGATGTATTGGAAGAAAACGCCACCCTCTCCTCTTTGCTGAAGTCTTCCTTAATACCACGCGTTGCCGGAAAACCTTTCGACTATTGTGATGATTTGTTGGCGGCTGCCGGTGGAGATCGCCGAATCAAGAGATGGAGAAAAAGGAGGAATGAGAAGTGGGTGTTACAGAGAATGATGAATGAGAAGTGGGTTCTAGGGTTTGTGGAGAGAGAAGACGAATGAGATAAAGAGGGGTAACAGTTTCTATTGGGTTATTATTATTTTAAATTGCCCATCTTACCCTTTTTAATTATTTCTTTTTAAAAATATAAGGGGTTTTATTTACAAAAAAAGTCAAAGTTGATCTTGACCCTTGATTACAAAATCTAATGGCCTAGATTGAGTTCTTCTGCATCTGTAGCCTTAATTGGTTCTGATTTTAATTTTACACTATATATATATATATATATATATATATATATATATATATATATATATATATATATATATATATATATATATATATATATATATATATATAACTCGTCCATTCCCTGTTGTGACTCTATCAATCTTGCTTTCCTAGCAATCATATCTAGTTATCGTGTTGCCCGCGAACTATCTAGAAATATATTAACTTATTAACCAAGGATCCCCCGCATTAATAAGCTTCAAGGTAACGGCAAGAGGGATTCGCCCAATCTACCGATACCTGCCTTACTCGCCGGACTACATCCAGTTAGCTAGACTACTATCATGGAACGGGTCGATGGGGATCCACCCAACTGCCCCCATTCCATATCCTCATGACCGGGGATCCCCCACATCATCACATCGTCTCATTCTTACCATAACTCATCAGTTATTCCAATCAAAGCCTTCAGCTATCACATCAATCATCAAACAAGTTAGTTAACTATTATCAATAATATATAACTAACTCAACATACTATGAATCTACACAAATAATCAAATAGACTCAACACATGTAAACGAAATGTATTTTCATGGCTATGTACTCAGTAAAGTCCACACGTACTCACCTTAGCAATTCTTGTTACAAATGTGTTCCTTAAACACAATCCTTTCTCTTCAACAATTGAGCACTTTTCCAAGACTTCTTCAAAAGCCTATTATAACAATCACAATTTGTTCAACAACACATACTACTAATAATAAACCCTTTTATCACTAGATACTCCTTTAATAACACTTTCCCCCAATTTTGATGATTTCCAAAACCCTAGATTTTTACCAATCTTAAGATTCTTACAAATCTTAACCATACACTTGTTTCCTTTGTTAAAATACCATCTATTAAGTATAAACAACCTTTATTTCACCATTAATCAAAACTCAAGAACTAGGGTTTATCACATAAGCTTTCACTTCCATAAATTCAAAGCTACAACTACAAAGGAGTGAAGATATACCCTAAATCTTCAACTAGGAGTGAAGTAACAAAAGATTTGATGAAGAAATCGACCTCAAACAACCCTTTGCACTCAAAATCGTTCAACACTTGTTGGGAGAGAAATTAGGGTTTACAAATGCATTAAATGACCAAAATCCCGCATTTATGAGCTGCTCAGCAACTTTCGCGTCGCTATCTCCAAGATCGTGTCGCGATCTACTACCCGCGTTAATTCACGACGCTATTTAGCGTCGTTATCCTCGACGCTATCTCAAATTTGCATTTTCCGGAACGCTATTTCGGGTCACTGTTCCAATGGTGCACCAGATCGCGTCGCTATCTCTAGATAGCGTCGCTATCCGGTCTGGCAGCTAGGGCTGCACTTTTTGATGCCCTTTTCAACACGATTTCGACTTTATCAACCTCATATACATATCAAACGATGTTAAAATGACACGAAACCAATTTCCATATATTTTAGATGCTCTATCCTTCTTTATCATATTTTTGCATAATTTATTTATTACAAAATTTCGGTACAAGTCCCTCCTTCCGCTCCCGGCTTCGTCCTTTAGTCTTTACATTACATTTTAATAAACTTTAACTGATTTACTAAATAGGAGGGATATCTTTCATATCTTTAGAGATCCACCCTACAATATGGGGTAAAAAAGCCAAAATAAGTTATTCCCTTATAAGAAGAAAACTAATCTTGAACTCCTTTCATGCTCAATTCATATCGAGGTACTCCAGAAGAATAAACTTCATCTTGTTCTTATCACTTGGCTATTGAGTTACATACATGAATTATGTAATATTTAAGCTAACCGAGAAGTTATAGTTTCATTTGTTAAGTGGATTCTACCTAAATAAATATCTTTTAAATATTATTGTAGTTAATTAGTAGTAATTAATATAAAAAACCAAATATTATTATAGTTACATATAATTAGCGCTAATCCAAAGCTAGGTAGAAGTAACCTAATAATTTCTTTCTTTATGGTTCGATATAAATTTCGGTCTTACCATTAGTCTATATTATTACGTAGGTGTACTGCTCAATGTGTGTTTATAACCCCACAATTTACTATGTTTTACTGCTTGGATTGAAAAATATACATAATTGATTATATTCACTTGTGATTATATTTTTGAAACTTTAAAACGAATCCTTATGTTCGAACTAGCTTTTATTTGTGTAGTGCATGAAGTCCTAAAGGCTTGCATACTATAACCATTAACTAGTTTTGACTAGGCACTGGATATAAAAAAAGTATTATTAGTTTCGAGGAGTGTATATCCGAATATTAAACACTTGAGTCAAATGATTTATATGTTGATTTGTGGTTGGTTATGGACTTTGGGTCGACATATTAACTCGTAGGTCTTGCAAATCTTTATGTGGATCATCGTTGTTGTTTCACTTTACAATTTTTATCGTATAATTTGTCAAACACGAGCATGCTTATTTTAAACGTATTATCATAATACAAGTTCCCATTGATTGTACACAAATATTTTGGTTTACTGATTGAGTCTTAAATCTGTGAATTCACTCAACATTATTGTTAATTATTTTTGACATTGCCCATGCCACGTTCATCCACACAAATCATTTTTTGCGGGATATGACCACTTGATTACCGTTAGATAGTTGAATATATAATATATACTACATACAATTCTATTAATTGAGAAATTTTAGTATCCTATAGTACAATTACCATTATATAACGGAGTTTTGTTACTGTTCATTAACAAATTAAAACGGAATACGAAATCTTGAAACCTTAAAATAGTTTTGAAAAGTTTGATTAATAATTAATATTAAATGTGTAAAATTGTTATCTATATTACAAAAGGCTTAGTGGTAAGAGAGGGCCATGTGTGTGACCTCGCTTTTTAGTTTGACGCAATTCTTTCTTAGAGTTATTATTTTTTTACATATACTTTTTAAGTATATTGAATGATCAATAGGGTTGCCTTCAAAATATTTTGGTTTAAGACTTGGTGAGGACATTCTTCAGGAGAAAAAAAGGAGGTAAGGTTTATTTAACTAAAAAGAAGCGAGGTTTGAGGAATACATATTATCCGCTTAGATGTCAATGCATGATTCGAACCATTAACTTATTAACTAAGCGTTCAAAAAAAACTCCCTACACTTTAGTACCATTAAATTACTAAATATATTCTTATTTAAATCATTTTTTTATTATTATTTAATTCTTTGAACATTATAAATTCAATTTAAAAGACTAAATATATGGAGCTTTATATAGATTTAATAATAAATTCAATTTAAAAGACTAAATATATGGAGCTTTATATAGATTTAATAATTTGATTCCGGTTATTTTTAATACTTATAAATGTTATTTAAGATATTAAAAGACTTATAATATCATATAGGTAACATGATATTTATATATCAAAATTTTAGTATATTATACATGTGTACCATACATAATTTTATTTTTAAAATTAACATAAAAAAATAAAAGCAGAGTAAAATTAAAATCTTCTCCAACGTGTGGAAGCAAAATTTCCTCGTTAAACTTACATGTATAGACCAAACACGTTAATCTAATATACAATATAATAAAAAGTGATATTTAATACAAGTAAATGCATCTCCACTTAAGCATACCATTATAAAAAAGTACAATATAAATTTCATTTAAATTAGGTTGCCACTTTATGTTGTGTTCGTGTTCCCATGTTGGAGGGTTCAGATATCTCAACTCTAACCAAATACATTCAGTTAATCGTATTGAGAATTTTAAAATCACAACACATAGTTTATGAGTATATGATAATATCAAAAACATAAATAATTAAAATCACAACACATAGTGAAAATACATCATAAATATAAATACACAAATATGGGTAGCTATATAAAAACTAAGACTTTTGGTAAATGAAAATATACTTTTAACTCTAAAATACAATGTTTTAAAACTCGGATTTTGAATCGGAATGGCCGATGACTTAAAAACGGTCGGACTGGTTGAATCAGATTATAATACTATTGAGTATTTATGTTAAATGGAATTAGCCTATTCGCAACTTCCTTTGGCGGGTACAATAACCTTCCTTGATCCCTTTGGAAATTCCCAACACTTCTCACCTCCGCTCCCTCAAAAGAGAAAGAGAGAAACTGTGAAACTAAGGTGATTTCTTACTCATTCACTTTCCCTCTTTGACAACACGAAACAAAACAAAAGAACAGCCCGTACCTTCTATCTATCCAATTTCTTACTGAACTTGACTTATCTCCGAAATATCCACCATACTGCGATGGGACTGAGTCTGATCGATTCGGCTAGATAGATGTCAGAATCTTCCTTGTCTAAATCAAAGTCTTGATCTTCTCCTATCTTTCGGCAAGAGTAGGTCCCTTATTGTGATCTTTTCTTCAGTCTTACTTCGCCGAGGGAAATTAGCCAATCAGTATGTAGTTAGCCCTTGTCGACTCCATGTTGAAAGCTCTTTCAAATAACATGAGAGTTGAAAGCCTTCAATTAGACTATAGCCGCCCCACGACGAATTCTTAAACCCGCCCTGTCCTCAGTCTGTTTTTAACTCCAAAGTAGGGTTCGTGTTTAAAGGATATAAATCGATCACCCTTGCCCGACTTCCAGGTGCGAGAAGGGGTTCACAAAGACACAACCCAGGGTTAAGCTAGGTGTACATGCCTATGCCAGGGCATCCCCAAAAAGGGCTAGCTGCCTCAAACAACTACATCAACAACCTTGATTCCTGACGTGAACGACCGCTCAAGAGACTGAATATTTTTTAATTAATGTAAATTTATAATTTTGTTTTTAAAGTCGAAGAGTGACTACTGATTTCTGCTCGTAGTTCCTCTCTTGTTAGTTCGTGATACGTGTTTTGAATTACTCAAGACCAGCAGGGAATCCATATTTATCATCTTGGGAAATTTCCCTAGCTTCGTTTCGACAAGAAAGAAGTCATCTTTGATGATTTCCCATTCCTTCCCTGCCGAGGCGCCTCTCTTCGCCATTCGAGTTGTAACACCTCAATTTTCAAAACACCTTTTAAACATATTTTTAAATAAAAATAATACAATGTCCAATGTTCCCAAAATACGGTTTAACAAAAACCATTAAAACATTTATCAGAGTTATAAAATCCGGTGTTACAAAGATAATATCATAACCATAGGATAAACGAGAACTACCTACGAGTTCCCGAGCTAATCAACACTAGGCCACTTCTAACGCGACCCTCTAATCCAACGATCCTGAACCTGAGTACATAGCCAAAAACAAAGTAGTACGTGAGACAAAATAGTCTCGTGAGATACATGGGTTTTCGACCCGTTCTCAAAAGATTTATAAAATATTATTTATAACATTAAAAATACTTATCCTTATCATTTCTTATTAATTCAATATTCATCTTCCATTCATTTAACCGTATAAACTAATAAGCTTACCATAAGCTTACTCGTCATCTAATCACATACTTGTAAGTTATCTCCAAACTTACACTTTCATTATCACATATGCAACGGACCTCTCCGAAGCCAACTCTCCCGATATGGGACGTCATAGGTAAACTATCAAGGTAATTGGGAACCCCCATCTTACCGAGATTCATAAGCTCTCCCCGTTCCCGGGTCGTCATGCTCACTCATCATTGAGTGTCGTAAACTGTGACATTCTACTCTTTGCGCAGGGAGGTACCACCCCAAGTAGACGTCTCATGCTCCCCCATTTCTGGGCGGTCTTATTCCGGATTTTTCATTTCACATATGAGCCTCAGCTCCTTTCATCAAATATGAGCATCAGCTCCTTTCATCACTTATTAGAATACATTTATTCTAATTTATCATGCTATTCTCTTTATTATTTCATTTTAAATCTTGACTTTACCAAGTCCTTTGCTAATTTAAAACATATTTATCTTTTATCAAAATCATGTTACTTTGACTCTTCTTTGACTAGAATACATGTTTATTACTAGTCACTTATTACTTATCCTCTTAGTATTTCAATATCTACTTTTATTAGTATAATATACTAATCGATACTCATTACTTTAAAATCATTGTCTCAAGCTTTATTAATACATATTATCAATAAATCGATTATCAAGCTCTTTCAAATCATTATCTTTATTCATACATCTTATTTATAAAAACTCATTAATTACTTTTCATAATCATAATCTCTTTCAAAATCATCAATCATTTAGACATACTAAAATAGTCTATTACTAGCATTTTCTCATCATATCAATCATATCTTTATTAAAAATGTTTATTAATAAAGACTCTTAAAACATCATAGTTTTCAAAATCATTTGCTATGTACTCAGTAAAAGTCTCATGTACTCACCTTAGCCAAGCTAATTCCAAATCGTGTCTAACAACACGAATCCTTGCCTTCCAACTTGTGAAATGTCACCAATCTTTAGGTCTTCTTGACCTACCATCAATATCATCATATAATCTAGTTATTATCCATAACTAGCTACCAATAAACCC
Source organism: Calendula officinalis (assembly GCA_963853835.1). NCBI lineage: Eukaryota > Viridiplantae > Streptophyta > Magnoliopsida > Asterales > Asteraceae > Calendula > Calendula officinalis. The sequence goes on along the minus strand of OY970823.1, from coordinate 1,765,415 downwards.
ATAACAACATTCTTAACCACCAAGTTCATCCAACTTGGTGAAACCCCAAAACCCTAGTTCAAGATTTCCATCAATAACCCAAATCCAATTTGTACACATCATTTACAAGCTTACAATGAGTGTTCTACACCCATAATTAGTCATCTTCCCCAAAGATAACATGGATGGTTCCCCAAACCACCATTTCTGCCCATACAAAGTTCATAACTAGCTAGATAACATCAACAATCAAGAAATCTTACCTTTGATGTTTAGATCCTTCAAGATTGATGAAGATTTGAGTAAGGAATCACCAAAATCGCCCCTTCTCTCTCTAAAATCGGCTGCCCTTCAACAATGGTAGAAATGAGTGAAAACCCTAGCTTTCCCGATTTAATACAGCTGATCTCGCAAAGTTCACGCCGTGAACAGACTTCGCGTCGCGAAGTTCGCGTGTCGTGAACACTTCGCGATCGGTAACAGGTCGTGAACTCAATGTCTGAAAACCCCAAGTCCCTGGACGGAGTTCGCGATCGCGAACTCCACTTCGCGCCGTGAACTCTACCAGTCAGCTAGGCTGCACTTTTCGGTCTTTGTCTCGACCCGGTTTCGTCCATAACTTTCTCATACGGTGTCCAAACGACACGAAACCAATTCCTACGGTTCTGAAATGAATTATCCTTATTTATCATATTTTTCCCAAATTTTATTTTGTTCAAATTTCGGGTCGTTACAACTATCCACCCCTTAAAAGGATTCCGTCCTCGGAATCAACTCAAGGATTTCCGATCCTCATTCCACTTCCAACTTATGATTCAATAATACTTACGCAATTAATTTCCCACTTGACCCGTTATACCCAAACGGCCAAAGATCCAAACTCGAGTTCCCAATATCCGAACGGTTCAAAATTTCACAATTTAACCTTAACACTTCCCGTCATTTAACCAAACTCCTCACCCCCATTGAGATGATATGACCCAATCATTACTAATAACCATTTGACCAAAATGTTAGTCAACCCATCACTTTGACCAGATTGTCAACATTGTTCCATCTTTGACTTAGTACAAGGTCAACCATTTCTTGACAATTTCCTTACCCACTAGTGATTCCATTAACCATAAATTCCTTAACGATGGACCTTACCTTCATGGTCCAACAATAATCATACTCGATTTCTAAATTCCATTCGAATTGCCCAACGGTCAAAGTCACACCCTTTGTCTACAATTATTTCCATTAATCAATCAACCACTATCATACACACATACAGGATACATTATGCCCTTATCCTCGACTAACCTCCTTTAAACAAAAATCAAAAATCCAATTTTTACCAAAGTCAGCAATCTACTAGTTGACTAACCTTGACTTATGAATAAGTCAACTTACCTTGCTAAATTCCACATATTCTTTATTACTAAGGCATCGCTTCCCAAGCTTTTCGTTCCTGATTCCAATATTTAAATTTCCTTTCTCAATTGTTTCTCTCTTCTCTGATTCAATTTTCTACAATCGATTAACCATTTCCACTTGAATCAATACCAAATTTCTATTACTTTTTAACTTTCATCCAATTACTTATACCATTTATAATTTCCTTCAAACGTCCTTATACCATACTTGTAATTTCCGATTACCGGCTTTAGAGCCTCAGTCACATCCAATTGTGGCCTAACCACCCGATATACATCTTTCACCACTCATTGGCTACTAACCACTTTGCTTTCTAAAGCATTCCTTTTTCATGAACCATTAACTTGTAGGTATCCCCTACTCATACTTCTACTTAAACACTACTCGCGTTTTCAACCCAAGTTCTCACTTGCCATAAGAATCATAATAACAACTAACCATATGGTTCTACATACGTCAGATACAAACATCATATCCCTTATATAACAAATTATACTTTAACTATCTTGTCGAGATGATCGGAAAGCCTCCAATCCAAAGTGACTCATACAATACCATTTCACCTTGCATACCATTCATGTATGCCTCATTCGTTTAGCATCATGCTATCATTTTCTTTCATAATCAACCACATTTTCTATCCACATTTTCACTTTTCCACTTACACACAATACCATACGGTATGCACAAATTCACTAACCAATTTATTTATCAATCGACCTTTACTAAACATGCTTTCTCAACATTAATATTTTCCGATCTTTCATTTACCACCGAGGTAACCACTAACACCCTTTTAATTATCCATATTTTACCGATTCACACGGTCCTTATGAGTCAACCCATTGACTCCGATCGATACCCAATCTTGAACTATCTCATTTTTCTCTTTTTTTTTTTTTATAAACTTTACGAATAACAAACTATTCACCCTTGCCATTGCATACGTCAACCCTGACTTGAATATCTGCACTACTTATCAGGATTCCCACCGAACACTAAAGTTCTATTTTCAAAATCATTATTTCTATAGCTTTCCATTCATACTTTACCAGTCTTACCGAAACTTAGTACTTCACTGTACTACTACCCTTTCTTTGAGCACAGCTACAAATCTTATGATTCACCTTCCGATAATTTATGACGATATAATCCTTTCTAGTCTTATTTCCCGCGACATACCGGTCGCCAACCCATAACTATACGCATAATAACTCGGGGAGATTATCTCCCAAACTTATTTTTCACATCATATATTCTATCTAATATTATTTCCATACTTATATCACATAAGCACCAATTTGTGCGACATAAAAGCAATTGAATTCTAATTATCTATCAAAATTCCATAAATGCATTACCTGAAGCGGCCCCACGGGTTTCCTTCACCCGATTCCTGTTGGCGGTTGATGCTGACGTGTCGGTCCTCTTCCTTGGGCACGCACTACTAAAGTGTCCCACCTCGTGACAAGTGTAGCATTCCACTTCCTCGAGGTTCCTTACTTTGCAATCCTTTGCTCGGTGTCCTACTCGACCACACTTGAAGCATATAGCTGAATTTGCCTTGCATTCCCCACGGTGACTCTTTCCACAACTTTGACAACTTCCAATACCACTATGCTTTGACGAACTCGACCCCAATCCTTCTCTCTTTGTTAACCCCAAGCTACTATCAAACTTCTTCTTTTCTTTTCCTGATGCCGACTCTTGTGCCCTTCGCCGAAACACCCTTTCAACACTCCGAGCGGTACTAATGGCCTCATCCAACGTGGTCGCTCGCTTGACTTCCAATTCAAACTCCGGTGGTAGTCCATTTGCATACCGAACCACCTTCATACGCTCCGTAGGATAGGACTTGATTACAAACGGAAGTAATCCCGTAAACTTTTTGGTGTATTCTTCCACCGACATATTTCCCTTCTTGATGAACATGAACTCTTCTTGCAACTCTTCTAGATCTCTCTCGGGACAAAACTTTTCCCTCAACCTTCTCGTGAACTCTTTCCACGACATCTTGTACACTTTCTTTCCCAAAGTCTCATACATGGTATCCCACCATGTCAACGCTTCATCCTTCAACTGTCGGGATGCATAAATGACCATGTCTTTCTTTAAACACTTGCTACTTTCTAGCACTTGCTCGGTTTCCCGAATCCAACGCATCGTGACCTTCGGTTCCGAACTTCCATAATACACACCGGGGTTGCACGTCATGAATGTCTTGTATGTACATCCTTCCCGTTCCTCTGACCCCGAATCATCGCTTTCCTCGGTCGATGGCTCCACAGTACGGGTCTTGCTACCCGAAGACTTACTTCCCCCACGGGACTTAGAATTATCATTCTTCTCTTCATTGAACCGGTTAGTCAAGATCCGGTTCACATCCTCATTCACCACTTCCCTTATTTGGGTAAATAATTTCTGGATAGCTTCCATAGTTACCGGGGTTTGATTTGCATCCAAACCGGAACCTTCTCCATTATTACCGGGATGAGTCGGGATTCGATTTGAATCCGTCTCATGATCTCGTGGAATCTCTCCACTTCTTGGGTTCACCATTTTCTATATTAACATAATAAACCATCAAAATTCAAAGATTGACTTATTAGTCAAACACAACCCATATAGCCCAAAACATTATCCTTTCACTTAGGGATCGACCCTAATATACCCATACTGTACTGTCTCAACGGACTGATCAAGGACATCCTATGGAAAACATATGGTCCTACTTAGCATAGCTTAAGACTAGGGAGGTCAAACCTACCTAATTCACTTAAACTATAGCTCTGATACCAAGTTGTAACACCTCAATTTTCAAAACACCTTTTAAACATATTTTTAAATAAAAATAATACAATGTCCAATGTTCCCAAAATACGGTTTAACAAAAACCATTAAAACATTTATCAGAGTTATAAAATCCGGTGTTACAAAGATAATATCATAACCATAGGATAAACGAGAACTACCTACGAGTTCCCGAGCTAATCAACACTAGGCCACTTCTAACGCGACCCTCTAATCCAACGATCCTGAACCTGAGTACATAGCCAAAAACAAAGTAGTACGTGAGACAAAATAGTCTCGTGAGATACATGGGTTTTCGACCCGTTCTCAAAAGATTTATAAAATATTATTTATAACATTAAAAATACTTATCCTTATCATTTCTTATTAATTCAATATTCATCTTCCATTCATTTAACCGTATAAACTAATAAGCTTACCATAAGCTTACTCGTCATCTAATCACATACTTGTAAGTTATCTCCAAACTTACACTTTCATTATCACATATGCAACGGACCTCTCCGAAGCCAACTCTCCCGATATGGGACGTCATAGGTAAACTATCAAGGTAATTGGGAACCCCCATCTTACCGAGATTCATAAGCTCTCCCCGTTCCCGGGTCGTCATGCTCACTCATCATTGAGTGTCGTAAACTGTGACATTCTACTCTTTGCGCAGGGAGGTACCACCCCAAGTAGACGTCTCATGCTCCCCCATTTCTGGGCGGTCTTATTCCGGATTTTTCATTTCACATATGAGCCTCAGCTCCTTTCATCAAATATGAGCATCAGCTCCTTTCATCACTTATTAGAATACATTTATTCTAATTTATCATGCTATTCTCTTTATTATTTCATTTTAAATCTTGACTTTACCAAGTCCTTTGCTAATTTAAAACATATTTATCTTTTATCAAAATCATGTTACTTTGACTCTTCTTTGACTAGAATACATGTTTATTACTAGTCACTTATTACTTATCCTCTTAGTATTTCAATATCTACTTTTATTAGTATAATATACTAATCGATACTCATTACTTTAAAATCATTGTCTCAAGCTTTATTAATACATATTATCAATAAATCGATTATCAAGCTCTTTCAAATCATTATCTTTATTCATACATCTTATTTATAAAAACTCATTAATTACTTTTCATAATCATAATCTCTTTCAAAATCATCAATCATTTAGACATACTAAAATAGTCTATTACTAGCATTTTCTCATCATATCAATCATATCTTTATTAAAAATGTTTATTAATAAAGACTCTTAAAACATCATAGTTTTCAAAATCATTTGCTATGTACTCAGTAAAAGTCTCATGTACTCACCTTAGCCAAGCTAATTCCAAATCGTGTCTAACAACACGAATCCTTGCCTTCCAACTTGTGAAATGTCACCAATCTTTAGGTCTTCTTGACCTACCATCAATATCATCATATAATCTAGTTATTATCCATAACTAGCTACCAATAAACCCATAACAACATTCTTAACCACCAAGTTCATCCAACTTGGTGAAACCCCAAAACCCTAGTTCAAGATTTCCATCAATAACCCAAATCCAATTTGTACACATCATTTACAAGCTTACAATGAGTGTTCTACACCCATAATTAGTCATCTTCCCCAAAGATAACATGGATGGTTCCCCAAACCACCATTTCTGCCCATACAAAGTTCATAACTAGCTAGATAACATCAACAATCAAGAAATCTTACCTTTGATGTTTAGATCCTTCAAGATTGATGAAGATTTGAGTAAGGAATCACCAAAATCGCCCCTTCTCTCTCTAAAATCGGCTGCCCTTCAACAATGGTAGAAATGAGTGAAAACCCTAGCTTTCCCGATTTAATACAGCTGATCTCGCAAAGTTCACGCCGTGAACAGACTTCGCGTCGCGAAGTTCGCGTGTCGTGAACACTTCGCGATCGGTAACAGGTCGTGAACTCAATGTCTGAAAACCCCAAGTCCCTGGACGGAGTTCGCGATCGCGAACTCCACTTCGCGCCGTGAACTCTACCAGTCAGCTAGGCTGCACTTTTCGGTCTTTGTCTCGACCCGGTTTCGTCCATAACTTTCTCATACGGTGTCCAAACGACACGAAACCAATTCCTACGGTTCTGAAATGAATTATCCTTATTTATCATATTTTTCCCAAATTTTATTTTGTTCAAATTTCGGGTCGTTACAATTCGATGCCTCTTTCTTCCCTTTCTATAACACAGCAAAGCGCCCTCCTTTACAATCACTAAGAAAAAAGAAATATGTGGGTTCGCTTGGACTATGCTATGTATGAATGATATTGTGTATTTTATAGAGGATCTTGGTCCTTTATTTATAGTTCTTGCATTAACCGGTCTGGAATTAGGTGTAGCTATATTACAAGCTTATGTTTTTACGATCTTAATCTGTATTTACTTGAATGATGCTATAAATCTCCATTAAAATGGTTATTAATTTATAATTGAACAAAAGCGATCTTCCTCTTCCCAGGAATGGAATGAAGAATTTGAAAAATAAAAAATCTTATTTCCTAAGGCACTGAGATCTTTTGCGTATACTTCTTGAAATAGCTGAGAGGAGAGTTACTTATTGGAAATAATTTTTACAGTACAGTATTGGATGATAGGTAAGAAAGATTTAGTAGAGGAATATGGAATTGCGCAATCCCGAGTTCTTTCCTTGTCCACTACCTCTTATGAACGAAAGGGATCGGACAAAGGCAAGATATCTTAGTATAGAAAGAGAAGACCGACCTTAGCCTATTAAGGCAAGATCTTAGTCGAACGAACTTAACCACGTACTTGAGCAGTCGAGCTTTCTATTACAGATTAGCCGGAGTCCTTTGAAGGTCTGCTTGCACGGAGATGGTGATTCGATCTTCCCTGCCTTCCTTCGTAGTGCTAGCGAGATGGACTCTTTCATCGGATCAAACACTTAATATTCAACTAAAAACTTGGTTTATCAAACTTCAAAACATCTAATAAAGCTTCAAACATATAAAAAATAAAACAAAATGTTCATTTAATAAAAAAAATGTGAGATTAAAAGAAAATTAAATAAAAAACACAGTTCAAATCCGGTTCAATCATCTTGGTCCGACAGGGTTCACATTTAACTAGCCCGGTTCGAAGTGGTTCATAAACAGAATTTGACCCATTCGATTGGCCCGACATACTTCCATTTTCCGGTCGTATCAGGTCCAACCGGCCGGTCGAACCCAGGTTTTAAAACACTGCTAGAATATATCTTTTCGTTCGTGTTTTTGAGGAGTGGCGGGTTGTAAACGGGTCAACTTTAACTTTACTCATTTATTAAACCCAAATCTATTTAAACCTATATTAAATTATTTTAGGGCATGTTTGGAAAAGCTTATTAACAGGGCTTATGAGCTTATTAGCTTATTGAGCTCCAAATTCAAGCTTATTTGGAGCTTAATAAGCTAATAAGCTCATAAGCTCCATTAATAAGCTTTCTCAAACATGCCCTTAATGTCAAATTTATTTATAATTGACACCTAATTTAAAATATCCACGGGAAAACACTATCACGGAAGTTGTTTAAACAAGTGTTATCTTGTGATTTGTGAATGCTGAGCACTACATCATCATCGATTGCTGGACTCTCACTTAATTATTTATAGACATCAATCTCACCCAGCAAATTCCAGTAAATTAGTCTTGTTCGATCGCCATAAGATTCAAGTGAACAAGTGAATTTTGACTACTATCTGCTCTCTCTATCTCTCCAATTTTCCTTTTCCCTGAATCGCAGGTTTGAATTCTCATATTCACTGTGTTTGTATGAATCTACGTCTGATTTGACTTTGATTGCGCTGCAGGAAGGTCGCAATTGGTGTTGGCAATGACATCTGTGGTGGAAACGCCATGGCCGAACGTGATAATAGCTGCAGAAGAGGAATCGGAGTCTTCAAATCCGACAGACGCCGTGTTATTCGTCGGGATCTCGTTGGTCTTAGGAATCGCATCGAGACATTTACTTCGAGGAACTAGAGTTCCGTACACAGTCGCTCTGCTTGTGCTTGGTATTGGATTGGGGTCATTAGGTATGCTAATTTCTCAATTACGTCATTTGATTTGATTCCATGAACAAAAGTACAGTCAAATCGAGCTGAAATTACATGTGTTGTTCACCTTTTTTACTTATTATATGTGAGCAAATTGATTTTTAATATGTTTAAAGCTATTTTAGTATCTCCTTTTATTGATTTTAATTTCAGATTTCAACTGATCTTCCTGAAAGGTGTTGTTACTAAATTTGCTTGGATATACTGACTGATAAAGTTAAATTTAAGTTAATGATTTGTAGCAACGTAAACCCTAAAATAATTATAAATTTACCTAACTTTTTTGAATTTTTAGGAAAAAGCTAATTTGCTTTTGGTCCCACTTATACAAAAGTAAGTTGGTATTATTGGGTTTAGCATTAAGAATCAAATATGATTGTGAACCATGTACTTTCTGCATTCTTTAACAGATCTCATCTATTAATTTAGTAATATGGATAATAGTGTCCTCAATATAAGTCCACTTCCTGCTGAAAACAAAAATGGTTTTGGATGAACCATGGGTAAAGTTGGAAAGTTGTGCACAAATAGAATCTGCTTTTTAACTCCACTTCCTTCTGAATTTCAGATAGAAAATACAAGGGCATTAAAAGCATCAATAACAGTTACTTAACAAATATAAACCTAACATTTGGAGTATAAATATAGTTTACATATCACTTTACTGCCTCTGTTCATAATTGAATTGATTCTAATACCTACTGGACTTGCACATTGACTATATTTTGTATCAATTCCCTAAAGAGAACATCACAAATTTGACATGATATCAAATCTCCTTTCAAATGGCTGAATTGATAATCCTATAAAAAAAATACAAGTTAGGTGTAATTATTACTATATAACATGTCTTTCCTAAGTAAAAAAATCTTTGTTTTGCAGAATATGGAACAAGCCATCGATTAGGAAAGGTTGGTGATGGAATCCGAATGTGTAAGTAAAATCAACTTTTTATTATTATTATTATTATTTTTTTATATTTGAAGTCACATCAAGTAATATGGTTGGTGTGCAGGGGCAAATATTGATCCTGATCTTCTGTTAGTTGTTTTTCTTCCTGCTCTTCTTTTTGAAAGTTCATTTTCAATGGAGGTCCACCAAATTAAGGTTAATTCTAATTCATATATTTCTTTTTCTTGCTAAATAACTCTTAACCTGATACAACTTCTTTAGTTTCAGCATTTATTACGTTCACACCATCGATCCCTCTAGTTTGTTTGAATTTATAAATTTCGTCCCTCGACTTTTACCATAACACTTATATTTTGAAACTATATCATAATATATTGTTATAAACTGTAAGATTATTGTTTTCTCATTGAAAATTCGACCTTGCAGAAATGTATGGCACAAATGCTAATTCTTGCGGGCCCAGGGGTTCTAATATCCACGTTCATTCTTGGTGCTGCTTTAAAGGTATGCCTGTATAATATATTATTTTTATTACCGTTATTATTATTATTTAAAAAAAAAAAATGTAATTGCAGCTAATTTTTCCATATAATTGGAGTTGGAAGACATCATTACTGCTTGGAGGACTTTTAAGTGCTACTGATCCTGTTGCAGTTGTTGCTTTATTAAAAGAACTTGGTGCAAGCAAAAAACTAAGTACCATTATTGAAGGAGAGTCATTAATGAATGATGGGTATTATTCTTAGTAAAACTTTTTTATAAAATTACATAAATTGTCCCTGTGCTTTGTTTGAAATTACGTATTTCATCCCTCGACTCCTTTTATTACACGGATAGTCCCAAATTTTATAACTTGTAACATTTACACTCCCTAAAATCTCACCTGCTTTAATTGGGACAAAATCCGTAATTTCATACAAACCACATGGACGATTTATGTAAAAAAAAAAATATGTTAATAAATTTTAATTTTATTGACCATACGAAGCTGCATTTTGTGTATGCAGGACTGCAATTGTCGTGTATACACTTTTTTTCCGAATGGTAACTGGATCAACTTTCAGTTGGGGGAGTATAATCAAGTTTTTAGCAACAGTATCTCTTGGAGCGTAAGGAGCTTAAAATTTTGTAATTTTATTTGGTGGTTTAATAAAATTATTATTTATTTAGTGGTTTAATAAAATTAGTATTTATTTGGTTCAGTGTAGGAATGGGGATTGCATTTGGTCTGGTGTCTTATTTATGGCTTGGATTTATTTTCAATGATACAGTCATAGAAATTACATTGACTCTTGCTGTCAGTTACCTTGCTTATTATACGGTATAATTCACAAAGATATGTTTTAATATTAATTAAAATCAGACAAAAAATGTAATAATTTTGTTGTAGTCTCAAGAAGGTGCTGATATTTCTGGAGTATTAACTGTGATGACGTTGGGAATGTAAGTATTAAATTGCTTCAATATGCCTTTCAAAATAAATAAATAAAATATAAATATGTTAATAATACACTAATTTGATTATACAAATATTTGAACAGGTTCTATGCTGCTGTTGCTAGAACTGCTTTCAAGGGTGAAGGACAACAAAGCTTGCATCATTTCTGGTATTTTATTCCCTTTTTTTCTTGCTATAAGAACTAGATTATTGAGCCACGTAACAAGAACACACCTTTAATATTAGCTGACAAAATTTGGATTTAATTGTGAAACATATTGTATGGTATTCCAAATAAAAATTGACTAACGAAAAAAAAATCATCTAATTGCATATAAAAAGAAGTTTAAATAAGTGATTTGATCGTAATAAAAATTATCTATTTTATTGTCTAAATTTTAAATATTATTAATTTTAAAACCGCTGTGAAAAGAAAAAAAAAAGTTGTATAAAAAATATAAATGAAAAATAATGATAATCACTAAAAGAAATTGATGAAAATGTAAAAATAGTTTTAGTTGAATAAAATTTGGAGGAAATATAAAGAATTAAATAGGAAAATTGTAGAAAATGACATCTGAATAAACATTGAATTGGAACACCAATTGATTGTGATGTGGTAATGTGCTTTATTAGTAAGTACAGATAGATAAGAATGAAGTCAGAAGAATTATTAAACAGGGTGTAAATTGTAAATATTCATTGTTTTTCTAATTCAGTGAAGTAATATCATTTTTAATAGTCTTTAAAGCATGCATTCCTCGTGTTGAACTGCAGGGAAATGGTGGCGTATATTGCTAATACACTTATCTTTATCTTGAGGTACGTCTTCCTTCCTTCCTAGAATAAAAATTTGTGTGATAAACACAACAGTGAATATTATTTAGAGTAAATTACACGGATGGTCCTTTAAGTTTATAGCAAATTTCACCAATGGTCCTTTAGTTTCAAAAATTACACTGATGGTCCTTTATTCTGAAAGGTTTTTCACAGATGGTCCTTTACACTAACCGATGTTAATTTTTTCAGTTAACTTACCCCATGTGCAATGCACATGAGGGTAAAAAAGTCATTTTTCATTTCTTTTCTTCTTATTCTTATTCTTATTCTTAAACTAAAAACTTCTATTTAAGATAAAAAATAATAACTTAAGAATGAGAAGAAATTAAAAATGACTTATTACCCTCACGTGCATTGCATATGGGGTGACTTAACAGAATAAATTAATGTCAGTTAGTGTTAAGGACCATCGGTGAAAAATCTTTCAGAATTAAGGACCATCAGTGTAATTTTTGAAACTAAAGGGCCATTGGTGAAATTTGCTATAAACTTAAAGGACCATGCGTGTAATTTACTCTATTATTTATATCTAATTCTGTTATTTTTTTAACTTAACAGTGGTGTAGTCATAGCTGAAGGTATACTTGGAGGTGACAATATTCTTAAACACAACGGTAAACTCTCTTTTATAATTTCCTTTTTTTGTTTGTCACCCTACACAACACAATACTTGTACTCTTATTTGTCATACATATTTTATAACTTAATTATTTGTGAGACAGAAAGTGCTTGGGGGTACCTTATTCTCCTGTACGTTTTGCTACAGCTGTCACGTGCCATAGTCGTTGGATCATTATATCCTTTTTTGCGTTATTTTGGGTATGGTTTGGATTGGAAAGAAGCTGTTGTACTTGTTTGGTCTGGTTTAAGAGGTGCTGTTGCATTGTCTCTTTCTCTGTCAGTTAAGGCAAGTTAGTTATATTTTCATATCATATCAGATGTAAATATATTTATTGTTTTAATTGTATTTAAGGAACTAAATAAATAAACTTTTTGTCAGCAATCCAGTGGTGACGCCTCAGCATTTATTACTGGCGAAACAGGAACGCTGGTATTGAAATAAGAAAATTGATGAAATGAAATATTATTATCAGAAATGATGTGATTATTATTATTATTATTATTATTATTATTATTATTATTTATTTGTGCAGTTTGTGTTCTTCACGGGGGGAATTGTGTTCCTTACTCTTATTATAAATGGTTCAACTACTCAATTTGTTTTACGCATGCTAGACATGGATAAACTGTCAGTCGCTAAGGTATGTATGTTTATAAACTATCTATGTATCAACTGTTACTAAAAGAGTGTGTGTGTGTGTGTGTGTAGAAACGAATATTGGAGTACACAAAATATGAGATGATGACAAAGGCATTAGAGGCATTTGGTGATCTTGTAGATGATGAGGAATTAGGGCCTGCTGATTGGCCAACTGTCAAGAAATACATCACATGCTTACACGATTCAGAAGGCGAACGCATTCATCCTCATACATCATCCGAGACTGATACCGATATCGAACACATGCATCTATCTGACATTCGTATACGATTTTTAAACGGTAATATTTTCATTTTATTAATTATTCTCTTTTTATATACTCTTCTATTTTATTTTTAGGCGTGCAAGCTGCTTATTGGGCGATGCTGGAAGAAGGTAGGATTACACAATCAACAGCAAACATTTTGATGCAATCAGTTGATGGAGCACTTGATTTGGTGACATCAGCACCGTTATGTGACTGGAACGGGTTGAAGTCAAATGTTCATTTTCCTAACTATTATAAGTTTTTGCAAACGAGCACCATTCCTAGGAAGCTTGTAACCTACTTCACTGTTGAAAGGTTGGAATCCGCATGTTACATATCTGCTGCTTTTCTTCGGGCCCACAGGATTGCAAGACAGCAACTCCATGACTTCATTGGTAACTGTCATTTTCAACTTACTAATTTACACAAATGGTCCTTTAGGTTTTCACCATATTACATATCTGGTCCTTTGATTTCATAAATTACACTCCTTATTTCTGAAACTATTTACACGTTTGATCCTTTACCTTAACTTTTCGACGGGTTTTTATGGGTTTCAAATTGGTGAAGGGAAAGGGAAAGCCTCGTGCATCACACGTATGGAAAAAATAAACGTCTGTTTAGGTAAATGATCAAACGTGTCAATAGTTTTAGAAACAGGGACTATCAGTTTAATCTATGAAACTAAAGGACCAAATATGTAATATGGTACAAACCTAAAAGACCATTTGTGTAATTTACTCAATTAATTTTGTAGGTGATAGTGAAATTGCTTTGGCAATAATTAACGAGAGTGAGACGGAAGGAGAAGAAGCAAAGAAGTTTCTAGAAGATGTCCGCGTTACATTTCCACAGGTTCGTTGAAATAATCTTAATTTTATTTATTTATGAAACTTTGGTATAAGATATGTGTGTAATCAAATAATTTACTATTGTCAATGATGATGGTTAGGTTTTGCGTGTTTTGAAAACAAGGCAAGTGACGTATTCTGTGCTTAATCATCTAATTGAGTATGTTCAAGATCTTGAAAAGTCTGGATTATTAGAGGAGAAGGAATTGGTTCATCTTCACGATGATGTTCAGGTATGTATGATTCACGCCTTAAGATGAAATCTATTTTTTAATTATTTAAATAATTATTAATTAATTTATTTATTTGTTGCAGACTGACTTGAAGAAACTTTTAAGAAATCCTCCTTTAGTTAAGATCCCTAAAGCACATGATATGATTAGTGCTAATCCTTTACTGGGAGCACTTCCATCCGATGTTCGTGAGAAGTTTGTGGGGTCCACCAAGGAGACAATGAAACTACGTGGAGTCCCCCTTTATAGGGAGGGATCCAAGCCAAATGGCATTTGGCTTATTTCTAATGGTGTAGTCAAGGTATATTTAAAGTTTGTGACAACAATACACATACATATAGATATATATGAGTAAATTATAGAAATTGTCCATGTGGTATTCCCGATTCTGCGTTTTTGTCTCTGTACCTTTTTTTGGTTCTTTTTTGTCCGTGTGGTTTTCTGAATTCGGGGATTATGTCCTTCCGTCCACTGCCGTCTCTTTTATTGCCGTTAAAGTCATCTCATGTGCTTGGCACATGAGGGCATTTTGCATTTTGGGTTTTTTTGTCCCTGTGGTTAAAAGGACGAATGTACCCTCACGTTTTCAGCACGTGAGGGCCTTTAATGGCAAAAATGAGACAGTAGACGGAAGGATAAAATCGCAGAATTTTGAAAAAATAAACGAAAAAGAAAGTACAGGGACAAAAACGCAGAATCGAGAAAACCACAGGGACAATTTCTGTAATTTACTCTCTCTCTCTCTCTCTCTCTCTCTCTCTCTCTCTATATATATATATATATATATATATATATATATATATATATATATATATATATAGGGGAGGGTTCCTTTGAGAATTGGAAAAATCGTAAGAATATGAGAATTAGTGTAATCATCGATGATTAACCTATATGTATTCATAGGGTTCATCGATGATTAAACAGGGCACATGTGCCCCCTCACGCCGCGCGGCAAATTTTGCCGGGCCGTGAGCCCCAAATCCATCCAAATCAATGGCTGAGATCTATTATCACATTCTCACCCAATATATTAATTCTCAAAGGAACTCATTCCTATATATATATATATATATATATATATATATATATATATATATATATATATATGTGTGATTTAAGAAATTGTTTTTGATGTTTTGAGCAGTGGACAAGCAAGAGTATAAGAAGCAAGCAGTCGTTGCATCCAACATTTGCACATGGAAGTACTTTAGGGCTATATGAAGTGTTAATTGGGAAGCCTTACATGTGTGACATCATTACTGATTCCGTGGTACTCGGTTTCTTCATTGAAGCTGAAAAAATAGTTTCTATTCTTGGAACGGATCCTGCAGTTGAAGATTTTCTCTGGCAGGTAATGTAATGTAATGTAAATTTCATTTTATTATTATTGAAAAACATAAAACAAAATAAAATAATATTTGAATACAGGAAAGCTCAATCGTACTCTCGAAACTGTTGCTTCCTCAAATATTTGAGAAAATGACGATGCATGATTTGCGGGCCCTTGTGGCAGAAAGATCGAAAATGAGCACGTATTTAACGGGAGAAAGTTTTGAAATACCTCAGAATATGATTGGTTTAATATTAGAAGGATTTATTAAAACTCAGGCTACTTTAGAACTAATTACTGCACCTGCTGCATTATTCCCGTCATATGCCGAACGCAGTTTTCGATCCTCGGAAATACAAGGTATTTCATTTTTTATTATCTACGACAATTTATCTTCCTCAAATTTTTTAAAGTAATTACACGGACGGTCCTTTAAGTTTATATCAAATTTCACCAATGGTCTTTAGTTTCAAAAATTACACTGATGGTCCTTAATTCTGAAAGGTTTTTCACCGATGGTCCTTTACACTAACTGACGTTATTTTTTTCTATTAACTTACCCCATGTGCAATGCACATGAGGGTAAAAAAGTCATTTTTCATTTCTTTTCTTTTTATTCTTAAACTAAAAACTTTTATGTAAGATAATAAAATTAATTTAAGAATGAAAAGAAATTGAAAATGACCTTTTTACCCTCACGTGCATTGCACATGGGGTGAGTTAACAGAATAAATTAACGTTACTTAGTGTAAAGGACCATCGGTGAAAAAACCTTTCAGAATTAAGGACCTGTGTAATTTACTCAAATTGTTTATTTATTTTAATTTTTTCATAAAAAAGGTGCAAGCTTTTGTCATCATGCATCTTGGTACATAGTTGAAACACGAGCACGAGTGATAATGTTTGACATTGGTGGATTTGAAACGAGTAGAACACTTCAAAGAAGAACATCTTCATTAATATCTCATGGTGGAGAAAACCACCCTTCAAGATCATCACCAAATAGAGAACATAGTGGCTTGATGAGCTGGCCTGAACGCCATATTACCAAATCTAGACATAATCTGGAACACACTTCTGAAATTGATCAACATGGAAACAACTTTTCTGCACGTGCAATGCAATTAAGCATGTATGGAAGCATGGTATGCTCATTTTTCCATCTATTACTCATCTTTCAAATTTTACTGTGTTACTTATGATTACACAAAACAGTAATATTATATACATAATTAAAATGTTGACTAAGTTACATAGATGGTCTCTTATCCTAAAACTTGTAAGCCACGGTCCCTTTAGCAAAAAAATGCTGTTAAGTTTTTAGGATCGTTGATGTTATGGTTTTCAAAATTCGGGATTAGTGATGTTACCGGTTTAAAAATTAGGGGGCGTTTGGCATGCCACAGTCTTCCGTAATGATATTCAATTATGAAGGAATTGAATTCTGAAAATGAATTCAATTCCTTCATAATTGAATTCTGTTACGTGTTTGTTTACAAATTTTTTAGCTGTTCATATAAGTATAATACTTATGCATTCTTTTTTTTTTTTTTTACTTTTTTAGATTCTTCTTTTAAATAAAAATTATTTATTATTATTATTTATTTATTTTTAAATTATTCCTTTTTATTTTAAATTTTTTATAAAAACTTTTAAATTTTTTTCATTTTCTCTAAATAATTTATTTTTTTTATTTTTTTTTAATTAAATTTTTTTATTTTTTTTTATTTTTTTAAGATTTTGAACGATTGTAAAATCTGAAGCATACAAAATATTCAAAATCTGTTAGTTCACTAAAGGACCGTAATTGAATTCATAGGATGTCGGGACGGATTTTAATTACAACGAATATCGTATTTCGAAATTACGTCATAATTGAATTACGAAAAAAAAGTCCATCCAAACGTCCCTTCGTAATGTAATTGAATTAAAATTACGGAGGATTACGTCAAAACAAGTTGGGCCTTAGGGACTATTTGTGTAATAAAAAAAGTTGAGATACGAAATCCATAATTTCATACAACCCACGGGGACGATTTATGTAATTTACTCAATCTTTAATAAAACCATTTGGTCCATTTATGCTCCTGTTCTTATACCAAAATTTAGGATTTGGTAGGAAAACATGGAGTGCAGGTCCAAAAAGGTTCCAAACACACGATATTGGTCATGCAAATTTGAAGTAATCAAATTCCTCTCCTCATCTTCAACCTCTGTTACTACTACACTGGTATGAAGATGATGAGAGTATTTTGGTCATTTCATATCTTTTTGGACCAGAAGTATAAATTTTAAAACTTCAAGCACTGGGCTGAAATTTGTAATTAACTTATAAATAGAGCTCCTTGAGAACCAAGAGACTTGTAGCCAAGAGGTTGTGGGTTCAACTGAGACATAGGGGTTGTTTGGAAAAGCTTATTTAAGCAGCTTATAAATGTAAGCTTATTTGAGCTTATAATAAGTTAATAAGCTCCTTAAATAAGCTGGTATTTAGTTGTGTAAATATTTGCGTTTTATAAATAAATAAGTTCCTTGACTGTATGCATATTAATATTAATAATCAGATATCTAACGAAAGACACAGTCCTCCTCGCGCTTCGCCAAACATAGTTACAAATCCAGAAAAGAAGCCGTCTCACAGCCGGTCTTACGCGCGGGTCCCACCAATAGAAAACCGGCGGCTAACCTCAGTGAGATCAGAAGGATCAGCGACCGTGAGAAAGAACGTGAATGTTGGAGAAATAGCAAGAGAAAGTGTTCTAGAAAACACACAAGACACAAATGAAACGCGGGAGATGGATTACTCGAGTGATGAGTCTGGTGGTGAAGATGAACATATTGTTAGAATCGATTCCCCAAGTACACTTTCCTTCCCCCGGGCACCCTAAACCCCCGCCCGCCCTCTTTCGGTCAGATGATCAGCTCTCGTGTCCATAGATTGTTGTATGACACTATGTCGAGTGTTGGATAATATATTTTTGTGTCTATTCATGTGCCTACCAATTTGATCATGACAAGTGTTAAAATATCAAGGGATGATATGAATCAGTGGATGACACATGTCAAGTTTAGAAGTAAATAGGCACAAATATTATATCTCTATATTTTTTAGTGTTGTTAAAACTTAAAGCATTGTAATATGTGTGTGACATGGTGAAACCGGCAGGACCCCCAAACCTGAGATCTCTCTATTCTATGTAAATCATGTTTGAATAAAACGCCGCACTTCCTTATTGTAAATCTTCAAGTATTAACCCAAGTTTTTAAATTTTAACATTCTTTACGCCAAAGGACCGTTGGTGAAAATACCCTTCTGAAATTAGGACTATCGATATAATTTTTTAAATCAAATGATGACGATTAACGAAATTTAGCATATATCATAAGAGTTGCATTCTAGGAAGTCCAAAGGATTTGTCTAGTCCCAAGGGACAAATCCAAGCCATTGGATCAAGATGGACAAGATCAAATCCCCCACCTACAACCACCGCCGGCCGCCGCCTCCGGCCACCTCCGGCCACCGTCCGCCGCCGCCGGCCGCCGCCAACCGCCGCCGATCGCCGCCGTCCGCCGCCGTCCGCCGGCGGCGGCGGCCGGCGGCCGGCGGTGGTGGTGGTGGCTGACGGTGAAGGTGCTGGTGCTAATGGGGGTGGTGGTAGTATTGATGTATCCAAGCACATGTGCTTCACTAAATACAGCATATTACTTCGAAGCACATATGCTTCGGGTCACGAAGCACATGTGCTTCAAGTCACTAAAAACATGTGCTTCACGAAGCACATGTGCTTCGCTACACGAAAAAAAAATATCAAAACAAGTCACGAAGCACATGTGCTTGACGTTATGAAGCACATGTGCTTCACTACACGGGAAAAAAATCAAAACAAGTCACGAAGCACATGTGCTTGACGTTATGAAGCACATGCGCTTCACTACACGAAAAAAAAATATCAAAACAAGTCACGAAGCACATGTGCTTGATGTTATGAAGCACATGTGCTTCACTACACGGGAAAAAAAATCAAATCAAGTCACGAAGCACATGGGCTTGACGTTATGAAGCACATGTGCTTCACTACACGAAAAAAAATATCAAAACAAGTCACGAAGCACATGTGCTTGACGTTATGAAGCACATGTGCTTCACTACACGGGAAAAAAATCAAAACAAGTCACGAAGCACATGTGCATGACGTTATGAAGCACATGTGCTTCACTACACGAAAAAAAAATATCAAAACAAGTCACGAAGCACATGTGCTTGACGTTATGAAGCACATGTGCTTCACTACACGGGAAAAAAATCAAATCAAGTCACGAAGCACACGGGGTTGACGTTATGAAGCACATGTGCTTCACTACACGAAAAAACAATATCAAAACAAGTCACGAAGCACATGTGCTTGACGTTATGAAGCACATGTGCTTCACTACACGGGAAAAAAATCAAAACAAGTCACGAAGCACATGTTCTTGACGTTATGAAGCACATGTGCTTCACTACACGAAAAAAAAAATATCAAAACAAGTCACGAAGCACATGTGCTTGACGTTATGAAGCACATGTGCTTCACTACACGGGAAAAAAATCAAAACAAGTCACGAAGCACATGTGCTTGACGTTATGAAGCACATGTGCTTCACTACACGAAAAAAAAATATCAAAACAAGTCACGAAGCACATGTGCTTGACGTTATGAAGCACATGTGCTTCACTACACGGGAAAAAAAATCAAAACAAGTCACGAAGCACATGTGCTTGACGTTATGAAGCACATGTGCTTCACTACACGAAAAAAAAATATCAAAACAAGTCACGAAGCACATGTGCTTGACGTTATGAAGCACATGTGCTTCACTACACGGGAAAAAAATCAAAACAAGTCACGAAGCACATGTGCGTGACGTTATGAAGCACATGTGCTTCACTACACGAAAAAAAAATATCAAAACAAGTCACGAAGCACATGTGCTTGACGTTATGAAGCACATGTGCTTCACTACACGAGAAAAAAATCAAAACAAGTCACGAAGCACATGTGCTTGACGTTATGAAGCACATGTGCTTCACTACACGAAAAAAAAAATCAAAACAAGTCACGAAGCACATGTGCTTGACGTTATGAAGCACATGTGCTTCACTACACGGGAAAAAAATCAAAACAAGTCATGAAGCACATGTGCTTGACGTTATGAAGCACATGTGCTTCACTACACGAAAAAAAAAATATCAAAACAAGTCACGAAGCACATGTGCTTGACGTTATGAAGCACATGTGCTTCACTACACGGGAAAAAAATCAAAACAAGTCACGAAGCACATGTGCTTGACGTTATGAAGCACATGTGCTTCACTACACGAAAAAAAAAATATCAAAACAAGTCACGAAGCACATGTGCTTCCAGTCATGACTACCACCACCGGTCACCACTGCCGGCGGCCACCTCCGGCCGCCGTCCGCCGCCGTCCGCCGCCGCCGACCGCCGCCCATCGCCGCCGTCCGCCACCGTCCGCCGCGGCCGCCGGCGGCCGGCGGCCGCCGTCTCCGGCCGCCGGAGAAGCACATGTGCTTGTAGTGGTGGTGGTGGTTTTGAATCTTGATCTTGACCATTAATTTTTATTGATCCAAGGGCTAATAAATGTCCCTTGGGACTAGATAAAATTAATGGACTACCTTGAACATTTCTCTATATCATAATTAGGTCTAAGATTTATTTTAATAATTACAAGAGTAAATTACACGGATAGTCCTTGTGGTTTGGCATTAGTTTTGGATTTGGTCCCTAAGTTTCAGAAATTACAAGGATAGTCACTAACTTCAGGACTTTGTATTGGTTTTGGTCTCTAAGCATAACGAGCGTTACATTTTTGTCGTTAAAACCTGTCATGCGCATTACACATGAGGGTAATTTGGTCTTTTTTACCATCTCTCATATTTCCATCTTCCTCCCGAACTCATTCCTAACCTACTTTTTCTTTTTCTCAAGACATAAACAATTATAACTAGAACTCAGGGATGAAAACTCATCACGAGAACTCATCCACAAAACCAACTACAAGATTAGTATTTAAAGATTCAAAGAAACCTAAAATGGGTTAACACAAACTCTAAAATCGAGCGTTGATGCAGATCTGTAGACGAAAACCCATCACTCTCGCTGTCGTCTTCATCAGAGAATCAATTTCATCTTCTGCAGACACTGCCATGGCTTCGTTCGAAACCAAAAACCCATAATCGAGAAACCCCAAAAACCCAGTTAGGGTAACAAGCGTAAGTTGCCAAACAAAGAAAAAAAAGCAAAATTTGTTGATTGTAGAGAGAGAAAAAGATGTTAGGTTGTGGATCGATGTAATTCCATGAGAAATTAACTATATGAAATTAAGAAATTGAAAAAAATGAAGAAGGTGGACCGACCAAAGATTTTTTGTTCTTAGTTTGTATGTAGGCTGCTGTTTTCTTTTATTGTTGGAGTTTTTCTTTATTATTCCTTGTAAGTCTTTCTTATGGTTTCTTGTTGTAAGTCTTTCTACTGCAAAATGAATGAAGAAGAAGTTGAATTAGGTAATAATTTAAGAAGTTTTTGATTACTGATTTTGTCTGTCATCTTAGAGGCATGTAATACGCATCCTTTTCCTCTGTTAGGTGGAAGGGATGACTGCAAAAGAGGGAAGCGAAAGAGGGGTTTATGTGTAAATGACTAAATTACCCTCATGTGCTATGCATATGATTAGTTTCAACTGAATATTTTAACACCAGTTATGCTTATGACCAAAACCAATACGAAGTATTGAAGTTAGTGACTATACTTGTAATTTTTGAGACTTAGTGATCAAATCCAAAACTAGTGTCAAACCACAGGAACTATCCGTGTAATTTACTCTAATTACAAGTTTCAAAACACCCTATTTTGATAGTGAAGTTCTTTTTGTTTCGAACGATAAAATAAAGTTTCTCTCTCATATATTTTTCTAATTTTTTTTATGTTTGTAACACTATAGTTATAATTATGGATCATTTTAAAAACTTTATGATTAGCAAAATGAACGAGTAGAATTGTAATTAACGGAGCACCTGTTGATATATATTGTTATCTACCCTTTATATTTCACAATGAATTTCTAAAACTTGGGCTATAATTTAACTTTTTTTCATATGCATGTATCGATGTGTAAATTATAGAAATTGTCTCTGTTGTATATCTAATTTTACGTTTTTGTCTCTATACCCTTTTTCGGGTTTTTTTTACTTTATGCATTGTTGTCCATTGCCCATTTACCTTAATCAAAATTCTTTTTTATGAAAACAAGGGTATTATGTGTGGTGGTGGTTGTCGCGAATTGGAAGTTTGTCTAACCGGAGAGAGCATAGACGGAAGAGAAAGAGAAGATGACCAGAAAAAGTTTGAGGTCGCTGGAAGTTCGCCAGAGAAGACGAGTTGCAGATCACCGGAGAAGATGACCAAGCGATGGTTCTCTAGAATAAAAATAGGGAGATGATGAAATATATGGAACTTGTACAGTACAACATGAGATGCATGTGAGATTTGGAGAAGATGAAAAATTGGGGGAAAAGACCAAAATGCCCTCACATGCTTGGCATGTGGGGTCAGTTAACGGAGAAAATTGGATGGAAGGAAAAAACGTGCAATCTAAAATTTTACAGGGACAAAAAGCCCGAAAAGAAAAATATAGGAATAAAAACGTAGAATCAAGTATAACACAGAGAGAATTTCAGTAATTTACTCTATATCAATATATAAATCTCTATTGCTTTTTGCATTAGTACGTATGCATCCATAATCATTCAAATAAATATATTGTTCTGATAATTATCATTTAAAAACTATGTTAGAATGAAAAAAAAAATATTATAGGTTGTGCGTTTCCTCTTTAATATGATTTTAGCATATATCTCAAAATAATCTTCCATATACATTCATTAACATCCTTTTGAAAACCATAAAATACCCCAAATCAATAAAAATTTAAAAGAACACATACAAACACATTTAGCCCGGTGTTAACACAATGACACCGGTCCTTTGACACATATTTGACACAAAGGCCAGTACTGACGTGCCACAAGTGACCAAACAGAATTTGTATGAGCTAATACCAATTTTCATAAATAAAATACAATTACAATAAGGGAAATTGACGAATACAATTACAAACGATTGAAACAAAATAAATAGAACAAATAAGTACAGAGTTTTTGGTCGAGTCTCGTGAAATTCACGATCCCCTTGAAATAGATTCGTTGTCTATTTCTCAGGGTAAAACAACTGAGTAGTTTTACACTAGCAGATATAATCCAAGCCAGAACACTAACCGAAGTTAAGAGTGTTTACACAAGAGAGAAGCTATGATCTTTAGAAGTAGGTGTAGAAGGTGTGTCTACAAATGAGACCCAAGGTCTCTATTTATAGTGTAGAATGACAAGTAATATTTGATCAAAACATTAAATGCATTCAGTACTATTAAACAAGAAATCAAAACAGCAAACTGCATTTACTACATAAAATTCGTAAACTGGTCAGTCCAGGAGGTCAGTACGAGAACTCAGTATTGGAAGTCAGCGCTGCAGGTCAATATTGGAACTCAGTATAGGAAGTCAGTGGTGCAGCTCAGTCCAGGCTGTCTGCGCAGCAGATCAGTACTGAAGGTAAGTATGAGACTGCAGGTTAGTGCAGCCAGTCAGCGCAGGTCAGTACTTCAGCGCAGTACACGTCGAAGATTCAGTGCGACAGTTCAGTACTGAGGTGGCCAATATGAAAAAATCAGTACTGAGGAGGTCAGTATGAGACAACTGCAGTGTCGATAAGATGCAAAAATTGACCCACACGAGCCCGGGATTTCGGAGCTGCATTCGTATCCGAAGATCGCTCGGACGTACATGAGTTCAAGCCATTTTGGTCACCCCATTACACATAGCACAGTCAACTTAATTTTGGAACTTTATAATCTATTATTCTAAGTTCAAAATGCTGGTGGCCGAATCCAATTTTATTTACTTATTTTAGCAACCAATACGTTATCTTTCTTTATCAAGCTTACCAAATGTTTGTACTGAAATTAACATACATCATACATTTTGGTACAGTCCTCTATATTATAAATGTTTATTTGTGTATCCGCGTAATGCGATAGTGATTTGCTATGACTATAGTGGTTGTGGTGATGGCAGTAGTCATGATGGTGTGCAGTGGTAGTTGGTGGAGGCAGTGGTGGGTTGTGGTGTGTAGTTCTGTTGGGTGGCGGTTGTGATTGTAGTTTTTTTTTTTTTTTTTGAAACGGCAAATAATATCAACGGAAGCGTACTTGCAATATTTCAACGAGCAACCACAGGTTCGAGCTCCTTTACAATGAAAACTCAGCCCCCATAAGGATTTTCAGGAAAAATCCTCCATACTTGGCACCACAAGAGGTGTTTACAGGAATCGAACTTCCGACCTCACGCCTCATATGAGAGTAAAACTAATGCATCAATCCAGCTGGGCTAGACATCATTTGCCAAGTAGTGAGTAGTGATGGGTAATAGTTGTGAGTAGTGATGATGGTGATGGATGTTGGTCGATATAATAATTTTAAGGATTAACAAAGATAATATGATACATATTTTAAATGCATTCAAGTAACCAACATCTTCACTAATATCATAGTTGGATAGAACCCCTTTTTAATAACATGGAGGTCGCAGCTTCGAATCATGTGATTAAACCCAAATATTTGTTTAAATAACAATTGTATTGACTGAAATTTAAGCCTTGTTAATTTGAGTAGCTCTTAGATATGTTATATATAATAAAAATTTAGCCTTGCTAAAATATTGAATGATTTATAGGTATAAATAATTTAAACTTTCTTTTTTGATTTGTCCGAATTAGAGGGGAAGAAATGTTAATTACCAATCTCTACTCCTTTTATATACAAAAAATTACTTTAGTTATACAATTCAAGATAATTTCCTCCAAGATAATTTCCTCCAATAAAGGATTAGATATAAACAAAAAATTGAAAATTATACAATACTGGTAAACTTGAAGAACGTGTAACCAAATCTATAAGCATTAAGTTCAATTTAATTAAGCTGCTTATATAATACAATGAAATTAAAAATTATTTACTATTTTACACAAGCATCGTACTAGTTTAATATAAATCTAGTTGTTGCAACTTTTTATTATAGCATCTCGTTCTTTGGCTTTTTTTGAATCTTGTTTTTTTGATGGTAATGTCGAAGCTCTTAAATTAAATTTCCAGTTATTATTCAAATAGAAAAAAACAAAACTAAACTTATAAATATAAACTTAACTAAACTTATATAAATTAATATATTTATAAACACATTAAATAAGAGTTACCAAACATGTCTTTAGTATAGACATGGGCCGTGAGGTGAGTGGATATAAACAATTATTATATGGTCAATGTTGAGTTTTTTTCATTTTGTAATTACAATTATATAAGAATTATAGAATATAATTATGGCGTGCAACTAGTTTTTGTAGTGTAGCGATTATTACTATAATATACAATAGCAATTATTACGTCGTTAGTGATTTGTTACAAAATATACGGAAAATATTACGCCGTTAGTGATTTGTTACAAAATATGAGCCGCCATCTCAAACTCCTAAATGACATCTCAAACTTTTAAATGAAACAATAATATTTTAAATTTTAGCTTGAAAGAGCATATTCATTAATATATACTTCCTCCGATTCAAAATAAGTGACATATTTTGGGTTTCACAGGTTTTAAGGCAAAAATTATAATGATTGTTAAATTAATTTAATTAGATGGTTAATGGGAAATGAGTCCCACACTTTTCAAATAAAGTGAGGTTAATGATATTTAAAAGTAAAAAGTAAGGGTAAAGAGGTAATTTCACTTTATTAAAGTAGATAGTTAGTGGGTGTGGGTCATACTATTTTTTGTCAAATAAGGTAATTTTTCAAAATGTGTCACTTATTTTGAATCACCCTAAAAAGGATAGTGTGTCACTTATTTTGAATCAGAGGAAGTATATTATATATATATATATATATATATATATATATATATATATATATAAGATAGGGTGAGGACTCAAAATTTGATAATGTGTCACACTTCTTTTGAATAAAGTGATATTAATTATGTTTAAAAGTAAAAGTAAGGATAAAAGAGTATTTTCACTTTATTAAACTAGATAGTGTAAAAAGGGTCATACTTTTTTACCAAATAAGGTAAGTTTAAAAAATGTATCACTTATTTTGTTCCAATTCTAAATAGAAAATGTATCACGTATTTTGATATAGAGGTAATATTAAGGGTTAAATAGAAAAATTCTAAAAGTTAAAATGGGTGAATTGATATTAAAGAAAGAGCAAATAAAAAGATGAAAAAAAAACCTACTCCAAGCTTTGAACTTGGGTTTTAAAAAAAGAAGGTCATGTCAACCATATATGCCTAATAGTTATAAGAGGTAGTTTTATAATTCCTATGTTTTAAAATAAGTGATAAATGATAAATATGATCCATATAGAGATAATCAAATAGCCCAAAATTTTAATTAACATGTCTGTCAGTTATTATTTTTGTTGTTGCTATTATTTCTATATTAAAAATTGATATTATCTACATAATTTATACCCAACATTCTAGATGTTATATAAGTTTCTTAAACCATATTTTCTATAATTTCTAAACTAATAAATTCGCAGTGGATCGCGACCCTATAACGCTTATCATCTCTCATTAACTAAAAATGGTAACTTTGTGTTTATTTAACACTCTAATTTGTCTTAAAGGACATGAATTAAAAACCCCCTTAGTTTAATATTGGACAATTCTGTTTGAGTTTTTCTATTCCTTATGGGCTATGGCAACTGAATGAACATATAGACTCAAATTTTGTAGTATTATATAGGGTATGTTTGGTAACGCTTATTATTGGAGTTTTTGAGCTCATTATCTTAATAAGTTTGAATTTTATTTGATCTTATTAAGCTAATAAGTTTAAAAACACTTTTAATAAGCTTTCCCAAACATGTGCATAGATACATTATGAATAATCTGATTATTGTCTATTGGTAAATGTCTCTAAATAACTTTTTGGAGGTTATGAGTTTGATTACTCCCTGTATGAACATTTATCAAATGGCTAGAGTAAATTTCGGAAATTATCATGACAAGGTTTAGATAGGATAGTGTATATCAAGAGAAAAAACTCCCCATTATAAGGAAATACCATTATAAAAGTAAAAGTATATAGATTCATTATGAACTGCGAACTTTTTTTTTGAACGGCAACAAAAATGTTGCATTATTTTTCATTAACATACGTTTTTTCAACCGAAATCAGGATGGCCTATACATGTGGGCAGTTAGAGAATTTAAGGAGGTTTAAATGCAATAATGATAAAGTAGGTTTGCGTTGTAGTCAAAGAATGTATCCAACATTTAAAAAGCGATAGGTTATTTGGTGCACATAATAACTATTTAGGGTTTTTTAATGTTTGTTATTAGTAAGGTTATAAAAAACGCGTATTGGCGGTGCCAAGACGTGAGGCGCGGCGTCGACGTTACGATACTGACCATGGCAGCTAAGCTAAGCGTGACGTAAGATATCGCGTGATAAGGTGCGATAAGGCGCGCCTTATGATGAGTTTTCTGTAAGATGGCTGGGAAAACTGAATTTAAAAAAAAAATTATGACAAATATAATTAAAAATTTGGATCTAACACTTTTTGTAAACTTTATACATTAATTATTATATAAGTAAATAGATCTATAAAATTTTTTAGTTTGATATACGTATATGTATAAATTATATAAAAAATTTGACACGTTAAGTCACGTCTTGAAAAAAGTCATGGTCCGCCATGGCTTGAGGTTTGATGGCCTCGTCTCGCCACGCCTTACACTTTCTAGAACCCCTTGGCTATTAGATTGTTGTCAACCATGTGAATAATATTCATTTGTTCAGTTTTTTAGGTCCCACTAATTGTTTTATTATTTTTTATTTAAAACATAAAATTTAACTAATTAATTAAATTAAAATACAATCATTAAATTAATTAAAAAAACATTACAATTTAAAAAAACAACAAGACAATAATTAAAAAAACATGCAAATGGTATAAAAAAAAAAAAAAAAAAAAAAAAAAAAAAACTAGTCTACTCCGAATTTTCCTCATCAACCGTTTCTCATCAAAATTGTGAATTGTAATCAAACCAAATACGAAAAATAATCAGTTCAATTATACTTCAACGGTTTTCTGGATTAATTTTCGCAATATGCCCCGCCATCGCTCGGCAATTAAAACCATCTAATTACACTTCGTGTGGTGAAGCGCTTCACAACCATAATATCAAGAATATATCAGATTTTTACTTAACACCATTAACTACTACATACAAATACCCAGTTATGGACTACACTAAGGGATGTTTACTAGTGGAGTAATTAACGAGCAACTTGAGATCGAACTCGTTTAACTCTAGTTCGAGTTTGATAGCATACGAGCTCGAGTCTAGTTCGAACATAAATTAGTGATCGAATAGTTTCACGATTCGGGAGCTTACGAAAAAAAAAATACTCGGCTCGACTCGCTCAAAAGCTCGTTAAAGTATTCGAATCGAACGAGCTAATGAAGCCTAGCGAGTCGAACGAGCTTGTTTATATAAGGTTCTTGTGTTCTGAAACTTGAAATATATGTTGGTAATAGGATTTGAACATATTCAATTCGAGTCGAGCTTAAGTATATAAACGAACTTTTTATGTTTGAAAATTACTAAATTAGTTCATTTCAAAAATTATGGAATTATAAACGAGTATCGAGCGCGAGCTCGAACAATATATAAATATTGGAACCCGAGCTCGAGCTTAATTTTGAAAACTTATTCGAGTTCGAGCCGAGTAATTATTAAACAAATCGAGCCCAAATTTCATGTTATTCTACTCGACTCGGATCATTAAGTCCCCTAACTAATAACTACACCCGCCACTATCTAATTTATTATTTGAGAAAAATAAGAAAATACATAACTCGCACTCTTACTCGCCTAGGTGAGCATCGCGAAAACCACGACATATTGTATTTAATCACACATATATCAATTTTTTTTGAGTAACAATATTTAGTCTTACAATTTAGTCATACTTATTAGATGAAAACATGTATCATAATAAAATGATAATATTAAGAGAAATAATTAGTGGATTACATATGTCAATATGTCATCCTACCAAGTGGACAGAACTATGTATAAGACCGAATGATAAGAATAAATATTATTTCTCTTTTTTTATAATATAGAAAAATGTGTTAATAGTTAACCAACGCGTTACCATCTGTAGTAAAAAACGTGTAGCTATTTATTGTGATTAGGTGTTGCTGTATTTAATTTGCATATAGGGAGTCATGTAGTATTTGTTACAAGGACTCCCCAGAAGCTCTGCTTATTTTTAACCTTTAACTGATCTGATAAATGTCTACATAGGATGTAATTGACGTGTGACCTTCAAGGAGTCATTTTAGAGCTCTTACCACTAGGCCACTACCAGATGATTCTTACATTAAGGGTATTTGTGAAATTGTGAACAAGTTAAAGGGCAATGAAAAACACAATTGGGCTATATATATTCGTTGTAGCCCTTCACCCGTTTCCACACAAGAGAAAATGAGTCTCATCACAGAGGAAGTACGAGCCAGTGCCAGTGAGCTCTACCATGGTGACAAAATCTGCCGAGAGAAAACAAGGTTTTTGCTAACCGAAGTCGGGTTGCCAAATGGGCTGTTGCCATTGGAGGACATTGAAGAATGTGGGTACGTCAAAGACACGGGCTTTGTTTGGCTCAAGCAAAAGAAGAAGAAGGAGCACAAATTCGAAAAGGTGGGGCGGGTTGCCACCTATGCAAACGAGGTGACCGCATATGTGGAGAAATCCAAAATCCGGAAGCTAACGGGCGTTAAGACGAAAGAGTTGATGATGTGGATCAGCCTGAGTGAGATCACGGTTGATGACCCGCCTACGGGAAAGATCACCTTCAAAGCGCCCTCGGGGTTCTTTAGGACTTTTCCCGTCTCGGCTTTTGAAGTCGAGGAAGAGAAAAAAATTGAAGTGAAGGAGGTGTAATGGGTAGATCTATCGATCGAGCGTGTGTCACACCTTGTTGCTTTGATCTTTTTGTTTGATTTGTCATGGTTTCGTGATTCTAATAACACAATTCTACTCGCAAATGTTGCCATCTATACTTTTGTATCTGATATTTCTAAGATACTGCTTTATGTCCGATGAAATCATTTCACACTAAGTTCTTAGTAGATAGCAAGTACTAAGTAGTGGATCTTTATTAATATTTTTATTAAAATATAAGTTTAATTTATATAGGGAAAGATAGATAATGATTGGTCATTGGTATAAAAAAGAGCTTTTGCTAAGGCTAGTGGGTATGGGCACCACATGTGGTGATGCCCTTTTCCGTCACATCATCGCCACCTCATACACCACACCACCACCACACCACATCATTTGGTGGAAATACCCACCACACCACACCACACCATTTTATTTTCCATCTCATCATTTCTTTTCCATTTATTTTTTAAACATAATATTAAACTTCCATTAAAATTAAAATCACAATACATTAAATTAAAAACACAAATACTTAAACAACCTCTTCAACAACCTCTTTTTCTTTCCTTTTCCCTTTCCCTTTCCCTTTCCCCTTCCCCTGTCACTTGCTCCCTCCCCCCCCCCCCCCGGCAGCTCGTTCTTGTGTTTGGGTTTGTTGATAAATTGCTTGTTGTTGAAAATATTGGCCGGTGGGTGCAAATTCGGATACATTTTGTGAATATTGGGGTTGTTGAAATTGAGGGAGATAGTGAGGTGCGGTTTGTGGATAATATTGTGGAGGTGGAGGTGGGACATTGCCGGAATTTAGGAGGTTGGCGTATTGGTCGAAGCAACCAAATCCTAGGTTCGGTGGTATATTTTGTTGTGAAGGTTGGTTGGGTGTTTGTGGAGGATTGTTGTGTGGATCCATTGTAAGTAGAGAGATATGAAGATAGGAGTTTGTAGAGAGTAAAATGGTTTAATTGTGTGTGTAAAATGAGTAAAAGTATGTGTAATATATATAGGAAAATAATTTAAAAAAAGTTTTTTTTTTTAATTATAACGGCTATATAGCCGTTGTCAAACGACTCTTTTCCGATCAAAATAAGCTTCCCACGCTCGTTTCTCTGCGTTGTCCGTGCCCCTCTCTCGCCACGCCGCACCCCAACGGCGTTGGGGGGGGGGGGGTGTTGTTCTTCATGGCCACGGCGTGGCTTGTCCACCTCACACCCCACGCCGGTGTGGCGTGGTCCCATACCGAGCGGTCTAAGAGAGGTGGTACGGTGGCTTAAGCTAGATGTCCACTTCAGCACCACCTATTTGTCACATCATTATTTCACATTTCACATTCAAAACTCTCAAATATCCCTCTACCATCACTAAATAATAATATTCATTTAGCATCCACTAAAACACCCATCACCAACAAAATACTCTTTAAAAAATAAACACTCTCTTCTCTCTCATCCATTTAAATGGGTGCCACAAGGTATTTGTATCCGCCGAGATGTGGGGGCTCGCCACCACACCCCACCCTCTAATATACACCCTTAGAAATGTGGAATAACTATTTTGCTCTCTAAATATTCTCATTTCTCAATTTTAGCAAGGACATATTTGGCATTATACAGTGGCGGTACCAGGATAATTTTCAAAGGTGGTCGAAATTTTATAGTGGAAGTCAGGTTATTAAAGTGATATTTTTTTAAAGTTAAATTGCAAACATAACATTTTTAAACAAAGAAAAATGAGAGAAATTAGTTAAAAGAAAAGAAAATGTTAGTGGAAAATACGGTAAAAAAACATTAAAAAGGAAATAAGGAAAAACAATTAAAAAAAATATGCATATGAAAGGGACTTGAACTTAATGTTATATGTTTAAGATATATATAAGTTAACCACTAAGCTAATATACGACATGGACTAATTATCGCTTATACATTATAAGCAAAAGCCAAAATGAGTTGATACACAAAAAAATTTATACTATAACAAATGGACGCAGATGGGTGGGTGTGGTGGATTAGTTCGCAAGACAATAGCAGATCAAATGTTAGTAAACCGATTGATAACCCGTATCAGCGATCAGTTGAGAAGATTGCTAAATCTTTTTTCATTACTAATTTCCCGCAGAAGATGGACGAGACAGACTTATGGAAATGGTGTAATGGATTTGGACGTGTTGTTGATGCTTTCATTGCTAAAAAGAAATCTAAGTTTGGGAAACGATTCGGTTTCATACGATTTCTGGGGATTCAAAATGAAGAAAAGTTTGCACGTTTTTTATCGGAACAATGGATCGACTCGTATCATGTTTACGTGTCTGTTGCGAGATTTGATCGTAAAAAACAGTCTCAAAATCAGGTGGTTCAAAAACCAAAATCCATGCACGAGGTAAACCCTAATGTCTCTTATGCAAGTGTGTTGGGTGGAAACAGTGATCCCGGTATTAAGTTTGTTAATTCATGCTATAACAACAAGACCCCTAATTTGAAATCGATTGTGTTGAACGATAATGAGGTCATTAAAATAGATGATTCAGATTTGGTTGTGTTGGCCAAGGTCAAATAGATTGAAACTATTCCGATACTGTATGATGTTCTAGAGGATGAGGGTTTTAATGATGTGGAGGTGCATCATGTTGGAGGGTATTGGGCTTGGATTGCATTCAAGTCTTCAAAAGCATGCATTCGATTCAAAACTTCTGAAATGAAGCATGTGTTTTCAAAGATTCAACAGGTGACAGCTAATTTTGTGATTGATGAACAAGTAATTTGGATAGAAGTTGATGGCCTTTCTTTGTGCGCGTGGGATTCGGATGCGTACAAAAAGATTGGGGGAATTTGGGGGAAATTCCTTTTCTTTGATGAACATGATGATAATCCGAGTATGGGGAAAATGTGTATTAGTACAGATCACACCACGAACATTTGTGAAAATATTTTGGTGGTGATTCATGAGTCTGAGTATGAGGTTAGAGTTCGCGAAACTGGCTTTTGGAAAGTCAAGATCTTGAAACAGGAAAATGCTTCTGAATCGGAGTGTAGTTCGGACGCGGAGGTTGAAGATATTTTATCTGATAACTTCATTCTTGACAGTAATTATCATGATGTTGATAAGGATGATGAACCTTGTAATAACTTGGAAGTGGAGAAGGAGGAGAATGGTGATGGAATTGAGGGTGATCATCTGGTGTCTCCAATGAAAGAGCAAGAACCTCCACAGGTTCAGGTGGTAAATGAGAGCCCGGGAGAGACAGGGTTTAAGTTGTATAACCCGAAGACACCTTCTTCAAGTTCGGTTAGCTGCCCGCCAGGGTATGAAGGATGTAAAGAGTATAAGCCAATTGACGAAGTTGCTAAGTATGGTAGTGTATCGGTCAGTTCGTATTTTGGTAATAAAGAAAAAAATTCTTCGAGTAGTTCGTTATTGAAGTGTGCACGTGAATCATACGTTCCTGATGAAAGTTCTCTCAATTAATATTCGAGGAACGGGGGACGTGGATAAAAGAAAGTGGGTCAGAAAATTATGTTACCAAAACGGGGTGGAGTTTTTAGGGGTGCAAGAATCTTTAATGACTCGGGTAGATTTATTCAAAATCAAAGCGATGTGGGGTAATTTTAACTTTGACTTTGCGTCTAGTTCAGCGCAAGGTCATTCGGGTGGCATCATTTCCATATGGGACCCGACGGTGTTCATTAAATCTCAGGTTCATTGCGGTATAAATTTTGTGGTGGTTGAAGGAAAGTGGATTGGTGACGAGAGTAATTCGCTTATGATCAATGTCTATGCTCCCCAAAACGTTGATGCAAGACATTCGTTATGGAATGTACTGGCTTCTATCATTGGCGGTCATGTTGGTAATATTATTCTTTTTGGGGATTTTAATGAAGTTAGGTTCGAGTCGGAGAGATGTGGTTCGGTATTTAATTCGGTGGGGGCGGCTTTTTTCAACGAATTTATTGATCATACGGGCTTAGTTGATCTTCTGCTTGGGGGTAGAAAATTCACATGGATGAATAAAAAAGCTACGAAAATGAGCAAATTGGATAGGTTCTTGGTGTCGGATAATGCGTGTATAAATGATCTCAATTTAAAAGTAGTGGCCTTGGATCGATATTTATCGGATCATATTCCGTTTCTTTTACATTCGAGAAATGTTGATTTTGGGCCGATTCCGTTTCGAATCTCCCATTCTTGGCTTGATATTACTTAGTTTGATGAGCTCATTTCGAAGGCGTGTATAGATTTTCCGGTGTAGTCGGGGTCCTGCATAAGAAAGTTAAAAAACAAATTAAATTTCTTAAAGTCAGGTGCAAGCAGTGGTTTGTGGACTATCGGGAAAATTCTATTGGCCGGTATAATCGGCTTCGGTATTTAATTGATGAGGTGGATAAAAAGATTGATGATCTTTCTGCCACATATGTAGAAATTGATCAACGTCTCGAGTGGATTTTAGAATTAAAAGATTTGGATAGAAGGAACAATATTGATTTAATACAAAAATTAAAACCTAAATGGGATGTAGAAGGGGATGAAAATACGTCGTTTTTTCATGGATTGTTGAAACACCGGAGGAGAGCAAACTCGATCCAAGGTGTCATGGTCGACGGCTCGTGGTTAACTGATCCAAGAGATGTTAAAAATGAGTTTTTGTCATACTATAAAGAAAAATGTAAAAAATTTGATACTACCCCTCTTTAGTTGTTGCCTGATAAGTTTAAGAAGGTGGATTCGGTAGATGTTTTGAATCTAGAGCAAGTGTGCTCAATGAAAGAACTTAAAGAGGCGGTTTGGAGTTGTGGTAGTGACAAAGCAACGGGACCGGATGGTTTTTCGTTCAAATTCATTAAGAAGTATTGGGATCTTTTCAAGAATGATCTTCTAGATTCCGTTTCAGAATTCTTATTAAAAGGTATTCTTCCTATTGGTGCAATGCTTCTTTCATTACGCTTATTCCGAAAATTCTGAACCCTGCCTTGGTTAAAGATTTCCGGCCGATTTCTCTTATTGGGGTGCAATATAAAGTGATTTCCAAGTTATTAGCAATTAGACTAGGTAAAGTTGTTGATAAGTTGGTTAGTAACGTTCAATCTGCTTTTATAAAAGGTAGACAGAGTCTTGACGGGCCAATGATCATCTTTGAAATAATGGATTGATATAAGTTTAAAAAGAAAGAATTACTTCTTTTTAAAGTTGATTTTGAGAAGTCTTATGATTCGGTTAGTTGGGAATATCTTGATGGTATTATGTTGAACATGGGGTTTGGTTCTAAATGGAGAGGTTGGATAAAAGAGTGTATGTCTTCGGCGCGTATGTCGATCTTAGTGAATGGTAGCCCAACGGAGGAGTTTGACATGTTTCGTGGTCTTCGTCAAGGAGATCCATTATCTCCGTTTTTATTCATTTTGGCGATGGAGGGGCTTCATATCATGACCGAAGATGCAATTCAGGCTGGATGTTTGAAAGGTATAAATATTGGTGTTGAAAATTTTAGTATCTCTCACTTGTTTTATGCTGATGATGTGATGTTTAATTCGGATTGGAATCAAGATAACATAGAAGGCATTAAAGAGGTGCTTAATGAATTTTATGTTCATTCGGGTCTGAAAATCAATATGGCCAAATCGCAAATTTATGGTATAGGGGTTTCGGTTGAGCAGATTCAAGAGCTTTGTATGTCTTATGGTTGCACTCAAGGTGTGATGCCTTTTGAATACTTAGGTATTCGGCTTGGCGGTGGTATGCGATCCGGTCATTTCTGGGCTATTATAATTGATAGAATGCGTAAAAAACTCTCGTTTTGGAAGGCTAACATGTTATCGATTGGTGGACGATTAACTCTTATTAATTCGGTGTTAGGGAGTTTGGGAATTTATTGGCTTTTATTCTTTCGTGCTCTGGTTAATATTATTAAAAAGATGGAACAAATTAGAGCTAATTTTCTTTGGGGCGGTAATGAAGAGAAGCGAAAAATGGCTTGGGTTAAGTGGTCCACTTGTCTAGCTTCTAAAGAAAAAGGAGGGTTAGGTGTCACTAGCCTTGATGCACTTAACTTGGCTCTACTTTTAAAGTGGAAGTGGCGTCTTTTTAAGGAGAAAGAGGCTCTTTGGTATCGGGTGATTACGATAATTCATGGTGAAGATGGCGGTTTTGGTGGTTATAATGTGAATCGTTTTCGTCAAGGGGTTTGGCGTAACATCATTGGGTCCATAAATCACTTGCACCAAAAGCACTTGATTGAAAAAAACGTGTTTCATTATAAAGTTAGAAATGGAGAACTGACCAAGTTTTGGCGTGATGATTGGAAGGGTGACATACCTTTCTATATTTGTTTCAATCGGTTGTTTAGGTTGGATTTAAATAATTTCTGTTTGGTTAAAGATAGGTGGGAGAATGGTAATTGGTGTTTTAATTGGCCAAGACCAATTAGAGGGGGGGCGGGGGGTAGAAAAGGAACAATTTGATAATCTCATGGGTCTTATTAATAATCATGAAGTTACCGAAGGGTCTGATTCGGTTGTTAGCAGATTGGACGAGAGTGGAGTGTTCTCGGTGGATTCTGCTAGAAGTGTTATCAATGATCGGTTGTATCCCGGTTCAAATCTTAATTTTACGTGGTGCAAGACTATACCGATTAAAGTAAACATCTTTATGTGGAGAATGTTGGTAGATCTCCTTCCTACGAGGCAAAATTTGTCACTTCGGGGTATGGAGATTGACACAATTTTATGTCCGTTATGTAATAGTAGAGTGGAACCGGTAGATCATATCATGTTCGCTTGTAGTACGGCTAGTGACATTTGGGCCGCGGTGTATAGATTGTGTGATAATGTAACGCCCTAAAAAAATTTATATTAATTAAATAATGTTATTTTTCACATTTTTATTATTTTATAATTAATATTTTCAGGCGACCTGTAATTGGACGGTCCGTTGTTATTAGACGATATAATTAAATTATTATATGTCTCACAAGTTTTTAGGCGTTAATTAGTTAGCACGAAAGTTATGGTGCCTTGGGTTTTAAATTAGTCAATAATTATTAGTCGGACCGGCCGAAGGCCAAGGCCTTCTCCACTCTTTACCGTCCGGTTGTTTGAGCCTGATTGTGGTGTTTTGTTTTAGCCCGATTATTTGCTTAAGAGTCTAGAGCCCATAGAGTTAATATATATTGAAACTTGAAAATTAACCTAATCCTCACCAATCACACTTTCAGCCGAATAAAACCCCCACTTCTTTGTGTTGCGCCGTGGAAGTTGGAAATGAGGGACCACTTCAGTTCTTGTTGCTTGATCAAGGGTTTAGACGATTGGTAGATGGTTGCACGTGAGATATGTTTAGCAAGCAGGTGAGTCACCTATGGAGCAAGCAACCACCACAGCCCCTAATTCTTTTTATTACTTCCGGCAGAAAACAAAACCACCGCCACCCTCCTTTTTCTTCTTCTGATTTCCGACAAGTGTAAAGAAAACCACCATTTCCGTTTTCCTTCTTCCACAGTCGACGTACTACAAATCAAAATCAAGCCACGAGTACAAGCAAGACCTCTCGGTATTAATTCTAATTTCTTTTCCCGTTCCGGTTTTATGCCGATTCAGTTCTGATCATGTGGTTGTGTTGTGAGTTTTGCCTTCGTTTTCTTAGCAGCAAGTAGTAAAGTCTCTCTGTTGCGGATGGATTTTGGCAATCATAAGGACTGGCAGCAGCTAAGGGAATGCTAGTATTTGAGCGAGTCGTAGGATCGAGCAGAGGGCTTGTGCGTTCCATTCGAGCAAGTGACGGGATTGATTAGGATACCGAGCAAAAGCCGAGCCAGTTTGCATTCAATTCGGTAGTCTTTCTAATACCTTTCGCCCTTCGTTCATGCCTTGTTTTCTAACCTGTGATCTGGGGTAGGGTTCGAGTTGTTAAGATGGTTATATATCCGTTTTTTTTTCCATGGCTTGATGTTGTCGGGTTTTTATCATTGGTGAATTGTTGTGATATTGTCTAGTATAAACCATTTGATTCCGTTATTGTTTTCCCGAATTGCTGCTGCTGTTGGCCACTGATTTTAATGTCGGGTTTGGTTTGGGTAAAGGTCAACGTTTCATATTCTAAACGTTTTATTAACCGAAAACCGGTAACCGAACCCGTAGGGTTCTTGGTTTCCTAAACCGAGGTATATATTTAAATAAAAACCTAGATTCTTAGTAAACATGTTTCTGAGTTTAAAGTTGAATGTCGGGACTGTTGGGTGTCTCGGGAATAAACGGGTTGATGTCGGGAATTAAAACGGGCTTTAAATGTTATGCTGAATTGTTTTAGCAGATTGTGTTGGCCATGTTCGAGTCTGTTTTTGTCACACTTAAGATACGTTTCTGGATCTTTGGCTCGTGTTGGGACCTTGATTTCTGAATTAGCTTTTCAATGCCGCAACCCTCTCGTCAATCCGAATTACGGTTTAAAAGTTATGTCTAATTTAGTATGCTGCTGTTAGGAAGATGACCTGTGCAGCATGTCTGTCTTGCATCACTGTTTTGAGACACTTAGATTCTGTTTTGGCAAGTGACCGTCTCACAGTAAATTGTAGTTCTGATTGTCTTCTAGCCATGGTAAAAAGATGGGGAAAATCTAATAAACCGTTTAGGAGTTATGGCAGTTTCCGTGAGACTGACGGGTGCTGCCAGTTTTCTGAAATAAGCCCTCGGGCAAGATTTTAATTCCGGGTTTCGTTTTTTTTGGTTTTAGGACCGTCTAGGAGATAACGTGCTGTCCTTCTGATTGTCGGGAACCCTTGGAGCTTACGTTTCTCGAGGTGAGTATTCTCACCGTGTATTCAGTTTTAACGTTATACATGCATGACTTACGTGTTACATTTCTTGCACCATAATTGTTATCTGGGTTTGATCTGTTATCTGAGTTTGATCTGTTATCTGAGTATCTGAGCAGCTGTTTACTTATTCATGATCTGAGACATTGTGCCTGGGTAACTGAGCTCGGCACAGAGTCATTCTGTGCTATTACATGCTAGGGCAATCTGAGATAATTATGTTAAAGAAATAATAAAACATAATAACACACATCTGAGTTTTGGGATCACCTCCCGTCTGAGTTTTTGGAATTATTCCCGTCTGAGTTTTGGGATTATTCCCGTCTGAGTTTTTGGGATTATTCCAGTCTGAGTTTTGGGATCACTCCCGTCTGAGTTTTTGGCTTATGCCTATCTGAGGTGTGAGGAGGGGCGAGGTTGATCTCTCGTCCCAAATCACACAAGCGCGCTATATAAATTAAAATCTGAGTAATAAAATCCGAGAAATAAATCTGAGTAAATAATCGAGTAGATTCTGAGTAGGAGTACACCGATGTGCCCTCATGTGTTGTATGTTACGATTGTTTGCATTTTGAGATATTCACTCAGCTTCTCCAGCTGACCCCTATTTTCCCCCACATTGTTTCAGGTACCAGCAGAGGAAAGGAGAAGGTGGACGGTTGACCGCTGTATCTTTCATTACCGATGTGGACGGCATTTAATATTTTAAAAACACTTAATTTTAACTAATTCCGCATTAAATATATTTTTAAATGAAAATACTATTATTGGGATTTCATGATTCGAGTTATTGGGACCTTTTGATTATAATTTTGTTTCCAAAATTTTTAAAAATCTTGTAAATTTTAGGGTGTTACAAGTTGGTATCAGAGCTCTGACTTGAGAGATTTGGGTTCGCAAGGGGCGAATTCAAACTCAAGTTTGAGTATCGAGTTTTAAAACAAGAAAAGAGTCAAATATTTTTCTGAGAAAAGTTTCCACATCAAACATACAGCATGTCACGTCGACCTCTCGCTTCCTATTGCCGGTAATATTTCAGAGCTTTTATTTATTTGAGAATTTCGTTGTATTCTGAGTTTTGAAGAATGACAAGTATGAGAATTGCTATCATTAATTCGAGTATAATTTCGGTATAATTCTGAGTGTATTTCGCGACTAAGATCGCTTTTCTGAGTATATTTTTCGTGTGTAATTCTAAGTACATCCGCGTTATACATGCTACTATAATTACATAATATTTTATATAATCTGTGAGATTTTATAATTCTGAGAAATTCTAACCAATAAGGGTAATAAATGAATATAAAATTATGACATAAACTTCATAAATTATTTAACGAGGACATGTTTTGGGGTGAATAAGAAAAGATGAGTAATAAATTCTTCATATTGATAAAATACTAAAACCTTTCGTTTTAGGGAAAATATTTAATAAAAAGAATTATTGAAACGAGTAAACGGTGAAACGAATAAAAGAAAGATGTTTTATTATCAAAAGAATATTTTTGTGACAGTTCATCAAGTCAAGCAAGAGCGAAAATATCGAGAACATATTTTAAATTTTTGTTAAAAATTGATAATTATTTTACATGATTTACATTTGAGCTAGACGAGGAACGTAAAAAAAAAAAAATAAATAAAAAAAAAAAAAAAAAAAAATTGGATTTTATTCTTATCCGTTATTTCAGAGTCGTTTTAGTTTTTAATATTAGAACTTTAGTTGGATTAAACATGTTTTTTTTTAATGTTGAATTAACATTTGAGATTTTATTTAGTGGAACCTTTTCACTTATTTATCAAATTTAAAAATTTAAAATTTATGAAATCTTTGGACAATTAAAAAGGAGAATGTTTTTATAAAGAGATGAGACATGATGTATTGGGAAAATCTTTTTACTGAGAAAATAATAAACCGAGATTTATTAAATGGAGATCAAATGAGAAAACTTTTAAAGTATGTGATTTTAATAGCTGAGACTGAAAATCCATAATTATTTTTTTAGAATTCAGTGAGAGATTATTTATTTAACGCAGAGATATTGAATAACCTATGTAAGTTTGTTATACCAATTAATCGAGGATTGCCAAGTCAAATTAAACAGAAATTATTCAAGTTTATCTTAAAGGGTATTTATTAAAAGTGAACCAAAGGGAGACTATCATCAGTGATTCGGTGTTGATCTATTTAAAATAAATTAAAAGAGTTTATGAACTATATTATGTTCTGAGTTTAACTGTTGAAAACATAATAAAATATTTTGCTGAGTGCCTTTTGCTGAGTGCATTTCTGAGTAATGTTTATAAGATTTCGAGTACATACAGCTGAGTGCATATCTGTATTTATCAGATATTGGGAGTAAACTTTTCTTCCTTCTGAGTGTGATTTGTTTGTGGATTACTTTTATGTGGGAAGTTGTGAACTTTGGGATTGACTCGTGACCAAACAAAAGCATGTGTCGAAAGTAATAGAGGGCCCCTATTACCGTACACACAGGACTTTTGGTTGGTTAGGGGGAGATTTTGAGGGGAACAATGGACCAATGCTTGTTATGGTGAATTTAGTATGTGTATCCTAATTGTTTGTGTGACTACATACTTGCTTGTTTATTTTGGTAGACAATACTAGTTCCAAACTCGAGGACGAGTTTTTCTCCAAGTGGAGTTGAGTAGGGGTAAAAAGGAAAAACTATCAAGAAATGAGTATCATTAATTATTATTTATAAATATTATGAGCATGATGCTTATGCAGAGAGATTTTGTTGGTATGAATTTAAAGTGCGAAATCTAGATACATATAATTGATCAAATAAATTATAAGTGTAACTATCAAATCAAGCAGTTGAGAATAATTAAATTTATTCTATGGGTAACTATAGAGTTTACAACAAAATGATAAATCAGGTTTACTGGAGAAATTAACAAATCAAGTTAATTGGGTTGAATGAATATCGTGCAAAAGAGAAGTAGTAATACTACAATTATAAGACAGTATACTTATTCTTGGGTGATTATAAATGCGATGATGTGAAATCATTAAATTAAAGTGATGAGAACTTATTAATAAGTCGAATATGAGAAAACTGCTACAATGAAATTTCGAGGAAAATGAGTTAAAATGAGATCGGTAATTTGCTGGTAATGAGTTATTATTAAAACGAGCTAAATGATAAAATTTTATTTTGATTAATTATGGAGTAATTTTGAGTTATAAGAAATTTACAAATCGAGTTACATAAGCAAATTAATTAAATGAGTCAAAAGAGAAAAGTATTAAACTAACGGGAAGTTCTATTCAAATTTTTGAAGTATTATAAAGTGTTGGGAGCTTTGAGGTATTATAAAATTTTATGAGAAAACTCTATTTATGAATAATTATTAAACTTGAGGTAAGAACAACTATTCAATAAATTTATATTGAACTTAGGAGAAATTTCGAAAAGACGAGAATGTACTGAGTTGATGAACCATGAGTAAACCGTAAGACTTAGAATAAAGTGTAACTGAGAATGGAGTAAATGAGAACTAAAGAATTAATTTGTAATTTGAGTAACGAGAAATCATTATAAATAAGAGTATGAAATTTAATTGGAATTTTCAGTGGGTAACATGAAATTAATGAGTAGATATGATCAAAATAATTAAGAGACATTTTAAATTGTGTAAAATCAGTGAAACGGTCTATTAAAGGATCGTTAATCTAGATGAATGAGGAAACATCTATTAAAATATTATCGAGAAACCATTAAATGTAATAGAATGAGAACCTACTAAAGGGAATTAAATGACAAGATCGTTAATTTGAGCTGTTTAAAGGGTTATCAACATCGGTAATATGCAAACCTAATAGAGTAAGGTAACAATATAATGTTAAAGGAGAGCTATTTTGAGAACCAATAACACGGTTGAGAGAGAGTATATCATTCCAAGTTTTATGAGCTGGTAAATTGGAACACGCGAGTGGTTATAAGAACGAGTAAAAATGTGATTTATACCTAATGCTATTACTTGTAATTATTATTATCTTATGAGTTGTTACTGAGTTAGAGTTTTGGGTTTGCTTCTGAGTTAAGATTTATGAGTTTGCTCCTGAGTTATACATTTTCGAGTTATACTTCTGAGATATGTTTTAAGTTCATTTATGAGTTAGATTTCTGAGTTATATTACTAAATCATATTTCTGAGTTATGTACTTGAGTATATAAGAATTCAGTGTCATATGTATATCCCTTGTGAATAATTTGCATGTTTTGTATTTGTGGATAGCGGTGTAAACCACTATATATATTTTTACCCTAAGTAAACTATTATCCCGTAGAGTAGAGGACCTCTGATCTATTTCGATAGAGATGTGCGATAAGTTTTCCCATAAGACTTATTGTTGTCACCATAAGAGAGTCGAGTGTGAACTCGAGAATTGGCTGGATGACCGAGTACCACGCCGAGATCTTCTGCCGCCATAAACCAAGCCGTAGCAAATCTCCAAGTGGAGTTGAATCGGAGATTCAATACTACGAAAATCGCTAAGTGAAACAACTGTATCCGAATGCGAGAGCAAAAAGACGCCTTCCGTAGAGTATCGTGGTGTATTTTATGCTCATTATCAACATTTTCTTTGCATACTGAGATCCATAGTGAGCATCCTGACCTTATTTCTTTTAGCCTTATCGTTTTCCGCCACTAGAGGCGGATAATGGTATGACCAC
Organism: Calendula officinalis; assembly: GCA_963853835.1. NCBI lineage: Eukaryota > Viridiplantae > Streptophyta > Magnoliopsida > Asterales > Asteraceae > Calendula > Calendula officinalis. Next base: position 1,721,359 of record OY970823.1, on the reverse strand, counting down.
TTACGTGATCTGGAGTTCAATTCCTATTAAGTAAATTCACCATGAAGAGCTTCTTTCTATTCATAACCTTATCGTTTTTATCCTTCTTTTCCATTTGAGTATGCATGTCGTAGGTCACCCTGATGAATTTTCTTTTCATTCTTAACCTTATCATTTTGTTTTCTTTCCCCATTCGAGGACGTGTGTCGTTGGCGAGTATGAGTTGAGACGCGAGATTACTACCCAGAGTATCTTCCGAGCAATGACTTCGGGGACGAAGTCTATTTCAAGTGGAGTTGAGTTGTAACGCCCTAAAAAAATTTATATTAATTAAATAATGTTATTTTTCACATTTTTATTATTTTATAATTAATATTTTCAGGCGACCTGTAATTGGACGGTCCGTTGTTATTAGACGATATAATTAAATTATTATATGTCTCACAAGTTTTTAGGCGTTAATTAGTTAGCACGAAAGTTATGGTGCCTTGGGTTTTAAATTAGTCAATAATTATTAGTCGGACCGGCCGAAGGCCAAGGCCTTCTCAACTCTTTACCGTCCGGTTGTTTGAGCCTGATTGTGGTGTTTCGTTTTAGCCCGATTATTTGCTTAAGAGTCTAGAGCCCATAGAGTTAATATATATTGAAACTTGAAAATTAACCTAATCCTCACCAATCACACTTTCAGCCGAATAAAACCCCCACTTCTTTGTGTTGCGCCGTGGAAGTTGGAAATGAGGGACCACTTCAGTTCTTGTTGCTTGATCAAGGGTTTAGACGATTGGTAGATGGTTGCACGTGAGATATGTTTAGCAAGCAGGTGAGTCACCTATGGAGCAAGCAACCACCACAGCCCCTAATTCTTTTTATTACTTCCGGCAGAAAACAAAACCACCGCCACCCTCCTTTTTCTTCTTCTGATTTCCGACAAGTGTAAAGAAAACCACCATTTCCGTTTTCCTTCTTCCACAGTCGACGTACTACAAATCAAAATCAAGCCACGAGTACAAGCAAGACCTCTCGGTATTAATTCTAATTTCTTTTCCCGTTCCGGTTTTATGCCGATTCAGTTCTGATCATGTGGTTGTGTTGTGAGTTTTGCCTTCGTTTTCTTAGCAGCAAGTAGTAAAGTCTCTCTGTTGCGGATGGATTTTGGCAATCATAAGGACTGGCAGCAGCTAAGGGAATGCTAGTATTTGAGCGAGTCGTAGGATCGAGCAGAGGGCTTGTGCGTTCCATTCGAGCAAGTGACGGGATTGATTAGGATACCGAGCAAAAGCCGAGCCAGTTTGCATTCAATTCGGTAGTCTTTCTAATACCTTTCGCCCTTCGTTCATGCCTTGTTTTCTAACCTGTGATCTGGGGTAGGGTTCGAGTTGTTAAGATGGTTATATATCCGTTTTTTTTTCCATGGCTTGATGTTGTCGGGTTTTTATCATTGGTGAATTGTTGTGATATTGTCTAGTATAAACCATTTGATTCCGTTATTGTTTTCCCGAATTGCTGCTGCTGTTGGCCACTGATTTTAATGTCGGGTTTGGTTTGGGTAAAGGTCAACGTTTCATATTCTAAACGTTTTATTAACCGAAAACCGGTAACCGAACCCGTAGGGTTCTTGGTTTCCTAAACCGAGGTATATATTTAAATAAAAACCTAGATTCTTAGTAAACATGTTTCTGAGTTTAAAGTTGAATGTCGGGACTGTTGGGTGTCTCGGGAATAAACGGGTTGATGTCGGGAATTAAAACGGGCTTTAAATGTTATGCTGAATTGTTTTAGCAGATTGTGTTGGCCATGTTCGAGTCTGTTTTTGTCACACTTAAGATACGTTTCTGGATCTTTGGCTCGTGCTGGGACCTTGATTTCTGAATTAGCTTTTCAATGCCGCAACCCTCTCGTCAATCCGAATTACGGTTTAAAAGTTATGTCTAATTTAGTATGCTGCTGTTAGGAAGATGACCTGTGCAGCATGTCTGTCTTGCATCACTGTTTTGAGACACTTAGATTCTGTTTTGGCCAGTGACCGTCTCACAGTAAATTGTAGTTCTGATTGTCTTCTAGCCATGGTAAAAAGATGGGGAAAATCTAATAAACCGTTTAGGAGTTATGGCAGTTTCCGTGAGACTGACGGGTGCTGCCAGTTTTCTGAAATAAGCCCTCGGGCAAGATTTTAATTCCGGGTTTCGTTTTTTTTGGTTTTAGGACCGTCTAGGAGATAACGTGCTGTCCTTCTGATTGTCGGGAACCCTTGGAGCTTACGTTTCTCGAGGTGAGTATTCTCACCGTGTATTCAGTTTTAACGTTATACATGCATGACTTACGTGTTACATTTCTTGCACCATAATTGTTATCTGCGTTTGATCTGTTATCTGAGTTTGATCTGTTATCTGAGTATCTGAGCAGCTGTTTACTTATTCATGATCTGAGACATTGTGCCTGGGTAACTGAGCTCGGCACAGAGTCATTCTGTGCTATTACATGCTAGGGCAATCTGAGATAATTATGTTAAAGAAATAATAAAACATAATAACACACATCTGAGTTTTGGGATCACCTCCCGTCTGAGTTTTTGGAATTATTCCCGTCTGAGTTTTGGGATTATTCCCGTCTGAGTTTTTGGGATTATTCCAGTCTGAGTTTTGGGATCACTCCCGTCTGAGTTTTTGGCTTATGCCTATCTGAGGTGTGAGGAGGGGCGAGGTTGATCTCTCGTCCCAAATCACACAAGCGCGCTATATAAATTAAAATCTGAGTAATAAAATCCGAGAAATAAATCTGAGTAAATAATCGAGTAGATTCTGAGTAGGAGTACACCGATGTGCCCTCATGTGTTGTATGTTACGATTGTTTGCATTTTGAGATATTCACTCAGCTTCTCCAGCTGACCCCTATTTTCCCCCACATTGTTTCAGGTACCAGCAGAGGAAAGGAGAAGGTGGACGGTTGACCGCTGTATCTTTCATTACCGATGTGGACGGCATTTAATATTTTAAAAACACTTAATTTTAACTAATTCCGCATTAAATATATTTTTAAATGAAAATACTATTATTGGGATTTAATGATTCGAGTTATTGGGACCTTTTGATTATAATTTTGTTTCCAAAATTTTTAAAAATCTTGTAAATTTTAGGGTGTTACAGATAAAGTAGATTGGAATTGCGGTAATAGATCCCAATGGACGTCTAAATGTGCGGATTTGCCCAATGTTAATAACCGAAGATTGAAGATGCGGGTGATCGGGTATACCGTTTGTTGGTTGATTTGGAAATTTTGTAACTCGTTTTTGTTTGATACGGGTAGTTTTAAAAAGTCGCACATTTTTTATAGAATTATATTATATTCTTTTTTGTGGATCGCCCATAGAACTCCAAAAACTAAGACTTCTTGGGATGATTGGTTAAAACTTCCTTTGTAATTTTGGTCTAGCTCTTTGCTAGACTCGCGTGTTAATATAGCGGAGGTCTTCGGGGGGGGGGGGGGGGGGGGGGGAGGGTGATGGCTTTGCCGAAGCTCAACCCGTTGCCTTCTTTTTGCTGTGCAAAAAAAAAAAATTATACTAATCGGAAAACTTTTGGGGTGGGCAGATGCCCACCCTACCCACCCCCTAGAACCTCCCCTGGCATTTTTTTTAAACAGCTATCAATTAAAAACAAACTAGCTAAAAGCTAGAAACCAACGTACATCAACTTACAAGACAAAAAGAACTAACAATTACATGGTAAAATAAGTCATTCTGTCCAACTAACTCTTTATTTCGGCCGCCGATTACAAATCCAAAGATAAGCAACCTCTTTAATCGCATCAACTGAAGGGTTTCACTACGCACCATGCGACTGGTCGACCCATAGGATCGACCTCCTAGTATACTTGGTTCGAACCATGACTGACCAAGAACATGAACTTGTTCTTGACCGGTTAAAACCAACTAGCTGATTTAATCCCTAAATGCGGAACTGAGATTAAACGTAATCCTTAAACCCTAAAGGATTGGGATGTCGGAAATCTAGATTAGGTTAACAAGAAAGAAACCTTGTACGAAGAACTCGAACAGACACACATACTTGTGTGGGTTCGTCGACTACTACCAAGAACCCTAGGGTTCTTGGTTCGACTTCGAACAAGAGGAGAAGGAGGAAAGAGTGTTCCATGAAACATACCTTAGGTTAATGCTTAAGATAAGTCCACTGATAATGAACACGACGAACGATCCTCTAGATGATCACTTGCAACGAACTTGGATCTTCAAGACTTGAAGAACACGAAGAACGAACGAAGAACACAAGAACACAAAGTGTTGTGTTCTTGGGGTTGTGTTCGGCCGAGATTGAGAAGAGAGGGGCTAGGGTTTCGGCCGAGATTTATACTTTTAATAGTTAATTATATAATAACCTTTATATAATTTACACAATAATATTATCCAATTACTATATGATTTAATAGCTTTAAATCATATCATGAATAATCTATAATTAACACATTGCATATTTACTTAACTAGTAAATATACAACTACTTGTATTAATTAGTTAGTTAAACTAATCTAGTAATAAGTTAGACTTAACTTAATACTTAACTGATTCATAATGACTATTATGAATCATTCCTCTTCGTAGTATCGTTGCATAACTTGCTCGTATTACATGCACTCACCGGTGTGACCCTTAAGTGTTTCGTAGGCATGGATGTATCATCATAGGTTGACTAACTGTGCACATAAATCCTTCAGACTCCCACTTGTGCAAGTTTGTAACCTTTGTCTTAATGATACGAGCTACAGTGGCCTTCTAGATGGGCATGTAGGTAACCAACCCCATAAAAACAGCTTATGTAACCCTGGTATAGTTTTATGAAAAACTCTCAATAGCGTCTCCTAGTAAAGAACACTCTGTCTTTACTTCTTGGGTAACGTTGTTAGGCTTATCCCTTGCAGCACGATATTTGTGATAACGAATACGAGCATGGTAGAAAATATCAACTCCTGTATTCGAAATCATTTTATGACTTCTTGATTTAAACTGATGTGATAAACGACAAAGAACAAATCAGTTCGTTTGGGCACGGTCGTGCACTTGTCACTTCCTCATCATGTCAAAGGACCTATAAATATCTCTCCTAAAGAGGAGGTGCAATTACCATCTTGTTATATTTCGATTTAAAATACAACTTCCTTTGTACCCAGTATCGCCTCGTATGACAAACATATTTCAGAATTGTCTAAGTTGAACCAAAGCAATAAACTCTCTTCAAGTCTTGATAAGTCTTTGTACTTCCGGGATGAATCGAGTACTTGGACTTGTGAGCATCATTCAACAATACTTTTCGGTTTCCACCGAATTTTGGGGCCCAAATTCGACCATTTACGGTTTTTAACCCTTGAACATTTTCTTCAAATACTTGGTTCTTTCCCAATCTCTCTTGTCTAAATTCATCTTTTCCCATCACTTCGGCTTGTGCGGTTTTTATACTTTCAATGAAGCTAGATACCACTTCAATCCGCATCAACTTAGCCTTAACCGGCTTTTCATAAACTTTTCTACTCAAGGCGTCGGCTACCACATTAGCCTTTCCTTCATGATAAACAATTTCACAATCGTAATCACTAATCAACTCAATCCACCTTCTTCGTCTCATATTCAAATCTTTTTGTGTGAACACATACTTGAGACTTTTGTGATCCGTGTACAATATACACCTTGTGCCATACAAGTAATGTCTCTAAATCTTCAAGGCAAAAATAATCGCCGCCAACTCCAAATCATGAGTAGTATATCTCTCTTCCGTATTTTTCAATTGTCTTGAAGCATAAGCTATCACTTTACCTCTTTGCATCAAAACACAACCGAGACCTTTGTTCGAGGCGTCACTATACACCACGAAATCTTCCATACCATCGGGTAAAGTGAGGATTGGTGCATTGCACAACTTCTCCTTTAACAAAGCAAAAGCGTCTTCTTGTTTTTTCCCCCAATCAAACTTTACATCTTTTCTCGTTAACCTAGTGAGTGGGACCGCCACTCGGGAAAAATCTTCAATAAATCTTCGGTAATAACTGGCTAACCCAAGGAAACTTCTTACTTAGGTTGGAGCCTTCGGTGCTTCCCAATTCTTTACCGCTTCAATCTTAGACGGGTCAACTTTTATCTCGCTTCTAGATACCACATCACCTATGAATTGAACTTCTCGCAACCAAAATTCACACTTTGAGAACTTTGCATACAATTTCTTGCGTTTCAAAACTTCTAGAGTTTGCTTTAAGCGTTCTTCATGTTCTTCTTCGGTTTTGGAGTAGATAAGAATATCATCGATAAACACAATAAGGAATTTATAGAGAAAAGGTTTACAAACCCTATTCATGAGATCCATGATAATAGCCGGGGCATTCGTCAAACCGAATGGCATTACCAAAAATTCATAATGCCCATAACGTGTTCTAAAAGCCGTCTTATCAGTATCACCTTCTTTAACATGAACTTGATGGTAACCCGATCTCAAATCAGTCTTGGAGAAATAATCGGCTCCTTGAAGTTGATCAAACAAATCATCTATCCTTGGCAAAGGATATCGGTTCTTAATTGTCATCTTGTTAAGCTCTCGGTAATCAATACACATCCTCATCGAATCGTCTTTCTTCTTCACAAATAAAACCGGTGCACCCCACGGTGATGAACTAGGACGAATGAAACCTTTATCAAGCAACTCTTGTAATTGAGACATCAACTCCCTCATTCCGGTCGAAGCTAAACGATACGGGGCTCGGAAAATCGGCGTCGCCCCGGAACTAAATCAATTCGAAACTCGACTTGTCTCTCCGGTGGTAGAGCGGGCAAGTCATCGGGAAAAACTTCGGGGAAATCCCGAATAATCTTCACATTCGCAACCGTCTTCTTCTATTTTCTTCCATCTAGGACATAGGCTATAAATGACGAACATCCTTTTGACAAACACTTTCTTGCTTTAATGGCGGTTAAAAGGTTTGGCATATGATGCCTCTTTTCCCCATAAATGTACACCTTCTCATTTTCGGGTGACTTGATCGTCACCAACTTCTTTCCACACAAAATCTTGGCTTGATGGATTCCCAACCAATCCGTCCCAATAATTACATCAAAAACCTTAATTCCCATAGGCATCAAATCAACCTTAAACTTCTTACTATTGATTTCTAACTCACAATCTCTATAGACGTGTTGAACCATGGAGGTTTTCCCATCGGCTACTTCTATTTCATACAAATCATCAAGTAACTCTAGTGGAACCTTAAACTTAGCACCAAATTCATGAGACACGAAAGAATAAGTAGAACCCGAATCAAACAAGATATGAGTGGGTATGGAGTTTATGAATAAGGTACCTGAGACGACATCATGTGTCTCCTTAGCTTCTTCACGCGTGAGTTGGAAGGCACGCCCCTTGACTTTCAACGGCTCCAGTTTCTTGTGAGTGGTTGACACCCACGTTTCGGTTCCCTTCTTTGGGCAAACATTACTATAATGCCCCTTCTCATGACATGAGAAACATTTCACATCATCAAGGCTCTTCACCTTGCAATCTTTCGCTTTGTGGCCAAAACGCCCGCATTTGAAGCAACCATTCGAATCCGCCTTACATTCACCCTCGTGGTCCCCACCACACTTTCTACAACCACCAACACTACCTTGCTTTGACCCGCTTGGGGTGAACTTGCCTTTCTTTGATGGCCCCGAAACACTTTCAAACTTCCTCTTTTCATTACCAACCGACCTCTCTTGAACTCTTCTTTTTCCCACTTTCTCAACACTTCGGGCGACATTGATCGCCTCATCAAGAGTAGCCACCCTTTTCACCTCTAGCTCATACTCCCATGGCAACCCATTAGCAAACCGAACCACACGAGTACGTTCGGTTGGGTAAGTACTTGACACAAACGGGAGGTATCCCGTGAACTTCTTGGTATGCTCATCCAAGGTTAGATTACCCTTCTTGAAATGCAAGAACTCTTCCAACAATTCTTCTAACTCCCTTTCGGGACAAAACTTCTCCTAGAGTCTCCTAGTGAATTCCTCCCACGACATCTTATAAACGACTTTCTTTCCCAAAGTCTCATACACGGTGTCCCACCATGTGAGAGCATCATCTTTCAACAAACGTGAGGCATAAGTCACCATGTCTTCTACTTTGCACTTGCTACTCTCAAGCACATGTTCCGTCTCCCGAATCCAACGAACGGTCACTTTCGGTTCCGAACTCCTGAGATAGAAGTCGGGTCGGCATGCAAGGAATGTTTTGTAGGAACATCCTTCACGCTCAATCTTTCTTTCTTCAACACTCTCCCCATTGGAGGACTTCTCGGTCGGGGTGTTATTTCCCGTTGACTTAGTCTTTGTGAGAGGTGGGGAATCTTCACTTTCCTCCCTCTCCTCCTCATCACGACGTTCCTCTTCTTCCTCTTCATCATCACCAAGGTTCAACCGATCATTAATGATCCGGTTAACATCTTGTTGCATCACGTTTCTCATGTTAGTGAACATGGATTGAATTGCTCCATTGTTACCGAAGTATGGTTATTCCCAATACCCGAATTGGCAAATCCATTCCCGTCTTGATTCACATTCGAAGCTTGTTATCCATCCAACAAAGCTCGACCACTTCTTGTTCTAGCCATCTTACTAAAATAAGATGTCAACCCAATTACAATCCAATAAATTGACTAAATAGTCACACTAATACATAAGAAAAGCTCGATTCCAAACAATTCCCTTAATGGTCAACCCTAACTCTTAAAGGTCAACCTAACTTCCTATAGAACATAATGTCCCAAAAGCAAAGTCTAAGTCTAGGGTGGTTAAACCAACCTAATTCACTTAGACTAAAGCTCTGATACCAAGTTGAAACACACCAATTTTTCCACCTAATTTAAAACTTTTAAAATATTTAAAGTTTAACAACCAAAATCCATAATATCCAAAACATGGTTTAAACAAAAACATTTGGAATGATTACAAGTGCCAAAAATCGGTGATACAAATATATCAAAACCAAAGTATAGGGAATTAAATAGGTATACCGAGCTAATCACTTCCAAATGCTAACTACGGGCCGCCTAATCCTTAGCTCCCGAACCTGAGTACATAGCCAATATAAACGTAGTACGTGAGACAAGATTGACTCTTGAGAAACATGGGTTTTAGACCCGGTTAGAAATATTTGCAATAAAATAATAATTAAATAATTATCAAATTGCACATAGTCAAACATACTCTAAGGCTTGCCATAAGCCCAACACATACGTAACGGGCCTCCCCGAAACAACTCCCCCGATATGGGTTAACTAGGTAAATTCCCCCGTTTTCGGGTTACCTATTTCTCCCCCGATTTCCGGGTTATCTCAAACTCCCCCGCTTTCCGGGTTATCTATTTCTCGACACACTACCCTTACGCAGGGTGGTACCGCCCCAAGTAGGTGTCACTAACTCCCCCAACTTGTGTGGATTATCTAGGATCCAATTGATTAGCTACCACATAACAAATCATCAAACTTGAGCCAATGCTCCAAATCATAACTCATATCATACTAGTGGTAACTAACAAATCAATTTACAATTCAATTCATACTCTATCAATTCAATCTTTTCTTTATTAAAAACAATTATCTAATAAAGACTCTATAAATCATTTCACACTATAAAACATGGTTTACTATGTACTCAGAAAAGATCACATGTACTCACCTTAGCAATGTTATCTAATAGTTGTGTTAAACAACACAAATCCTTACTTCCCAATCAAGGAAGTACTTCCAACCACAAGGTCTTCTTGACCTAATATCAATATCATCACAATAACTAGTTATAATCTATAACCAATTACTAATCAATCCATTTTAACCTCCCTAACCACCAAGTTCATCAAACTTCGTGGAATCTTAAACACTAGTTCAAGATTTTCCATCATCAATCCCAAATCTAACTTGTACACATTGATTACAAGTCTACAAGGAGTGTTTACACTCATGATAGTTCATCTTCCCCAAAGATGATATGGTTGCTTCCCCAAAGACGCGGGAATGACGTCATGGAGCCGCTCAACCCAGACCTCGCGACGAACTTCGCGACTTGTTCGCGTCGCGAACTCTTGTTCGCGTCTGACCTCGCGTTCGCTAACTTCCTCACGATCAAACCCCAAAATCTCTGTCTCCTCTTCGCGATCGCGAACCATAGTTCGTGTCGCGAACTTGCCCAGGCAGCTAGGCTGCAACTTTTTGTTGTCTAAATTATCCCGGTTTTGACCCTAACCATATCAAACGGTGTCCAAATGACACGAAACCAATTCCTACGTGTTCTAAATGAATTATCCGTATTTATCATATTTTTATACAATTTATTTATCTACAAAATTCGGGTCATTACACAGATAACTTACATAAATTTAGTAAATGTATAATTGTTGTTCATGTACACCATTTTTTTCTTAAAATAATATTTACCTATATAAAACATTTACCAAGAGGTAAATACACTATTCATAAAATAGTTGATGAAAAATAGTGTTTTTACTTTCTTTAATAATTTTTTAAATTGTGTTTTGATTGTTGTCGATTTTCTGTTTAAACCTCTCACATGATCCTATATCATTATTATTTTTATAATGTTTAAATGATATTTTGTGTATACAATAATAGTTTTTAATGATTTATTTTTATTCATTTTATCATTTGAAATTATTTTATATAATTGTAGTTTACATATTAAGTTAATTTGAAAATAATGCAAACTGTTTGCACGTATTCCAAAAGTCAACTAGAATAATAATTGTTCAAGTTACTCTAATGAAATTAATAACATGTTATTTTGTAAATAGGATGTGTATGTTTGTAATTTGCTGCAAAACGGGGGCCTAACTCCTCGTTAGCAAACATCTTATGGGAGATATGCAATAAAAACCTGTAATATCTAATTTCAAACTATCTACTCACTCTTGTATCTACAAACTCGACAGTGAAACAGATCGAACCATCCGAACCAATCTGAACTGAACAACATCAGTCCAATTCTAGGTTTAGATTTCCATACAAACCCGGTCTTTTATTCGTTTCAGTCCGCTTTAAAATCAAAAAACAATGAAAAAAACTCAAAAAACCCATTGTAATTTCAATCACAAATTCACATTCTTAGCAATCTATTTTAACATAGGTGTTTGGATGTGTATTATGGTGTGTTCTCAAGATAAATTCTTTAAGCGAAAAAAAAAAGATTTGAAAAGATATCTAATTTTTATAATTTTTTGAAGTTTATGAATAATGGAATATTAGAGAAATTCTGGGTTATTATTTCTCTCACAATCTTCCTTTCAAAAGTGAAAAGCTACAAAGAGAAAATATGACAACTAATGACAAAATTTGCACTTACGAAAATAAGCTTGATATTTTCTAATTAATTTACACTTTAAGGACAAATTGTAAATTTATTAATTTTTTCTACTCTTATCTCAGACAAAACATAAAAATACATTATTTTATTTTATTTTCTAGTCTGATTTGGGGACACACAAAATAAAATAATTTTATTATAAAATTTTCATTCTTTTCTTTCCTCTCTTTTATCTTTTCTTTCCTTTCCTTTCTTTTATCTTTTTTCTTTATTCTAAAATGTTCATTTTTTTCTTTCCTCTCTTTTATCTTTTTTTTCTTTTTTTCTTTATTCTAAAATTTTCATTTTTTTCTTTCCCCTCTTTTTTTTTTTTTTTTTCTCTTTTCTTTATTTAAAATCTGAGAAAAATGTCCCAACACGAACGCCTAGTAGGCAAGTCATGAGTTCCGGCAACCATGGCATCTGCCACCGTGAGTACGCTAGCGTCGCTGCTCCAGTCAGCCGTCTCCCACCGCTCCTCCGTCGTTGGTCGGGCAACACACGCCATGATCATCAAAACCGTCGACTTCCCTTTTCCTACCTTCATCTGCAACCACCTCGTAAACATGTATTCCAAATTGGACCTCCTCAATTCAGCCCAACTAATGCTCTCCCTCATCCCTGCCCAAAATCGCTCCGTCGTCACCTGGACTGCCCTAATTTCCGGCTCCGTCCAAAACGGTCACTTCGCAGCTGCCATCCTCCACTTTGCTAATATGCACCGTGACTCAATCACACCCAATGATTTCACCTTCCCTTGCGCCTTTAAAGCCTGCAACTCCCTCAGGACTCCGGTCACCGGAAAACAGATTCACGCACTTGCTATTAAATCTGGTCAGATACACGACGTCTTTGTTGGGTGTAGTGCTTTTGATATGTACTCTAAAACCAGTCTCAACCAGGATGCCGCTAAGGTGTTCGATGAAATGCCTGTGAAGAATCTTGCAACATGGAATGCGTATATCTCAAATTCTGTCCTTGAAGGAAAACCTCGTAAAGCCTTTGAAGCTTTCATCGAATCAAGGAGAATCGGTGGAGAGCCCAGTTCGATAACATTTTGTGTGGTTCTAAATGCTTGTTCAGATGCTTCCTGTTTGCAATTTGGTAAACAAGTTCACGGGTTTGTGATACGATACGGGTACGAACATCATGTATCGGTTGCAAATGGAATGATAGATTTTTACGGCAAGTGTAAGGATATAAACTCTGCTCGTTTCGTATTCAACAACATTTGTAACCCTAACGATGTTTCTTGGTGTTCAATGGTGTCTGCTTATGAGCGAAACCATGATGGCGAAAAAGCTTGCATGCTCTTTCTACAAGCAATGAGAACTAACATCGAACCGAAAGACTTCATAATATCGAGTGTCGTTAGCGCGTGTGCCGGGATTTCCGGGCTGGAAATCGGGAGATCGGTTCACGCACTTGCTGTAAAAGCATGTGTCGATAACAACGTTTTTGTCGGGAGTGCACTTGTTGACATGTATGCGAAATGTGGGAATATTCAAGATTGCGAGAAGGTGTTCGATGAAATGCCTGAGAGAAACCTAATCACATGGAACGCTTTACTCGGCGGTTATGCTCATCTGGGACATGCTGACATGGCAGTCTCGTTGTTTGAGGATATGAAACAACAAGTGTCACCTAATTACGTTACTTTCGTTTCGGTTTTATCCGCGTGTAGTAGGGCCGGATCGGTCAAAACCGGGTTAAATATCTTCGATTCGATGAAATCACGATACGGGATTGTACCGGGAGTCGAGCATTACGCGTGTGTAGTGGATATGTTGGGGCGGGCGGGAATGGTGGAACGGGCGTTTGAGTTTATAAAGAAAATGCCGTTTGTTCCAACGGTGTCTATATGGGGTGCTCTTTTGAGTGCGTGTAAAATGCATGGGTATAACAACCTAGGACAGGTGGCGGCTGGTAATTTGTTCCAGCTGGATCCCGGGGATTCCGGGAACCATGTCATCCTCTCGAACATGTTTGCTTCTGCCGGCAAGTGGGAAGAAGCAAACGTTGTTCGAATGGAGATGAAAGATGAAGGGATTAAAAAGGGCGCCGGGTGGAGTTGGGTCTCGGTGAAGAATACGGTCCACGCGTTTCAAGCAAAAGATACGTCTCATGAAAAAGACTATGAAATACAAAAAATGTTGATTAAATTAAAAAAAGAAATGACGGAAGCCGGATACGTACCCGACACGAAATTAGCTCTTTTTGATTTAGAAGAAGAAGAACGGGAATCGGAAGTTTGGCATCATAGTGAGAAAATAGCCCTTGCGTTTGGGCTGTGTGTAATCCCGCACGGGCTTCCCATTCGGATAACCAAGAATTTGAGAATTTGTTTAGATTGCCATAATGCGATTAAGTTTATTTCGGGTATTACCGGTAGAGAAATTATTGTGAGAGATAATAATCGCTTTCATCGGTTTAAAGACTATCAATGCTCTTGTAGAGATTATTGGTGACCATTTTCTCACACATTCTTACACTTTGTATATTTCTGTACCAAAGTGTGTTATAAGTTATGACTTTGTTTTGATGTATGCGATTCTGAATATGATTTATGAGATACAAGAGTTCGTTTGTGACTGTTGCATTCAAACCGGCTAAATTTTCAAGAGTTTTTTGAACTGGTACACAATCATTTCAAAATAAATGATACACTTTTCATTTTTTGATGTTTTAAAATAAGTGATATACTTTAAAACTTTCTTTATTTGGTAAAAAAAAGAATATTGGGACTCATACACACTAACCACCTCGTTTAATAAAGTGAAATAACTCGTTTACCCTTACCTTTACTTTTAAACATTATTAAACTCACTTTAATCATAATATGTAGGGTACATCACTCACTAACTATCTAATTTAATATAATTTAACATTTATTAAAATCTTTTACCTCAAAAAATGAAAACTAGATATCACTTATATTGAAACGGAGGCAATAGAATTTAATAACTTTAATATGTTTAAAAAACATAATTAGTAAATATAAGCTAAGGATTAGGATTCAGTTAGTACTTAAAATTCGGTGAGAAGATGATAATTCTCAACCAATCGTATAAGAAAATTTAAATCATTATTTGAAATTTTGAATCTTTAAAAAGAAATATTTTTTTGATAGTCATCCAAAATTTCTAATAATAATCCAATATTTTTAAATAATTAGTAATTTTTTCCTTACAATCCTCAATTAATTGTAACCATGTAAGCTAATTTACAACCTTATAAGCTAATTGCACCTTATTAATATAGGTAGTAATTTTTACACCACATAATTTAATCTATGTATCACAACAATTGCATTATTTTTTTATACAGTATGCATGATTATTTGTAGTCATATAGACATAAAAAATTGTACCAAGTAGTAGATAAATTAATTGCCTATTATATATATAATATTTAGCATGGAATGTATATTTAGATATTTGCCCTTGGATATATAATTGATTTAGCTGCTCGAAGAATGAGGAAGATGACTTTTCTCAATCAAGGGCATTCCCGTGTTTCAGTCTTCATTTTGTCAACAACTAATATTTCTCATTTTTTAAAATAACCCCTTCATTTTTTTTGAAAGTTCTAAAACTGCCCCTCCACTTTTTTAGAAGTTTAAAAACGGCCCCTCCATTTTTAAACATTACTAATTCATCTAAAAGTTGAATGCTCTTTAAAGTTAACTTATTTAGTAAAAAAATTAGTGAGACTCGCCACCACTAACTATCTCATTTAATATAGTGAAATAATCTATTTATTATTAATATTAGAAATCATTAAACTCGCATTAATTAAAATGTGTTAGACTCATCACATACTAACTATCTAATTTCATCTCTATTGGGTTAATTTCATAGAATAGTAATGAAGTTTCAGAAGTTTTCCATTTAGATCACTTAAACTTTAAATTCACTACATAATAATAACCAAGTTTCAAAAGTGTTCCAATGATGTGAAATCCACCTATGATTATAAGTTACCAAGTCACTTTAATTTTATCTCACTTAAAAAGCCATTTAATAATAATAATAATAATAACTAATTTATTTATTTAATTTAATTTATTCACTAAAAAAGCCCACTAATGACGATGACTTTGAAAGGTCCGATCATAGCTATCAATACAACTAATTTACTAAAGGCCCCACAATACAACTAATTACTAAATCTATTTGCAAAAATCAAAACTGTTGCTACTAAATCATCAACGAACGCAAATATCAATCATATACAATAAGATTAAAAAAATTATACAAAATCACAAGTAAATTAAACACAAACTCAAAATCAGGGTATAGTATTAAACTTAAACAATAAACTGCTCATAATGTAATACCCGAAAAAAAAATGAATACAACAGATTCACTAACAAAAAATCATAATAATAATATAATCACAACGGATCTCTATCAAGGATTTAAATTAAATGAATAAATTAGTTATTATTATTAAATGGCTTTTTAAGTGAGATAAAATTAAAGTGACTTGTTAACTTGTAACTATAGGTGGATTTCACATAAGTGGAATAATTTTGAAACTTAGTAACTATTATGGAATGAATATAAAGTTTAATTGACCTAAATAAAATATTTCTGAAACTTCATTACTATTATGTGAAATTAACCCCTATATGGACAAATGATACACGTCAATGTTCAACAAATTTAGCGATTCACTGGTAGAGCATCAAATTTTGCAAGTTGGTGACATAACATAAATTATCCACAATTTAATTAGAATATAAACTTGTATGTTTTACAATGTAATATATTCCTAACCCAATTAATTTATACGAAAAATAAAACACAAATTGCTAACCATGTTAAATTAAGAAAATACAAAATCAAATACATGACAACGAAAACTAAACTTGAATAATTAACAGAATAAAATATTTAAATTATTATAAAATTTCTTGACAAATTACTAATACACGTTTATTACCTAATTAAACATAAGTTAAAATAATATACACTTTTAGATAAATTAAATACTCGTTGCCGTATACCAAATATGAATCACGCATCTCCCTATTTGACCAAAGAGTCAAACATGAAGGAAACTCTTTCCCATACTTCACCCTTGAGGCACGTTTGGTAGGGAGAAATTCAGGGAGATGAAATTGTGCAGAGAAATGAAATGCTGAGAAATGAAATGAACTGAGAGATGAAATAAATTCCATTATTTGGTAGTGTCAGAGATTTGACATGAGGAAATAACTGAGAAATCAGTTCTCCTGTTTGGTAACAAAAATAAGAGAAATGAAATGATATTTATATACCATCAAAACTAATAACATTGAAATTGAGAAAGAAATAAAAACAGGTTCCATTCAGTATACTACTTCAAAAAATGCATTAGTTGCACGTCTTGCGTTCCAATCAACTTTAGATAACCCAAAATAGATAATCACATTAAAATTATGTATAACTAAAACAAGTCATACATTAGTTGCACGTCTTGCGTTCCGATCATTAAACATCGCATTAGCAAGATTATCTCTACGATCACTCCATTCATGTGAAGTTTCAACTATGCTAATAAAGTCATCATGCTCGTTTCCATCTTGTGTGTGATTCATCGACACTTCATTTTCAAAGGGGTCAGATGTTCCGTCTCGTGCATGCTCCGAATGTATGAAATTGTGCATCAAACAACAAGCAATAATTATGCGTGGCATAGTTTCAATTGGATGATAAAAAGTATCACGCAGTATAGCCCATCTAGCCTTAATCAAACCAAAACATCTCTCGATTACATTTCGTGCCGATGAGTGCTTCTTATTATATAATTCCTTAGCCGTTGTAGGGGGATTAGACCAATCATTAAGATGGTACCGTTGACCGCGATAAGGAGTAAGAAAACCGTCACCGTTTGTATAACCAGCATCACAAAGATAATAGCATCCACGGGGTATTTTTAGACCGTTTGGCCTACTAATAGCATCTCGAAGCACTCGACTGTCTGCTGCAGAACCTTCCCATCCCGCCAATACATAAGTAAACATAAGATCTTTAGTACATACCCCAAGAACATTGGTACATATCTCACCCTTTCTTGTCCGATAAGGTTTTCGATCAACACTAGGGACCCTAACTTTTACGTATGTTCCATCCAATGCTCCAAGGCAACCCTGCAAAAAATATATACTTTACAAATACCATAAATATTATTATCTTTCACAAAGATATACGTTACTAACCTTAAACCATTTCCACCTCTCGTATGTTTCATCATCTGGCACAGGCACCGGTGTCTTGTAGAACTCTTTGTGTAGTCGACATACTGCATCTAGGACTAACTTGAAATACCGACTTATAGTTTCACCAGACCTTTGGAATCTATTAACTATTATTCGGTTTTTTCATTATGAGCAAGCGTATGTAAGAACATTGCAACTTGCTCATCAACTAACATATGTTTGCTATTACGTAGTCCACCTCTTCTTTCAAGCAATTCACAAAGATTTGCAAATGCAAGATTAGTCATTCTTATATTAACAATACTCGTAATATCACTTTGATATACCATGCTCCACATATTGGCACGTCGACTATCAAAATTAATCACATATTTTCTACTAAGTGTCCTAGACTTAATCATACGATTAATGATCAAACAACCCAACATAAACCAACGAACGACAGTCGTTATTGTGTTAAAAGTTCCAATCGCGGCTGTCGTCACAGCTACCATTTTCCATTTCTTTTGTTGGCTCAATGGCGTTCTTGTCATCTGAATATATGAATGAAATAAAAATTGAATGGGTCAAATGAAGAACTTCCATCATAAAAAATAATTCCAGTATTGTATGTGTGTCACAACTTATAAGAAAAATAACCCTGCAAAAAATATATACTGTATGCGTGCAACTTATAAGCAAAATGAAGTAGTATATGAACAATTGAACATTAGTAAAGACAAAATTGTGCAAATTATAGCCGATTCCATTTGCCTGAGATTTCATATATATTAAATGCTAATGGCAAACATGAATGCCAAATTAAATTTGCTTTTGTAGATACTCCCACAACGTCAATTTTTGGAGATAAATTCAAAACCCAATTGTGATAAATACCTAATTAAATGCCGAATTGAATTATTCACTCACAATTTTCAGAAGATAAAGTTCAAATCTTCAATAGTGATAAACCTAGAATAAAGCTAAACCCAAAAACAGTGATAACCCAAAACAGTGGTAAACCCAAAACTCAAGCAAAATTGAGACGAGAGATGAAATAGAATTGACAAATATACAGATCGGGAGATGAAATAGAATCAAGGTAGTACCTGGGTGGTTGTACCGATGAGGAAGAGCAACCTCCAACAAGATGGTGAAAGAACGATAGGGTTAGAGGCAAGAAACGTGAGATTTGGAAGAAGATGCTCTGCCAGGGTTTGAATTTTAGAAGTGGAATGTGACTTGCACGTGATTAGATATTTATTCTCTTATTTTACTCATTTCCCAGATAAAAAACACGGAGAGTTGGTGTTCACAATTTTCATTTCCACTCCAAATGTGAAGAAATGAAAATACAAAAAAGGTCATTTCCCAGGCAATCTAATTCTCCGTGTCTATTATTTCTCTGACCAACCAAACAAGGGAAATGAAATCATTTCCATTTCTTTAATTTCATTTCCCCCAACCAAACACACGAACTCTGTCCTAACTTTTTACATCAAAGAAGATAGCATTTCTTCTTTTCATATTAGGGTACGTTTGGTACAGAGAATGAAATTGCAGGGAAATGGTTGCAGAGAATGGAATTGCAGAGAAAGAGAATTAGGTTGGAGAAAGAGAATTGACTCCTCTGTTTGGTAGCACAGAGACTTCAACAGAGAATTACAGCAGAGAATCATTTCTCTTGTTTGGTATAACAAAAAAAAATCAGTAGAGAATTGTACAAACTTTATAATTAGCAAACATATTTTTTTCCCACAACAATTATTATTATAACATACAAAATTCATGGATAAATTAATAACGAAAGTGCATTAATAAAATCAATAATAACATCAAAAAACATAAACTATTGTCACTTTCAAAAACATCAATTCAATCAAAATATAACAAAAAAAAAAAAAACAGTTCTGAGTACTTAAAACCAGAATGTAACCAAGAACAATATTTGAACCATAAACAATTATCTCATAGAGCCATCAATGTAAGATTCTACCATGCATATTTTCTCTTCTTGTGTCAGTCCAAGTATACTTTTGATGGTGAAGTGGACAATTGTTGCAGAATTTCATAATTTTGATGAAATATAAGGGCAATTTTTTAAAAGGAAGATGGATGGAATTTAATTGGACAGTATGTGGAGTTGATCAGTTGACCTTCGCTTTCATATTGGTTAAAAATTCAAAATTGATACATAAAACATGTGGCGGACGATTGTGATACATAAAACTTATATATAATCAAAAGGAACCATATGATACATTTAATATTGAAATGTAGATACATAATTGTTGCTGGACGGAAAAGAAGAGGGCTTTGTGATTCTCTACGTGTTTTTTTTAAGTCTCAATATATCATTCCCTCCTTTTCCCCTTATTTAGTAGGGAATTAAAATTAGGGAAAATGAAAAGTTTTTTTTCTCCATCTTCCTTTCTCAATATAACCAAACAAGTGACTTTACCTTTATTTCCCTTTCTCTCCCTTCAAATCTCTGTACCAAACACACCCACTCCATTCCGAGTTCCAATAATGTCTACCTATACGTGAATTGATTTACACAAAAACTTAAATTCAAAAGCCACTGTAACACCACAATCTTAGAGCCAATTTTTTTTAAATATGCATACGGAAGCGATTTTAGAAAACTATAAACCCTATTTATTACATATTATAAAGGCCATTTACATATTAACCAAAATATATAAAACATTCAAAGGTGTTACTAAAACATGCTCGACCCGGTCTACAAAATCAGAGTACGGTCAGACTTCCAAAACCCGACTCTAGTCAAGCCAAATCCACAACCTGAAAAGAGTCAACAAATGAGGGATTAGCACAAAGCTAAGTGAATAGAAATAAACGTCAATTTGCATAACCACAACAAATTAGAAAATCAAGAGAAATCGAAAGGGGGAAACCGTCCAAACTTCCACAAGCAATTGGACGTTAAGAGAGGATCGGCCGTCGGGCGAGGACCTTCAACTGTTGTCGGCCAACAACAGTCAACCGATGGCTCCTTTACTAGTGGCACGGTGATCCCTCCTTACGTAACGAATTCGAAGGAGTTTGATCGCCCCCACCAAGAGTAACGAAGCGTAGCCGAAAATCACCATAGCTAACCTCTAAAAAACATGTGCACATACTACCATTAACAATCCCACAATTAATGGTACCACTGGAAAATCAATGAAAACCAAGAAGAATGAATTTTCCCAAATCAACCAAGAAAATCTGCTCATTACCAAGTTCGCGTCGCGAACTAAGAGTTCACGATCCGCGAACTTCTTCACGACCAAGACCCCATTTCTCTGACCCGAGTTCACGATCGCGAACACGAGTTCGCGACGCGAACTCCCCCAGATACCAAATCCTGCACTTTTCTCAAAACTCTACCATTCCCTAATTTTGTACATCACACAAGAAAGAAGGTTAAGTCCACTCACCTTAGCTTCCCCTGTGAAGAACTCAGTAGTCTTATATCACTGAGTTTCTTTTCCTTTTCCTGTAACAAAACGAATATCGAATTAGTTACCCGAAATCATTAACTTTGCAACAAGTACAAATTATAAGTCAAACCATTATATGTGTACAACCAACTGACAACTTAACACTTGCATTTCAAAACATATTAATTGACAATGTCTAGAATTCCATTAAGTCACTTCCAAGCAATTCATCATGCATTTTTATCCAAGTTGCACATAATCGGCCCAAACGGGTCGGGACACTTAATCAAGTCAAACTTGCAATTTACTAATACCACAATGTCAAGTTATCCATTTATCACTAATTTAAGTTATTGACATACTACTTGCATCCATATACAAGCTTAACCAACTTTGACTTTATTTAAGTCAAATTGCACAATTTAACAACCAAACGGGTCAAGACCCGAAACTACCTCAAACATACTTCCAATTAATCAAGTAACACATTTATGACATGAAATTGATAGTCCCAAGTTTACAAGTCATCCAAGACTAAAGTCAACTTCCAGGTTTGACCAAAGTCAACAATTCATGAATTTAACTAGCAATTCTAGAAAATGGGTCAAAACCACAAACTACCAATTAAGACATGTTAATATACTTTATAAAACTCTTATATGATCAATTTATTTAACTACAACAATGGCTAACAATTTCCAAGTTAAAGTCATATATTACCAATTTGACTAGTTCATGTCTTTTACCTAAATATCATCCACACACTATCATGTAATGATCAATTCATCAATTAATACTTTCATAAACATACTAATGCTATTTTACTTCCAACTAAACATTCAAAGTATAAGTCCAATGTTAAAAATATGCATTTAGTCAAGTTTCATCATATAAGGCCCAAACGGGTCAAAATCATTTTATTAACTTCCAATGTTTACAAACACCTAATTAACATTTCATCAAGTATACAATTACCATATAATAACCAACTTCATGTTAATTAGTTATACTTTGAAACACCCAAAATAATCAATACAAGTTTAACCCGAAAAAGACACATACAACCACCTGTTACTAACTCAGAATTCTGATCACTTATATGGCAATATCAGTCCTGGAAAATATGATATAATTAGAGTAGACTCATAGACATTCGAATCGACTGGTCGCACGCTCAAAACGGAGTTACGGTTGATTTTATATGATTTTTGCAAAATGGTCAAAATCTGCCATATTTTTGTGCTTACGGGATTTTTACCAATTTCACCCAAACACTACCTTTAATCTATCAAAAACAACCAATTCATGTTACAATCAATCCTATACAATAATTATCACTTCTAACATGCATATTTATCCTAACCAAACTTCAAGAACACCAAAAATACACAATTCATCAAATTGGGAAGAACTCCATCTTCTTCCCAAGAACACCATGGATGGAGCTTCATGAAAGCTTCACCAAATGATCTACAACTAACAATTCAACACATATAACTTGCAAGAACTCAATTAGACACCAAATCAAGCATCAATTTCGGATTACAAACAAGATTCATCAAGAAATTCATAAAAACCCACTAACTCAAGAACCCTAGTTCATCCCTACATCAAGAACATGAATCCCTAGCCAAGGAAGGAGAGAACTTACTTAGTTTTGCTTCTAGAATCCGAAAATCACAAGGAAGAGACAAGAACTTCAAGATTTGATCTTCAATTTTGGAGAAAACTCAAAAGTATGTGTGTAGGAGTGTGTGTGTCGTGTACAGGCAAGGAACAAGAGGGATAATCTGATTTTTGACACATACCCACAAACATAACACGTACACCTCTCCTTCCCACACATGTAATTTTATTTAAAACGCAGTACAAGATATTAACTTCGCAGATAAATTAAATAGACCTAACTAACTCCAATTTTAACAACGAAAATATTTTTAGAACCCCGGTTCAGAAGTGAACCCAAATATGTAAAAATCATTTTAATATTTAAATATCTCAGTTTTACTAATTTTAACCCCATGGTTAAAATACAATTAAATATAATTAAATCGAATAAATTATATAAAACAATAAACAATTAAATTACTTACCGAAAGTAACAAAAATTTTTAGGCCGGATCTCAGGATGTTACAGCCACCCTTTTGACTCTGGACACTAGTTCTGTCTAGGGGAAATAGAAACACCATTTCATAGTCTATCCGTTGAAGAACAAGAGTCAAACATCGATTATGGGCATGATTATATTTTAACTTGTATGTCTAGCTAAACTTATAAAATTTGTGATACATAGAGTTAAAATGGCTTCGCACACTGCACTTATATATTTTGATGACACAAAACGCTTATGCAATGAATTTTCACACTATTCATGGGTTTCGAAATGATTCAAATGATCGTACTTTTGTTCACTTTGCTTCATGGTTTTTGACATATTCTCCTCATATTACATGAATAAACAAAAAATCTTACAAATATTTTCACCAAAACCACTCTACATAAAGAGTCGAGAAAAAAGAATCATAGATGAATATGTAGCTAAATTTGAGTGTTAATCGAAACAACATCAAAAGAATGAAGAACCTGTTCCAACATCATTCGGGTTTTGTTAGTCATAGGTTGTTGAGGGTTGTCTGAATGAGCTATGTTTAGGAGGTAGAGCTTCTTTGAGGCCACAAATGCAGCTGAAAATATTGTCTTTAGGCCTCCCCTTGTGCTATCTAATTTGTATTCAAATTCGTAAACTTGTATCTCTCCTTTTTCGTTTGGTCTTTCCTTAAACGACACTATTTCTACATCTTTTGTGCTTTCCTGTTCCAACACGAGTCAATATTTTTATCTGCAAACTAATTATTTTTGGTGCTTATCAAATTACACACCACAATATACAATTGTTATAGCAAACTATACAATGTATTAAAACAATTGCTGTAGCGTGTAGAGTAATATATGCAGTGTAGAAATCACTTCCCAATCCACTAATTGAGTTATTGACTTTTCATTGCAAACAAAACAGTGAAAAAGAAGGATTTGCACTTTCTAACAATTAATGATTTTATTGATTGATTCTTTTCATGCATATATGCTCCCATAGTCAATCTCAATTTGCAAACTACATCCCTCTGCTTCTTTGGCAAATATAAACAAAAATCATGGTTATTACTTATTTTGCAATAAATTAAATATTGAGACAATCAGAAGAAGAAAAAAACTTATATGTATAGAGACAAACCTAAGACTATGTGTAATCATACCAGATCACACGTGCCAATGTTAGCGCCACCTAAGCTTTCTCATGCCAAACCAAAGCCATGACCGTAGTGGGACAACTTATTTAAAGGGATTGTAAACTTATAAGTTTAATTAAGCAAGGTTGTTTTAAGCCTCTTAAATAAATAAGCTTTTCCCAAACAACCCCCAACAAAAAAAAAAAAAAAAAAAAAAAGTAAGGAGGTACCTTGCGTTTCTCAGCTTGAATAAGTTTACTGGAAACAAATTGGGGATCCCCAAATTGAGCGAGACTTGTGAGACGAACTGGTGTTACAACAACCCCAACATTATTACTTCCCTTAATCGGATCCTCAAACAGCGCTGTTGCTCCTGCTTTTTCAACCTAATTCGCCTAATTATTAAACAATCCAATCATACTATGAATAGCAGCAACATACCTTATTCCACGATGCCGGTCGAAGGAGTGTGAATCCCTCGTTTATATCCGTGTACCTTTCGAGCTCTAACGTTTCAGCCCAAGAGCTCGGTAGAAATGGTGCAATCGACGATGATATGAGTACCGTTAACATAAGAAACTTTCTTCTGCTCGGTGGTTGAATCGGTGACTCGTTCTTGTTGTTTTGAGGGGTGGATATTCGATTAACCAAGGGGGGGAGTTGGTTTTGGGGGAAGAGAATGTTGTTGAAGCATGAAGACGATATCATCTTCTTGTGGGAGTAAGAGTGAGGAGTCTCATCCATTCATATCAGCATTCTAAAAACTTAGTTTTGCCTTCGTTAGGCTTGCTAAAGCTTAAAGTTTGATAATCTAATATAGTTGATTTCTACCCGATACTTCAAAATTTTTTACATCAAATATTGTTTACTAATATATTTTATATTAAGAAATTGAAATACGTGTTTCAATAGCATAACTTTCAAATACATATAATAATTTTATATTAGATGTCATTTTATATTAAAATCCAAAACATTGGTGCAAAAATATTTCACATGAGAGAAAAAACCCCTTAAGCTATAAAGGTTTATCTGCGTCGACTCCGGACTATCCGCAAAACGCGTGGTCGTCGGAGATTAGCAAGCTCGTAAAGTGAGTCAGAACTCCAGCTACCATAAAAAGAAAAAAAATAGGCATGCCAAGTTAAAAATATGAAGTCATATAATATTTTACTGTTTATTCTGTCACATCAATATAAAAATGTTATACTACCTCCGTATCAAAATAAGTGATATATTTGGAGAAACACGGTTTTTGAGTCAAAAGATTAAAAGATAGTTTAAGATAGATTAAAGTGGGTAGTTAGTGGAGAATGAGTCCCACTTATATTGAATAAAGTGATATTAACAATGTCTAAAGGTAAAAGTAAGGGTAAAAGGGTAATTTTACTTTATTAAAGTAGATAGTTAGTGGAGAAGGGGTCCCACCTTTTTGCCAAATAAGGTAAGATTTAGAAGTGTATCACTTATTTTGTTTCACTCCTTTTAGGAAAGTGTATCACTTATTTTGATACGGAGGTAGTATATACTAATGTATAATAAGTTTTATACTTTTTTCGTTTCATAATAAGTAATATATTTGAGGTTTCATGTTCTTGAGGCAAAATATTGTAATGAATGTTAGATTAGATTGGGTTAATTGAATAGTAATGAAGTTTCCGAAGTGTTCTATTTAGGTCACTCAAACTTTAAATTCATTCCATAATAGTAACCAAGTTTCAAAAGTGTTCCTGTCAGGATCGAATAACTCAAACAAATTATTGAATCACAGATCTACTAATAAAGAGAAGTGACAGCGGATTAACACTCTTGTTATTTGATTAAGAACAATGTAAACTGTAATCGAATATGAAATATTAAGAACACAGTTTATCACAAAAAACTTCAATGTATATTAATGATAATCGATCAATACACACACACGTTTACAATTCGTAAGGAACTATTTATAATAGTCCTTGAAGCCTAAACTATTAACCTAGTTATTCTAGGAAACGATTACAATTGAATTTACAAAAGACAAACATTTTATAACTAACTCTACTAGAATCTCGGACACAATCTGTTCTTTAATCGACATCAGTAGTATTCTTGATCATTAGTAGTAAGTTCGAGATCAGTAGTAAATTGCTTTTCTGCCCCATCAGTACTAACTTCCACAAGGTTGATCAGTACTAACTGCAATATCAGTATTTGAATATTTATATCCCAACAATTTCCCCCTAAACTTATTAATTCTCTTCGAATTAATCAAGTTTCTTTTCTTCTTCTTCCTTCTTTCTTTTCTCTTCTAAGATAGCAGCGCTTCTTTGATCACCTTCTATAGTCTTTTTGTTTTGCTTTTTCCTATGTGAAATGATATATTTACTATTTCTTTTCACAAAGTAATTATACTTTTCTTGAAACATTGCAAGGTCATGTGGTCTCATAAATGAACATGTGGTGATCTGATACATGGTTTCTTCTGAGTGTGGATATTCTCTTTCATATAAGTACAGTTCACACTTCTTACTTGTTCTTTCAAAGAAATACATATTTACTGTTGGTAGCACATTCCAAACATATACATTTTCTGTGCTAGTGAAGTTCTCAGGGTAATTGTCTAGAAAGAAAGCAGCATCAATCATTTGTGTTAAGTATCCAGCTCCTGAGTTTCTCCAAGACTTCTTTGCCATTCTTGGTTTACCAATAATTAAAACTTTGATAATGTCACTTCTGCTACAGGACATAACCATTGGTTTCCAAGCATTAAACCTCTGAGTTGTTTTGTCTTCTCTTATAACTTCTATGACATCATTTACAACTCTCCAATTGACTATTGGATTATCTTGTAGAGGAGCAATACGAAGATCAAGTACTTGTACTTCTTGTTCTGTTTCTTTTGATTTCTTCCTAGCCTCTTGTTCTGTTTGAAGAGTTTTTCTCTTTTTGGAAGGTTTTGAAGATTCACCAGACATTGGTGTTATGGAGATTACTAGATTGGGATCAATCTCAACCAATACTTTTTCTTTTTCTTCTTCTTCTTCTTCTCCAGTTTCTGCTAATGCCCTCTTCTTGGCAGTACAATATTTATCAACAATTGTTATCATTTTCATTTTGCCAAAGGACTTAGCACCATGCCCTTTTGATTTTAAGTAATCAATCATTTTATTCTTTTGTTTAAATATTTCATCTGGTAGATCAGTTTTTTCTCTTTTGCATTCAACCACAAGATCTTCAAGGCAATTCATATGTTATTCTTCTATTTTTCTTTGTTTATTGAACTCTGCTTGTTGATCTTCTACCAAAAATTCTTCAATCTCTTAAATTGCTGCATTTTTGAGTCTTTCTTCTTCAGCAATTCGTTTATCTTCAAGAGCTTGAGTTTTTGTAACTTTCCTCAGATACCTCATTCTTTTCACCTTCCACTTATCTTGCTTAGCTGGTCTAACACAATTTATTTTGTTTACCATAAAGTGACCTAAAGCTCTGTGTGGGTAGTCATCATCAAATTTCTCTTTTCCTTTACCAACACACACAGAAGGTGGAGTATATTTCATATCAATAACTTCAGGAATAATTGTTGATGGAGAAAATAACTTAATTATGTTCATTGGAAGTCTCTTGGGGTGATGAGGTAGTGCACATTCATCTACATCATCCCAATTCACATTATCATCAATGTCAGGTATGATAAGTGGCTTAAGTTCTGGAGTTGGAGGCTTTGGGATGATCACAGCTGGTTCAAGAAGTTCTGGTATATCTTCTTAATCTTCAGTAGTAACCAAGGTAGTTACTACTGGTGTTGTTTCTGTTGTAAATACCACCAACTGTTGTGAGGAGTCTACTACTGGTGAGGTTGTTCTTGTAGTTACTACTGCTAGGGCATCAGTAGTAGGAATGATAATTTCTATTGTTGGAGCATTTACTACTGGTATTTCTTCTTCTTCAATAGGATCAGTAGTAACAACCTCTTGTTCTTTGGCATCAGTAATATCCATAGGATCAGTAGTTTCTATAACTACAGTAGTAACTGGAGAGTGTACTTGTTCTGCTGTTGGGGATTGATTTGCAGACACAAATACAACTTCATCCATACTTTTTACTCCTATGTACAGGTCTTCACCATAACTTTGACATGTTTCACCATGAGCTTCTTTCAGATTTAAGAGGGAGGCTGCTGCTGCTGCAATTAAATGATCAATCATTTCTTGAATTTGATCATTCTCCCCCTTAGTGATCTCAACTTGTTGAGCCTCACTATCTGCAATCTTTCTTTGTAATTTTCTGATGAGATTAGATTGCCTTTGAAGCCTATAATCAAACCTCTTCCGTCTTCTGTTTAAAGTATTTATGTAATGCTTCATGTAGCTCATGGTCTTTCCTTGAGAATTTAAGAGATTCAGGCAATGTTGTATAGTGGTTTTAAGGTTTTCCTTCCTATCCGTCAATTTGGTTGGTTTAATACTGCACTCAGCCCCTTTGGGTGCATCATTGGGCTTAGTTGGTACATTGGCTTTGAGGTTTTCCATCCTATCCGTCAATTCAAGGTGTTGCAAGCTACCCTCATCACTGCTTGGTGATGAAATGGGTTGTTTAGATACTCTCTTCTTCCTAGAAGAAGCAGTAGTATCCCCCCTTGTGGTTTCTTGGCACCGGGGTCCTCTTAGTGCTGCCTCAAAAGATGAGTCATCACTTAGAGTTGCCGAGGTATGGGTCCTAATGATGTTCCCACTAGCATGTGCACCCACCTTTGGGGCATCCGTAGTGAGAGCCCTTTCCTCATGCCCTCTCTCCTCCTTGGAGGACAACTCTTGGAGTCTGGGGTCTGACTCAATTGGTCCCCTGGTGTCCTTTAAGGAAGTTTTCTTCCTTTTATAGATTTTGGAAATTTGTTTGGCTATGGGCTGGTCTTCCTCAGAGTGAAGAGTAGCACTCTGCGGATTAATTTCATGCACCTGGGACACATTCAGTACATCTGTTTGTGAAGGTAATTGAGTGGACTGTTTGGATTGTGTTTGGGCTGTATTTAGTGGTGGAGTTGGTTATGGTTCAATGGGGTGGCTTGAACCTTCTCCAATTGGGGGTTGATCATAGATCATGTTTTGAAACAATGGAGTAACCTTCCCAGAAAATTTGAATTGTTTTCTCATATTTGAGTACACCTTTTTATTTAATTCAGGTGTGGGAAAAATGTTCTTTGTAATTGAAAGATTTTGAATTTCACAGTTTAAAATATGTGCAAGGAATCTTGGATACATTAAAATTTTTGTAGATGATAGATTTGTAAGCATTCCTTCAAAAATCATGTTTGAAAAATTGAATACTTGGCCTGTGCACAAACAAACAACAGCAGATGCTATTGATTTGTTGAACTCATTCCATGTACTCTTTTTGGGAGAGATACAATGTTGAATAGTATGAACAAGAAATTTCCATTGGGGTGAAAGAAGACCTTTTTGAAAAGTGACAATGTCCAGTCTTCCTTCATATCCCATATTTTTAAGAGTTTCAACAAGATCCTCCTTAGGAAGTGAAAACATACCTGATTCATCATTCAGTTGTAGATGTTGTCTTATTGATTGTTCTGTGATGATGATATCCCTTCCATCGACTCTGGATTTGATTTTTGACATATTTGTTTCTTCAATCCTTTCAGCATTTTCCCAGAAGTGAACAAGATGTTGTTCATAGGCTTTGGGATTGACAGTCAGAGAAAATTTGATGTATGAGTTCTTTAAGAACATGACTATGGGACGAAAATCCTTTGTTCCATCAGGATTTCTTAAGAATGCACACATATTGTGGAATTCTGAGTATTCGAGCTCTGTTTTAACTTCGAGAGTTTTTAGTGTAGCCATTTGTTTGATTTTGATCTTGAAATTGATCTTGAGTTTTGGATTTCAGAGAGAGTTTGATCGTTTGAGTGATTTGTAGAATGAATTTCGTTGTTACTGATGCAGGGTTTTGATCGAGATTTGCAAAGATTAGGGTTTATCGAATCGAGGTGAGGATAATGCTAAACTAATCGCATTCAGCTATTTATATTTTTCGAATTAACCTGCAAAAGGACCGAAATACCCTTCGAATCATAACCCAACGACTATTTTCATGGGGGTTAGTATGGTAAAATGGTATATTTCACAGATAACGGTCGATCAGTAGTAACTAGGTATCAGTAATAGAAATGTCAGTAGTAACTGTTGTTTTTATACTTAACCTAATTATAAGAAAAACCCTATCAGTACTAGAATTTCGAGTAACTCATGATCAGTAATAATGAATAACCAGTAGTAAAACATACTTATAAATATAAATATTGTACAAAAACTTTACATATTGTATTAAGAGTGAAATTAATTGATTAAAATCATTCCAATACTGCTAACCAAAAAGCTGAATCTTCCTACATTAAATGCTTTTGTAAAAAGATCGGCTAATTGATTGTCAGTATGAATTTTCTCTACTTTGATTAATTTCTTTTCATTGCAATCCCTTATAAAATGAAATCTTATTTCAATGTGTTTGGTTTTTGAATGTTTTACTGGATTATTCATAATACTAATAGCACTTTGATTATCAATAAAAATGGGAGTTTTAAGAATAGAGATACCAAAGTCTAGGAGTTGATTTTGAATCCATAGAACTTGAGCACAACAAGCAGATGTAGCTACATACTCTGCTTCAGCAGTTGATGTTGACACATTTGTTTGTTTCTTGCATTGCCATGACACCAATCTTGATCCAAAGAATTGACATCCACCAGTAGTAGATTTTCTTTCTTGACATTCACCACCATAGTCACTATCTGTGTAGGCTATGAGTTCAAATGGTGAATCATGTGGATACCAAAGACCAAGAGAAGGTTTGCCCTTTAAGTATCTGAATATTCTTTTAACAGCTTGCAAGTGTAGCTCCTTAGGTCTTGCTTGATACCTGACACATACACAAACACTATACATAATGTCAGGTCTTGATGCAGTTAAATACATTAAAGAACCTATCATTGATCTATATAGATGTTCATCTACATCCTCCCCCTCAACATCAGGATGTAGGTGTTTGTGAGTTTCCATTGGTGTGATTGCACTCTTGCAGTCTTTCATTGCAAATTTTTCCAAGATGTCTCTGACATATTTTGATTGATTAATCAAAATACCATTTGATCTTTGATTGATTTGGAGTCCAAGAAAGAAGTTCATTGGACCCATTGAGCTCATCTTGAATTTGATCTGCATTAGTTCTTCAAACTCTTTGCAGAGTTGATCATTTGTTGAACCAAAGATGATATCATCTACATATATTTAGACCAGTAGTATATCATCTTTGACTTTTCTTGTGAATAGAGTCTTATCAATTGGACCTCTTTTTGAAGTTATTCTTCAATAAGTATGATGACAATGTGTCATACCAAGCTCTTGGAGCCTGATGAAGGCCATATAGAGCTTTGTCTAGTTTGTACACATAGTCATCATGTTCTGGATCTTCAAATCCTGGAGGTTGACACACATACACTTCTTCTTCAATTTTCCCATAAAGGAATGCACTTTTCACATCCATTTGATAGACTTTGATTTTCTTGAATGAAGCATATGCCAGAAATATTCTTATTGCTTCAATTCTAGCAACAGGTGCATATACTTCACCATAGTCTATACCTTCTTCTTGAGTGTATCCTTGGGCTACAAGTCTGGCTTTGTTTTTGATCACTATACCTCTTTCATCTTTCTTGTTTCTGAAGATCCATCTTGTTCCAATGTGTCTTTTTCCTTTTGGTAGAGGTACAATAGTCCATACAGTTTGTAATTTGAATTGAAGAAGTTCTTCTTGCATTGCTATAATCCAATTTGAGTCTTTCATTGCTTGTAATTTGAATCGAAGAAGTTATTCTTGCATTGCTATAATCCAATTTGAGTCTTTCATTGCTTGTTGAATTTTTTTAGATTCCTCCTGTGACAGAAAACATTCATACATACATTCATTAGAGATTAGACTAATGTTACAAACATTTGTATTTAATGATGAATTGAATTTGCTTCTTGTCTGCATGTTTGAATTGACATCACTTAGGACTAGGTCCAAAGGATGATTCTTTTCAGTTCTGGTGCTGTAACACCGCAAAATTTACAAAACGTTTTTTTTTTAAATGCCCTAAGGCGATTAGGTTATCCTTTAGGTTAGTTTAGTTTAGTTTAGTTACAAACAAGGTCCCACAATAAGTTTCCAAAATAAACATTGCTTAAATAATACAATAGCGGTGTCACTTAAACGACATG
Source organism: Calendula officinalis (assembly GCA_963853835.1). NCBI lineage: Eukaryota > Viridiplantae > Streptophyta > Magnoliopsida > Asterales > Asteraceae > Calendula > Calendula officinalis. Next base: position 1,688,881 of record OY970823.1, on the reverse strand, counting down.
GCTCACTTTACAAACACAACCCCTTGAGCTTGGTCAATCATCCCGTCCAAAGCACCGATCAACCTGAAAAGATTCAACGAGGGAGGGATTAGCAAAAAGCTAAGTGAATGAACATAAACTACAAATTATACAAAGCTCGACAAGCAAGCACCAACATCTCCACGATTGTTACTCCTCGTAACCGCTTAACCACTGTTCCACCGAACCACTGTTCCACTAATCCAGCAACCACTAACTGTCTAATCACTAAGCACGGAAGTAATTGTAACATCCCAAAACCCGGCCTAGTAGTTTATTGACCTTAAGGTATCTTATTAAATGATTATCTGATTAAATGCTTAGTTAATTTAATTAGCCTGCTGTCTATTGCGGTATTTTAACCAAGGGGTTAAAATACCCGACTTGTGATATGTTTTGAATGAAAACGTGTTTTCTATATTTTTAGATTCCTTGTTAAATATCGTTTCCGGAGATACTTTCGTTTTTAAAATTGGAGTTCGTTTGCTATTTTAAATAAATTAATTACGAAAGGGACTTTTCAGACTTATACTTTTAATTAAAAGAAAAGACAACAAGGGGGTCCCACCACCCATGTTTGGCCGGTCAAGAGAGAGAGGAGGGTAACTCCCTCTTCACTTCTCTCTTTTGAAAAACCTTATCCACTATTCCATTGGTTTTCTTCCTCTCAAAACCCATATACTTGTTCTTGAGCTTTTGGGGTTAAATCCTCACCATTGGTCCGAAATTTGCACTAGTGTTTGTGTAAAAGAAGTCTAGAAGTAAGCTACACCTTCTCTTCTATTTGTTCTTGTTGTTCTTGAGCTATGGCATGAACTAGGGTTTGTGATTGTTAGGATTTTATGGAGAATCTCGATATGGATGTTGTTTTATGTGTTTATACAAGCTTTTACATCATTTGTATGGTAGATTGTTGAAGGAATACAAGATTTGGTGAAAATCACCTTCAACCTCCATTAATGGTGGATGTTGAAGGTGGGTTTTAACAAATCTTGGATTTCTTGATGTTTGATTGGATAAAATTATTTATTAAGTTGTGAAATCATGTTTGGTAAGTTATGGATGTTAAAAACCTAGTATTGATTAATTTGGTGAAGTAATTTAACTAGGGATTGGATGATTTTGTCAAAATGGTGATCTAGTGATTATGCAAGTATGTTACTTGGAATTGTGATGGTTATGATCTTGATGGAATTGTTAAATGATTGTGAATTGCTAGTTTAAAGATTAATTGCTAGTTAATGGAAACGTGAAAGTGTTAGGATCATGTTCGGGTTTTTTGGCCTGTTTGGGTCAACTAGTTGTAAATACTTGATAAATGGTCAAAATGGTCGACTGCATTGATGAAGGAATTGTGCTAGTTGCAAATGTCATAAAAATGTGCATTTTATGAGTCTTGTGCGGTTAGTGGTTGAAATTGATGATTCTGATACCACTTGTCAGGATCGAATAACTCAAACAAGTTATTGAATCACAGATCTACTAACAAAGAGAAGTTACAGCGGATTAACACTCTTGTTATTTGATTAAGAACAATGTAAACTGTAATCGAATATGAAATATTAAGAACACAGTTTATCACAAAAAGCTTCAATGTATATTAATGATAATCGATCAATACACACGTACGGTTACAATTCGTAAGGAACTATTTATAATAGTCCTTGAAGCCTAAACTATTAACCTAGTTATTCTAGGAAACGATTACAATTGAATTTACAAAAGATAACCATTCTATAACTAACTCTACTAGAATCTCGGACACAATCTGTTCTTTAATCGACATCAGTAGTATTCTTGATCATCAGTAGTAAGTTCGAGATCAGTAGTAAATTGCTTTTCTGCCCCCATCAGTACTAACTTCCACAAGTGTTGATCAGTACTAACTGCAGCATCAGTATTAGAATATTTATATCCCAACAGTTCCACTTATATGAAATCCACCTATAATTACAAGTTACCAAGTCACTTTAATTTTATCTCACTTAAAAATTTAATGTTTAAGTGATCTAAATGTAACACTTCTGAAACTTCGTTACTATTTTATAAAATTAACCCTAAAATGAAATCCTCAAACTAAGCTCTTCTTGCTAGACTTAATATATCAAAAAAAATTCTAAATTCTTGAATAACCGTTTTACCCAATACTACAATGACCTGTTTCTAGATGACCCGTTTACGAGGGTTGCGACAGATTAAGAGATGATTATAGAAATAATTGAACGGTCTTCGGATTTGAAATTCCAGTCTTTCATTCTTTGAACTGCCATTCCCTACGGCACATAGGACAGTGTGCTTGAGGGGTTTGTGAATTCACCCATTTCAGAATGCAGTGAAGATGGAAAGCATGGTTACAACTACCCCAAACTGCACAAATAATCATTACCATTTTTAATCAACTTCACCAAACTAAACGCCAATTAATTAGAATCTAGTTTTCTATTACTAAACTTCAGATTACAAGCAATTCTTGGTGCAGGTTGACCCAAACACCTTCCATAAAAAGAATCTATTTTTTATAGATAATCAGATACGATAACGAATTTTTTTACCAGTACTTTAATTAATACTATTACTTAGGAGGTTTTAAGCAATTAAAATTACGGCTTTCAACCCATTTTTTTATTATTTTTTTCTTTACCCGTTACCATAGCTTGAATCGACTAAAGTGATTAATAAATGGGCTGAAATAATGCAACCTCTAGTAGTGAAATAGTAATAAATGATATACAATATGTGTGTGAAATTGTGAACTTTTTGTCTTTAATAAAAAAAAATAATGCAGTAGTAAAGATGAGGTGAAAAGAGACTTACTGAGCGGACAATCATCACCAGGGAGTTTACAATCCGGACAGCAACCATCAAAAGCCATTCTACAAATCCCACATGTTTCATCACGTGCATCCCATGTCCATGAACCTACTCCTATACACAAATAACAAATTATAATTAACCAAATGTTACGTTTTCCTTTCTTAAATAAAGAAATTGGCAAGAATCAACTAACATACTCTGTTTATAGGTCCACCAGCCCATTGGTTAAGAAAGTACAGATAAAAATGAATTTTGACGAATTAAATAAGATATAAAAACTGGAAATGACAATTAATTCATATCAAGTAAGAGCATCTCCAACAAACCTCTATCATCCCCTCTATCTCTATATTTGAAGTTTTTCTCCTCCAACCCATCTCTATCTCTCACTCTAAATATAGAGTGAGAGAAAAGCTCACTCTATATTTGAAGTGAGAGAATGCCCCCTCTATCAATGGACCCCACCACTTCTATTTAATTATCTAATAATTATTTCTATTTAATTGATTTTATTTTATGTTTGCAAGCCAACAATCCATCCAATTAAGTTAAAATATAATTGTTATGGGTCCCACTAGTTTTAAAGGGATGGATAGAGTTTATGGTTGGAGTTGAAGTTTTGTTTAGAGTTAATGGGCTCACTAAATATAGAGATAGAGTGACTTGGATAGAGTTTATGGTTGGAGATGCTCTAACAAATGGTAATAAGGATACGCAAAAGCTTAACCTTCATATCTCCTTAACTGCAAAACAACATTCACTTCTTACATCAGCATGAGAATCATAGTAGTGAAAGAAACTTTAAATTTTACAAGTATTTGAATCATGGGTTAGTTTAATTCTAGATTTTGTCAATAAAGACTTTTTTATGTTCATTTACACCCTACAGAAGCAACAGAGAATCTAAAACCTGTCTACGCACACAACATCGACGATTTAGCAAAAATTGGAGTTTACAAACAGTTCTAATACAAAAGTATCACAAATAAACTGCATGAATAAAAGATCCTTTTTAGATTGAGGGGAAAGTCTTTTTGGATTGCAAAACTAATTCTTTTGAAAACAATATTTGTACTTGATTCGGAACTATACTTCGTACTAAAGTAGAAAGTGCTTGCATAATTTAGGTCAAATATTGCCAAGTGAACAAATTGATTGATTTCATATTGAAAAACTCGATAAGAACAGCAATTATCCGTTTGTTTAACAAATTATCAGAACCGTAAGCATACGAAAGGTCCATCCGATTCACTTGATTTTATTTCCAAATTTGAGAAAATAGAAACCCTAGTTTCAGATATAAGAATGAAATTTGATTAAGGAACCTGACCGGGAGAGAAATCGAAAGAGGGAAGACGATTGAAAGTTGAGACCGTTTTTTTTGTTTTCAACTTGCTGATTCAGATTTCAAACGGTTCAACCCGGTAATAAGGATTTAAAAAAGGGTTTAGCTAATGACAGTCGCAACATGTATAAAAAGTTTGTACATTGATTAAAAAAGTAATATTTTAAAATTCAGTGTTGTCTTTTGTGTATTTTGCCTTCTTAATGACAGCCCTGAAGGCTGTCATTAGCATTTTCCTTTAAAAAATTATGTTTATTTAAGAGTTTTGCCTTTGGTTTCCATATAGAAATTCATTTCTTACACCATAAATTTATTTTATATATTACATGGTATAAGTTTTAAAACTAAGTATATAATCATACTGGACAATGAATCTGGTGAATGCAATATAAATTATGATATAAAAATCACTTATTTTCAGAACAGATTTAGTAATAAATAAATTATATGGATACTGTACAATGAAATAACAAAAAAAGAATATATTTGATTATTTTTAAAATTATACTTCCTCCGTATCAAAATAAGTTAATCATTTTTCTTTTTGAGGTGTATCAAAAGGTGGGGACCCCATCCATTTTTATTATCATCCTATATTTGACTTTTTCACCATTTAGAAAAATCAACAAAATAGTAAAAGGTGTGTGACCCATCTATTCTAATTACCCCATTTTTTTCACTAATTTATTATTACCTTATTTTGCCTCGGAAAACATAAACTTCAAAGTGATTCACTTATTTTAATACGGATGAAGTATTTTTGTAGGTGGCATTATATAATATAAGATTTTTTTGGATATTTTTAGCGGTGTACAAAATAATTTCGTTAGATAAAGTAAAGAGAAATAATATTTGTGTCTACCTATATGTCTACTCACTTCTAAATTTGACATGTGTCATCTATTAGTTCTTTCTCTTCATATCATTTATTGATTTTAACACTTGTCAAAATCAAATTAATAGGCACATATATAAAACACAAATGATAAGCACCAATATTATTACTCTAAAGTAAATTATTATTTGTTGGGTATGATATGTTGACTTTTGTTGTTGAAGTTGAAGGAAAAGTCAATGTTGTTGGGACACTTGTGGGCGGTGTAGGAAACGATGACTCAAATAGACCAACTTCCCTCACCGACACACCTTTCATATCAAAACATTAGAAGCTGTATGTATACAACATAAGTCGTACCAGATTCATTTGTATTAGTGCAAATGACATGGACCAATCAGGGAATTCCAAGTGGCATTATGGACGAATAGAAATGCTTGAAATTGCCATGGTGTCAAACCCTCTTCAAATTTAGGCCTCATATATAGGGTAGGATTATGATACGACCAGCCCCAACCGTGACATACAAATAGACCAACTTCCCTCACAAATAGCTTCTACTGTGCCAATAAACCAACAACCAACGCCACTTTTGACACTGGTCTAATGTAACGCAATCCTTTGAACTTGTTACATGTATCCTCTACTCATAATCACATACAAAACTATTACAAAAAAAAATGTACATGAGCAAATATTGCATACTCACACAAGAAAACAAATTAATTTGATCAATCATCATCATCTTCCACCGGATAACTCGATAGCATCCTGATTGTGAATGGAATCTTCTCCCCAATCAAATCTTCTCTGCAACCGTTCATATTCTTGCCTACGATTAACTTCCACATTTTGCCATTCTTCCCAACGTTCAGCAAGCCCTTCTCCTTCCAACATCCTAACAACCTCTGACATGGCGGGCCGGTCTTCCGGCGAGCCTTGCGTGCACAACAATGCCACTTTAATCATCATTTCCACTTCTTGCATGTTGTAGTTGTTGTGAAGATTGCGGTCCACTATCGCGTCCAACCTCTTCTCCCTTTCTAGCTTCTTCACCTGAGTTAAATTACCCACCAATCACACAATCAAAGAATTCACCAATATGTAGTTAGTTAAAGGACATTTTATGAAATTAACTCATGGCATAATTATGGTCATTTATATTTGACACACGGGTGTTCAAAACCAGATACCCAAAATTCGGATACCCGGATTTTCAGATAGTGATTTTTACTATACGAATCCGTTTCGAATACCCGAAATCGGAATCCGAAAAAACAAACTATTCAGATATTTTTTGGATATTTTTCGAATTTCGGATATGGGGTATCCGAAAATCTTGAAAACACTATCCGGATCGGGTATCCGAAATTCAAATATCCGGATTTTCGGATACCCGGATTTTCGGATACCCGGATTTCGGATATTGGATACTTTTTCGGATACCTGATTTTTCGGATATTTTTTAACACCCCTACTAATCATATCTAAAATAAAGAGAAAAATACCAAGAAAAGTAACATAATATACTAATTTTGAGAATGTGGGTATGTAGCAGTAACATTGCTATTTTTTGGTTAGTATTCCTCTCTATATGGGAGAAAATTTACATACTTCAAATTTTCAAACTAGTATGAACTGTTTTAATTATAATTTTTGACAAAATGTTTAAGGTCACACAATCCAAATGTCTAACATAACTTTTATATTCATATTTGACACACCCATTAATTATAATGAGATTTCTCAGTTTTGTATAAATAAATAAAAAAGAGGAGCAGTGTTTGTTGTTATTATTTATAACTTACATGATCAAGCAACAAGACATCGTCTTCTTCTTCAAGGCGTGAAAAGTCAATGGCCCGTTGACCGGTCACAATTTCAAGAAGCATAATTCCATACCCGAATATATCCGTCCTTTCTGACGATTTCCCCGTTGACAAATACTCGGGAGCTATATGACCCATGGTCCCACGCACTTGAGTTGTCACATTTGCTTTTCTTACATCAACTAATTTAGCCAACCCGAAATCACCAACAACCGCTTCAAAATCTTCATCCAATAACACATTTGCCGCCTTAACATCTCTATGAATTATTTTGGGGTTACAATGTTCATGCAAGTACTCCAATCCACGAGCTGTCCCTAATGCTATCCTTTCTCTTCTTTCCCAATCCAAAACCGCTTCCCCAGGTTTAAGTTCTAGATCCAAATACCATTATTTTAGGGTTACAATAGTCCCTTTGGTTTAGTGAAAGTGCATGTTTGGTCCCTGTTGTCACGAAAGTGCAGGCGCAGTCCCAATGGTTCGTACTTTTGGAACATTTTGGTCTGTCACCCCAAACGCTTTAAGACTCCATCCGTTACGTGTGCCTCACATGAGGGCATTTCGGTACTGGTACTTTTGTACTTTTGTACTTTTACTGCCTCACCCAATGCTTTCAGTAAAAGTACCGAAATGCATTGGGTGAGGCAATAAAAGTACCAAAATGCCCTCATCTGAGGAGCATATGCCTCAACTAACAGAGGGAGTCTAACATCGTTTGGGGTAAGGGTGAGCACGGTCTAGAAACCGAACTGAAACCGATAGAAACGAAATCGAAACCGATGACTTTTCAAAATCGAAATCGAACCTATTACATGTTTTCGGTTTTGGTTAGGTTCGGTTTTTTAGCCTAAATGCTCATCCTATCCGAGGACCGAAACGGAAAATGAGGAATTTTCAGAACCAAAACCGAACCGATTACAAGTTTTCGGTTCGGTTTTGGTTTTTCGGTCCAAATGCTCACCCCTAGTTTGGGGTGAGGGACCAAAATGTTCCAAAAGTACGAACCATAGGGACTACACCTGCACGTTCGTAACCATAGGCACCAAACGTGCACTTCCGCTAAACCACACGGACTATTCTTGCAATTTACTCTTTATTAATCACAAACTAACAAACAACAAGGACCATTTATGTAATTTACAACAAGTACCCACCTCTAAGACGATAAGCAACACTTAAGTTGTGCATATAGGGATAAACCAACAAGCGTTCGGTAGGTGTGGTGCAAAAGCCAATAAGACGTAACAGATTTCTATGAACAGCAACACTAATCATCTCAACCTCACGTTGAAATGCTGCATCGCCACCTGGACTTTCATAATCTGTCAACCGTTTCACAGCTACTTTTGTATTGTCTCCAAGAACCCCTTTATAAACCTTCCCAAAACCCCCTTGACCAAGAACATTTCTCTCATTGAAGTTATCTGTTGCCAGCTGTAATTCCCGCCATGCAAAACGTTTCAGTTGACCAAATGCAATTCTTCGGTCAACTTCCCCTAAATTAAATTATCAAATATAAATCCACATATTTTTGTCTTTAACTTTATACGAGTAAATTACATAAATGGTCCTTTAGGTTTGTAACATATTACATATTAGGTCCTTTAGTTTCATAAATTACACTGGCAGTCCTTACTTCTGAAACTATTGACACATTTGGTCTTTTACCTAAACAAACGTTAACTTTTCCCGTCAAACATGCGGGTTTTAACGGGTTTCAAATCGGTGAAGGGAAAGGGAAAAGGACAGATTTACCCCCTCGTGCATCACACAAAACGTCTGTTTAGGTAAAGGACCAAACGTGCCAATAGTTTCAAAAATAAGGATTATCAGTGTAATTTATGAAACTAAAGGACCAAATATGTAACATGTTACAAATCTAAAGGACCATTTGTGTAATTAACAAAATTTATAAATTAATTTACCTGCAACGTCAACAAAAACTTCACGTTTGTAGCCTTTGTGTTTACCCCTCCACAGAAACAATAGTAAGCATCCAACCAAAAGAACAAGGACTCCACCAATAACCCCAATTATAATCCCCACCTTTGATTTCTTTGAACCATCTACACCACCACATAATAATATTTTATTATTTTTAAATATTAATTTATTATTTTTTATTAAAATGATTTACATGGTTTCATAGATTATTAATATACTCTATGTGTAAGTTGACCCATTCTATCCCAAATTAATAGGTTTACTTTTACCTATAACTATAATTATTAGAAAAAATATATACAATTCAATGTACCTGCAGAAGGAGATGTGCAAGGATGGGTATTATTAAAGCCACAGTTCAATCTGTTCCCTGTAAAACTATAATAAGCAGTCAAAGTCAAAGTCAAAGATCATGAACCAGTAAAGCTAAGAATAATGTATATATATATATATATATATATATATATATATATATATATATATATATATATATATATAATAATAAACTATAATATACGTACTTGAAACTAGAAACTTGAAATAAATGATTGGGTATTTGACCACTGAGGTTGTTATAACCAAGTGAACTGCACTCAAAAAGTAACAGTAATAAGAATTGGGAGTATTAAACAAATAAAATAATAAATTAATTTTGGCAAACTGGGAGTATTTACTTACATTGAAATCAAATTTGGCAGATTTGTAAGTGAGTCTGGGATAGGTCCTTGAAGATTGTTTTGGCTCAAGAGCCTATTAAAAAACAAAAACAAAAACAAAAATAAAATTAAATAAATATTATTTGAAATGGCTACATATTATCTGTCTGTCTAAAATGTCACTTACAAAAATTGAAGATTTTTTATATTTCCAAGTGAAAATGGTATTTGTCCAGTTAAACGATTGCCTTCCAAATTCAACATGGTCAACTTACTCAAGTTTCCATACTCTTCTGGTATTTCTCCTCTTATTTGATTCCCTTCCAATGACCTAAAAAAAATTATAAATATTATCCAATTTTATTTATTTTATTAAAAGCAATTCTTTAGCAAAATTGAACATTTACTCCTACTAATGTACAACAAGATCTTTAGCAAAACGGACAAATAGTAGTTTTCATATTAAAATATTAAAAGATATTACACCTTTACATATTGATTAAGGCTCATTATAAAAAAAAATGATTTTTTATTTTTTTTATTTAGTTGCAAATTTTCCACTAATTCTCCTATGCGATACATACAGTATGGTAAGATTTGACAGAGCATGTATTTTTGGTGACAAGGTTCCTGTAAATCCCATGAACGACATAGATCTGAAATTATATAAATAAAAAAATAAACAAAAATTAGTATCACATTTGGAAACACTAAAATCAATATTAAATAAATATATATTAAAAAAAAGCTTACAAGGATATAACACTGCTATTGTGATCACAAGTAACTTTAGACCAAGTGCAAGGATTAACTTGATATTCATTCCAGTCTGTGAGTTGATCAACTGAAGCATTAAGTGTATGTTTCAGAGCATAGAGTGCCTCTACTGCAAATATAACATTTTTTACACGCAAATTTACTCTAATAAGTACAATAATAACAAAACAAAAAAAAGAAGAAAAAAAATATTTTTAATGCATAAAATCTTTTAAGTTGTTTTATTCGTCAAAATTAAATTTTTATTACATTAAATATAAGTTTTGTAATCATACTTGACACATTAATTATTTATTAAAATTGTCTAGAATAAAAACCTTATTGAACATTTTTAAGCAACTTTTGAAACTCAATAATTTGGAGGTTTCCTTATTTTTAGAAAGTAATTTGGGAAATTATTATTCATCAGAATTAAGCTATGAATACAAGGAGAATATACCTTGCGAATCAGGCGCTACAAAATGGAAATTTCCCAATATTAGAAGAATTAATAATAGCTCCATTTTCTCAAGGAAGTTGTTGCTAATGTCTCACATCCATTTTGCACATCATTTTCTGTAATCCTTGGATTTTCACCTAAAAATTGTATTAATAATTGTACATCTTTTAGTAGCAAAATGAAATTTTAGGGATTATTATTGCAGACATATGGACCACACACTTTTCATCTAAACCTAGAGATATCCACACACATAAAAGGGTTAAAAGAGTGACAATAAGGTTAACTTTTTTAAAAGGGAATTCCCCTTATAAGGGCTACATGAGGTGAAAGGGTTGTCGAAAATCTTCAAAATAATTAGTTTGAATTAAATGGAATTTGCAAAATAAGAGGAGAAGAATCAAATTGACGAGATGCTTCAAGAAGAACTCAGCCTCAAAACTCAAAAATTCCTAAGATTTTTAAGCGACATAAACATAGCTCAAAATCAAAATTAGTCCAGAAAATTGACAAAAATAAAGCTCAAATTTCTTGTTGCTGAAAATTAATTTCAAATCGATAACAGCTGTCGCAAGCAAATGATGTGTACATAAACATGAAGAACGAAACATACAAAACAGGTGTGTGATTACACTTACGCATAGCAGATCTGACATACCTTTAAGAAGGAAGGGGTTATGAATTTTAAGCAAAGTGGGAAGAAAAAAAGGGTCAAAATGGGAAGCTTGCTGTTTGTCGCGTAGTGTGTCAAATCACTTTGGAAAATGAAGAACGAGTAATTATCACATGCACCATACTCACCAAGTGGGACTACTGGGTAGTAGGTGTTGCCCCCCAAACGACACAATTTTACTGTTGTAATATACTTTTATCTTTTTATTTCTTTGTGGTATTAAAGTTAGTACTTATTTAATGAGAGATGATAGGGAGATCCACTACTAAAATTTAATATGTCTAGCTCATATAATGTCTTATTTTCTTTATATTAACTTTTAATATTATTATTTGTCAAAATCTTTTTAAATGGATTTTTAGACACAATTTTCAAGTTCTTTTTTATAATTTTTTTTCCTAATTAATAGAGTGAATTTTACAGATGGTTTAAGTGATTTACCACTCATTACATACCCATTATTTTATCTTTGTTTTTAGAGCATCTCCAATGGTAACTTATTCAAAAGCTCATTGCTATTTTAATAAGTTTTTGAATACATTTTTACCCTTGGAATAATGAGTTTTTTTTTTTTTTATAAAATTACTCTAACCACTTAATATTCTTTCATTGTTTGTTTACTTTAGTCTCTATATTTAATAACTTTACATTTTAAACCCTATATATATATTTATATATGAATCCTTTATTATTTGCAATGCAATATTTTTATGTATTTCAGTATTAATGTCAAGTATTATAATATTTTTGGGTGAGACATTTTTAAAAATGTTAAGTTTTACAAAATTCTGTAAAAATTGTCAAAGTATATATATAATGGACATCAAGGATAGTCTTGAAGTTTTCCTTCAATAGGTCTTGAGTTCAAAACTTGTTGGAAGCAAAACTTGGAGATAAAAAAGGTGGTGGAGTTTATTCCAAAAAAAAAAACGATGAGTTCGTGGAAGGCATATTGTTCGCTTGGATATCACTGCTGACTCGAACCACTAACAAACTAACTTTCCGTTCAAAAAAAATATATAAAGCATTTGAAATTTATAAAGGTAAATTAGGAATATTAATAAGAAAAAATTATTCGAAATGTTAACTATTAGGAAGATTTTTTATGAATGGGTTTTTGGTTAGTGGAAATTTAATGTGACATAAGTAATAAGCTATTATGAGGTTAACTATTGAAGATGCTCTTATCATAAGACCAAAGGGTAGTTTTTTGGTCATTTAAAAAATTTACCGACGGTAAGGACTATCATTTTAACAAACTTCATATACTAAGGATATATATTGTAATAAACAAACTTATAAGATTGAGTTTGTAATGAGTGACAATCCATAAGGATTTTCTTTAAAATTTGCTCCTTTTAATATTTTAATCATTAAAAATGTATTGTTTTGAACATACTAAATTAAGAAAAATTAGAATTTTGGTAAAATTAAAGAACTTGTTAATTCACATATAACTCAATACACATAATACATAAAACATAAATAAAATAATATAGCGATATAAAATTAACTAATTACATTAACGAATTGATATTAATCAAATCTCAAAATCTAGAAAACTAATGGCTCTGATACCACTATCTGGGATTAAAAGGCTGACCACCACCCCTGGCCGGGATGGTGCCACCACCGCGTGTCGCAAAATTTTGACATGTGGCCCAGCCCCTAACCCCCAATGGGCCCAGCCCCAAAATTTTGACTAGTCACATCATATTCATTTTCATATATATTAGTTCTTTACTTTTATTAGTAAATCTTACCAATAGATACTCATTACTATAAAATCATTCTGAATTGCTTTACTAATACATATTTATTAATAAAGACTCAGTATACATTCTTCTAATCAATTACTTCATTCTTATGGTTCATTAATGAGGATTCCATAATTACTTTAGTTTATCATATTTACTTCCAAAATGATCAATCATACTAGACTTATTCTAGTATCACATTATACCTAGTTTCTCATCCTTTTCAATCACTATCTTTATCAAAACATTTATTAATAAAGACCCATAAAAATATCATATGTATTTTCAAAAACACTTTGCTATGTACTCAGTTTAAAACTCTCATGTACTCACCTTAGCGATAGCTAAATCCATATCGTGTTTATCAACACGAATCCTTGCTTCCCGCCTTTGGAATATGTAACATACGTGTTTTAAAATTTTGTATTTTAATAGTTAAAAATAGATAATAATTGGTAAATGATAAGATAATAGACTTTGTAGTTGAAAATATTGCTAGAAATCTGTGATTTTGGGTATAGAAAAGTGGTATAAGTTAGAGGGAAGAAAAAGTGAAAAATTGCAGCATTTTGGGAGATAGCGGCGCTATCTTAGAGATAGCGGCGCTATCTTATGTAAATTGGAACAGCGACTCGAAATAGCAAAGGGGGAAAAACGCGAAAATTGGGGGTTAGCGGCGCTATCTTGGAAGATAGCGGCGCTAAAAAGCGCGGGTGTGGAGATAGCGGCGCTATCTCTAGGATAGCGGCGCTATCTTGTGCAGGTTAGACATAAAAACGGGATTTTGACCCATTTCAGCTCATTTCAGTTCTAGAGCTTTCTCCTCTCGGTTGTGGACGATTTTTGGTGATTTTGGGTGTTCTTGGGCATATTTTAGCTGGAAATCAAAGGGTTATCATCTATAGTGTTGATTATTAAGGTAATTTACCATTCCTTTCTTCATGCATGTGTAGAAATTGAGATATCTAGTTGGTAGGACATGAACCCTAAATTTAGGGAATTAGTTACAGCTGAAAATTGAGATGGTACACTAGTATAACTGAGTATTTAGCTATGAGAAATGTAGTTAGTATGTGATCATGTGCAAGTATGAATAAATTGATAATTAGGGTTTGAGTTCATCACCACTTTTGGGGAAAATTGGTGATTAGGATCAATTTTAGTTATGCTTATGAACTAGAATGTTGATTGAGATATGTGTAATTGTGATAGATAAACAATTGGGAGATTGTGGTGATCGCATCGATCGGTGATATTGGAATTGTGATTAAAGGAAGTGTTTGGCTCGTGTTGGCAAGTGTTTAATCCCAGGTGAGTTCCCTATGTGCAATGTGTATACTTTTAATTATATATATATATATATATATATATATATATATATATATATATATATATATATATATAAACAATATAAACAATTGGTATTTGGAACAAATTGACTTCCTTGGATATTGTTTCGGTTGTTGAAGACATTGATATTCCTTATGATCGAACTCATTCTTCCTTGACCCGTTTGAGTGATTTCCCTTGAGTGACATTTCATTTCGTGAGGACCCATGGCGGCTCGAGTATTACTGTGTGTAATATGTTGGGCGGTGGACGCGGGAGTACCTGGCGGAGGAGTGGTATGGACCGTGGTGGTGAAGCTGGATCATGGACTCGGTTAGGGGTGCCATGGTCACCTTCATCGGCCTCATTCCCTAATGGCCTAAGGGGGAATGACGCACTTTGTTAAATCTGGATATTACACTTTGATCATTGTTGACCCGTTATGGATATGTGATACCTCGTGAGGATGTTGATATGTTAACCCGGTACTTTGACCCATTTCTAACAGTTTGTTTATTTTGATCATTTATATAATTATTTAGTATAACATTATACATTGTGGAACTCACTAAGCTTTTATAGCTTACACTTTTAGTTGTCACCATTTTCAGGTATAGATAGAGGCAAGAACAAGTGTGAGTAGGTGATTGAAGTTGGAGTTGCTTGAAGCTTGGAAAAGCTTCTCTTTTGGTATAGACATGTAGTATTTTGTACATTTTGTCATGGGTTGGTTAGTTGGTTTGTATCCGGTATAGATGGTCGGTTCTTAGCATGTCTAATTTCTTTTGGTGGTTTGTGTTAACATTTGCATTTTGGTTAATTTGGATGGTTTGGTTGTAGTGATGCTATAAAAAGGTCGTTTTGGTTTCGGTTCTTACAATATGGTATCAGAGCATTGGTTTGAGTGAACTAGGTATCATTGTGGTACTAGACTCAAACTTAGGCGTTGATAGTATAGTGTATAGGCTAAGAGCTTAGGTCGGATACAAACCATAGGTTGGACATGTATGTACGAATCTAAAGAAATGTTAGGGTGAGTGTTATTTAATATATTCTTTATCTTTTCATAAAATTTCAGTTAGGGATGGATCAAGGAAGTAGTAACAATGACAATGATGGTCCGAGAAGTGCGGAACATCCAGAATTAACTCCTTCGGGTCCTCGAACCCAAGGAACAAACCCCAGTAATCGTGAAGAAGAAGAAGAAGTGATATCTCCGAGGGAGGAAAGGTTGATGAATAGGATGGCGGACATGGTCCGGGCCACCTTTGAACAATTTAGACGTGAAGAGAAGGAAAGGTCAAAAGAAAAGGAGAAGGTAGTAGATGAATCCCCGAGTAAGAAGTCGGGAATGGTTTCATTCAAAACTTTTCGTAGTAGTGGGGCCACAGAATTTTCGGGTGTGACAAACCCCGTGGAAGCATTGTTATGGGTTGAAAACACGGAGAAGGTATTTCGTATCTCTCGTGTCGCCAAAGATGATCAAATCGTGTATGCCACCGCCATGTTCACCGGTAAGGCATTAACTTGGTGGAATAACACGTTTAAAATCTTGAGTGAAGAAGAGCAAGATCATATGAATTGGGATTCGTTCAAGGCCCGGTTTCTTGAACAATATTGCCCAAGTGATATGAGAAGAAGGTTAGAGAAGGAGTTTTTAGAACTCAAGCAAGGAACTTTGTCGGTAGATGAATATGAAACTTTGTTTAATCAAAAGGCCCAATTTGCCACGAAGTACATTCCAACCGAAGTCGAGAAGATCCAAATGTTTGTAGAAGGGTTAAGGTATGAAATCCAAGACTTTGTGAGCAACCGTGATATCCCGTCGTTTGCTAAGGCGGTGGAGTATGCTCGAAGAAGAGAGCATGATTTGAGTCTTCGTGGGGAATCGACTCCCGAACCTAAACGTCAAAAGGTCGATCAAACTACTTCGTCTCCTTCCGGTCGTATTAATCGATTTATTCCTAATCGTCGAACCCAATCTCAAGGGTCATTTCGGCCTAGTGGCCAATCCCAATCGTTCTCTATTCAAGTAAGATTGAAGTTGAATTTAATATCATGTTATGTATATCTTATGAATTGTGTTTAACCATTTGAAATATTTTAGTCGGATGCTAACCGAGATTGTCAATCTTGTGGCAAGAATCACCGAGGACGGTGTAATAGTGATCGTGGGCCCGTGAAGTGTTTTGGTTGTTATGAGGAAGGTCACATAAAATCTAGGTGCCCGAATAAGGATGTTGTTTGTTATGGTTGCGGATTGGTGGGTCATCAGAGACGTCAATGTCCTAATCCTTCTAATCGAACAGTTGAAAGTCGAGGTTCGGTACAACAACCTCCGCGAGTGGGTGCGGCAAGTCAAAAGGAGGAGGTCCCCAAGGTTAGAAGCCGTGCATTTCAGTTGACCCCGGAGGAAGCCCGGGAGGATCCAAATGTCGTTTCTGGTATATTTCTTGTTAATTCCCAACCCGCCCATATATTATTTGATTCTGGAGCTTCTGATTCCTTTGTATCTGTGAAATTTGCTAAATTGTTATCTGTGCTTCCATCTCCTTTGTTGAATCCATTCTGTGTTGATACTGCGGGTAGTGAGACCCTAGTAGCCAATCGTATGTATAAGGATTGCTCGTTAGAGATAGATGATCATAAGTTCCTAGTAGATCTAGTGATGATAAATTTACCCAATTTTGATATTATTATTGGGATGGATTGGATGTCTAAGTACCATACCGATATTATGTGTTATGAGAAAGTGATTAGAATTCCGGTACAAGGAAGAGAACCTTTGTACGTGTATGGTGAAAGTAAAATGAAGAAGAGGCGGGTGATTTCTTTCTTGAAGGCTAGTAAATTGATGTCCCATGGATGTTATTCTTATTTAGCTTATGTTCTCAATTCGGTTGTAGAAGTTAAGAAATCAGTGAAAGATGTTCCCATTGTTAATGAATTCCCGGATGTATTTCCCGAGGATTTACCCGGATTGCCGCCTGATCGTGAAGTTGAATTCCGAATTGATCTCGTGCCGGGTGCGGCTCCGATAGCCAAATCTCCTTATCGTTTAGCCCCGGCAGAAATGAAAGAAATTATGAATCAGTTGCAAGAATTACTTGATAAAGGGTTCATTCAACCGAGTGTGTCACCGTGGGGTGCACCGGTTTTGTTCGTTAAGAAGAAAGACGGGTCAATGCGGATGTGTATTGATTATCGTGAACTCAACAAAGTAACAATCAAGAACAAATATCCTTTGCCTAGAATTGATGATCTTTTTGATCAATTGCAAGGTACAAGTTATTTTTCTAAGATTGATTTGAGGTCCGGTTATCATCAGTTGAAAGTTTACAAAGAAGATATACCTAAGACCGCATTCCGAACCAGATATGGGCATTATGAATTCTTAGTCATGCCATTCGGTTTAACGAATGCTCCGGCCGCCTTTATGGATATGATGAATCGAGTATGTCGTCCTATGTTGGATAAGTCGGTTATTGTTTTTATCGACGACATCTTAGTGTATTCTAAATCCGAGAGCGATCATGCTTCGCACCTTCGTGAAGTCCTTAATCTTCTAAGAAAAGAGAAATTGTATGCCAAGTTTTCCAAATGTGAATTTTGGTTACGCCAAGTTCAATTCCTTGGTCATGTGGTATCAGGTGAAGGTATATCTGTCGATCCTTCAAAGATTGAGGCGATTAAGAATTGGGAAGTGCCTCGAAATGCTTCCGAGATCCGAAGTTTCTTAGGTCTCGCGGGTTATTACCGCCGGTTCATTAAAGATTTCTCTCGTATTGCCGTGCCTCTCACAAGTCTTACTCGAAAAGATGTGAATTATGAATGGGGTGAGGCACAAGAAAAAGCTTTTAGTATGTTAAAAGATTGTTTGACAAATGCTCCAATCTTGTCATTGCCCGAGGGTGAGGAAGACTTCGTTGTATATAGTGATGCATCGAAAATGGGGCTCGGGTGTGTTCTCTTGCAACGGGGAAAAGTTATTGCTTATGCTTCCCGCCAATTGAAGGGGTATGAAAAGAATTACCCGACTCATGATCTTGAGTTATCCGCGGTAGTGTTTGCACTAAAGATTTGGCGGCATTATTTGTATGGGACTAAGTTCCAACTCTTTACCGATCATAAGAGTCTCAAATATATATTTAGCCAACAATCGTTAAATATGCGACAACAACGTGCCATGGAACTCATAAAAGATTATAATTGTGAAATTTTGTATCATCCCGGGAAGGCGAATGTAGTTGCTGATGCACTAAGCCGTAAGGCTTACCGTTCGAGTATGTGTTATGCAATGTCCTCCACTACATTGAAGTTTATTTTGCTGGATGACCTTAAGAAGTGGCAAGATGAGGCATTAAAGCCCGAGAATATTAAGAAGGAGAGAATGGTGAATTATGAGAAAAATTTAGAGGTGGGTGGTCGAGGTGTCAGGGTTTTTAGTAACCGTGTATGGATACCGAAGATTGGAGAATTGAGAAATGATGTGTTGCGTGAGGCACATAGTTCAAAGTTCTCAATTCATCCGGGTATGAATAAAATGTATCATGATTTAAGGTTGGATTATTGGTGGCCAGGAATGAAGAAGGATATTGGGAGGTTTGTACAAGAATGCAACATTTGTGCTCAAGTTAAAGCCGAGCATCAGAAACCCTATGGAAGTTTGCAACCACTTAGCATACCTGTATGGAAGTGGGAGGAAATCTCCATGGATTTGATTACTAAACTTCCGAGAACTGCTCGTCAACACGATTGCATTTGGGTGATTGTTGACCGTTTGACCAAGAGTGCGCATTTCCTTGCTATGAGGGAAACGGCACCGATGGATTCATGGGCACAAGTATATTTAGATGAGATAATTGCTAGACATGGTGTTCCTTTGAAGATTGTATCGGATAGAGATTCCCGATTTACTTCCAATTTTTGGAGTAGCATGCAAAAAGAATTGGGATCGAAAGTAGCTCTTAGTACCGCTTATCATCCGCAAACGGACGGGCAAACCGAGAGAACGATCCAAACTTTGGAAGACATGCTTAGGTCTTGTATATTAGAATTTGGGGGAAGTTGGGATAAATATTTGTCATTAGCCGAATTTTCTTATAATAATAGTTATCATTCCTCGGTTCAAATGGCACCTTATGAAGCGTTATATGGAAGAAAGTGTCGAACACCTTTGTGTTGGCGAGAAGTTGGAGAGAAGGTGTTGGTGGGACCCGAATTGGTCCAAGATACAAGCGATAAAATTCAGATTGTTCGGGAAAGAATGAAAGCGGCCCAAGATCGTCAAAAGTCATACGCGGATAAAAGGCGAAAACCGATAGAGTTTTCAATAGACGACTATGTAATGTTAAAAGTTTCACCATGGAAGGGTGTCATGAGATTTGGGAAGAAAGGTAAGTTAAGTCCTCGATTTATCGGCCCATTTAAGATCATAGAACGGGTCGGAAAGCAAGCTTATCGCCTTGAGTTACCGGAAGAGCTAGCGGGTATCCATAATGTGTTTCATGTTTGTTATTTAAGAAAGAGCCTTAGAGAACATGAGGAAACGGTACCGTTGACCGAAGTCAAAGTCAACGAGAAATTGAGGTACGTAGAAGAACCGGAAGAAATAGTTGACCAAAAGTCGGTTAATCTCAAAAATAAGGAAATTCAGTTAGTATTGGTGAAATGGAAACACCATAGAGGTCCGAATTGCACATGGGAAAGAAGAGATGATATGATTGAGAAGTATCCGGTCTTGTTCAAGTCAACCTAATTTCGGGACGAAATTCTCAAAAGGAGGAGGTAATTGTAACATACGTGTTTTAAAATTTTGTATTTTAATAGTTAAAAATAGATAATAATTGGTAAATGATAAGATAATAGACTTTGTAGTTGAAAATATTGCTAGAAATCTGTGATTTTGGGTATAGAAAAGTGGTATAAGTTAGAGGGAAGAAAAAGTGAAAAATTGCAGCATTTTGGGAGATAGCGGCGCTATCTTAGAGATAGCGGCGCTATCTTATGTAAATTGGAACAGCGACTCGAAATAGCAAAGGGGGAAAAACGCGAAAATTGGGGGTTAGCGGCGCTATCTTGGAAGATAGCGGCGCTAAAAAGCGCGGGTGTGGAGATAGCGGCGCTATCTCTAGGATAGCGGCGCTATCTTGTGCAGGTTAGACATAAAAACGGGATTTTGACCCATTTCAGCTCATTTCAGTTCTAGAGCTTTCTCCTCTCGGTTGTGGACGATTTTTGGTGATTTTGGGTGTTCTTGGGCATATTTTAGCTGGAAATCAAAGGATTATCATCTCTAGTGTTGATTATTAAGGTAATTTACCATTCCTTTCTTCATGCATGTGTAGAAATTGAGATATCTAGTTGGTAGGACATGAACCCTAAATTTAGGGAATTAGTTACAGCTGAAAATTGAGATGGTACACTAGTATAACTGAGTATTTAGCTATGAGAAATGTAGTTAGTATGTGATCATGTGCAAGTATGAACAAATTGATAATTAGGGTTTGAGTTCATCACCACTTTTGGGGAAAATTGGTGATTAGGATCAATTTTAGTTATGCTTATGAACTAGAATGTTGATTGAGATATGTGTAATTGTGATAGATAAACAATTGGGAGATTGTGGTGATCGCATCGATCGGTGATATTGGAATTGTGATTAAAGGAAGTGTTTGGCTCGTGTTGGCAAGTGTTTAATCCCAGGTGAGTTCCCTATGTGCAATGTGTATACTTTTAATTATATATATATATATATAAACAATATAAACAATTGGTATTTGGAAGAAATTGACTTCCTTGGATATTGTTTCGGTTGTTGAAGACATTGATATTCCTTATGATCGAACTCATTCTTCCTTGACCCGTTTGAGTGATTTCCCTTGAGTGACATTTCATTTCGTGAGGACCCATGGCGGCTCGAGTATTACTGTGTGTAATATGTTGGGCGGTGGACGCGGGAGTACCTGGCGGAGGAGTGGTATGGACCGTGGTGGTGAAGCTGGATCATGGACTCGGTTAGGGGTGCCATGGTCACCTTCATCGGCCTCATTCCCTAATGGCCTAAGGGGGAATGACGCACTTTGTTAAATCTGGATATTACACTTTGATCATTGTTGACCCGTTATGGATATGTGATACCTCGTGAGGATGTTGATATGTTAACCCGGTACTTTGACCCATTTCTAACAGTTTGTTTATTTTGATCATTTATATAATTATTTAGTATAACATTATACATTGTGGAACTCACTAAGCTTTTATAGCTTACACTTTTAGTTGTCACCATTTTCAGGTATAGATAGAGGCAAGAACAAGTGTGAGTA
The DNA here is from genome assembly GCA_963853835.1 of Calendula officinalis. Classification (NCBI taxonomy): domain Eukaryota; kingdom Viridiplantae; phylum Streptophyta; class Magnoliopsida; order Asterales; family Asteraceae; genus Calendula; species Calendula officinalis. The sequence continues at coordinate 1,667,140 of OY970823.1, read as the reverse complement.
GGTGATTGAAGTTGGAGTTGCTTGAAGCTTGGAAAAGCTTCTCTTTTGGTATAGACATGTAGTATTTTGTACATTTTGTCATGGGTTGGTTAGTTGGTTTGTATCCGGTATAGATGGTCGGTTCTTAGCATGTCTAATTTCTTTTGGTGGTTTATGTTAACATTTGCATTTTGGTTAATTTGGATGGTTTGGTTGTAGTGATGCTATAAAAAGGTCGTTTTGGTTTCGGTTCTTACAGAATATCTCTAATCTTTAGGTCCTTGCAACCTATCAACATAATCATCAGAATTCTAGTTATCATCTACAACTATACAAAATTACAACACCAATATCCATCCCCCACTACCAAGTTCATCAATCTTGGTAGAAGACCATAAACCCTAATTCATGGTTACTAACCCCATAACATAGATCCAATACAATACATGTTTCACACACTTCTTATGTGTGTTTTACACTCACCATCAACATATTTAGCCAAGACTTTTGGCAAGTTACCATTATCACCACTTTCCCCCAAATCAAGTTCATAAACTAGTTAGGAGATGAAATTTACCTTAGATCTTAGCTTAGATGCATACTCCTCAAAGATGGTGAAGATCTTAGCTCAAGAACACTAAAATCGCCCCCAAAAAGCTCTCAAATCGGCTGCCCTTCAACAATGGTGGAAATAGGTGAAAACCCTAACTTTCCCGACTTTTAATGCTGGTCTCGCACAGTTCACGTTCGTGAACGGGAGTTCGCGCCGCGAACTTCCTGTGTCGCGAATACTTTCCGATCGTGAACTAGCCGTGAACTCCGATCTCTGAAACTCTGAAATCTCTGTCCCAAGTTCACGAACGTGAACTTGGGTTCGCATCGCGAACTCTACAGGGCAGCGAGGCTGCAACTTTCGTTCTTTGTCTCGACCCGGTTTCGTCCATAACTTCCTCATACGGTATCCAAATGACACGAAACCAATTCCTACGTTTTTTAAATGATTTATCCTTATTTATCATATTTTTATAAAATTTATTTATCTACAAATTTCAGGTCGTTACAATGAAACCCTTCATCACGTTGTCCGAATAACGCAATACAATGATATATAATCATATAAAATTCATATATAAACATATAGAACGGGATGATCCATCAAAGATGTGATCATCACAATAACATAATATGAATGTGAACAAATAATAGCTCAAGATGAATGCACCATAATGAACAAACAAGATACTACTAAGAGAGAATACAACACCACAATTCCAAAGCTTGATCAGTGTACACTCTAATCACAGAATTGAGTACAAAAGCCTCTGGCTTTTGCTTCTTTGTCTCGACCGAATACTCGAACTTGAAAGGAGTGTTTAGTTTTGCTACGATTTCTCGACACACAAAGAATCGAGAGAGAGATTGAAGAGATCTTCAACTCTCTTCTTTCTTTTCATCTGTGAGGTGCAAGGGGAGAAGGGAAGGGTGGCAATTAGGGTTTAAGTGGTAATCTCTTGATTAGTCATAACCCCAAACCCTTGCTAACTATATATAGCTAATGTCTAGGTTTTGACCCTATTCAATTTAATTAATTAAATGGCCTGGAAATATATATATACTTCCTTTTTTTTAATAATAAGTGATACAATTTTGATTTTACGTTTTTTGAGGTACACGATTGTAATGAATGTTAAATTAGATTAAATTGGATAGTTAGAGAGTAATGAGTCCCACATATTATGATTAAAATGAGTTTAATGATGTTCAAAAGTAAAAGTAAGGGTAAATGAGTCATTTCACTTTATTAAAGAATATAATTAGTGTGTACGAGTCCCATATTATTTTACCAAATAAGGAAAGTTTCAAAGTGTATTACTTATTTTGAAACACCTCAAAATGAAAAGTGTGTCACTTATTTTGAAACAGAGGAAGTATATATTTACAGCGTCAATTTTAACTAAATAAAGATGTACACATGTGCCAGTTTGCTAAACCGATATAATAATATCATGTCTAAGTTAAAACATATCTTATATCCTGATTCGTAATAACTATTTCCCCCAATTCAAAATAAGTATATATTTTCCTTTTTGGGTAATTCAAAATAAGTGACAAACTTTGAAAATTATATCTTATGTAACGACCGTAAATTTCGTGTAACATACACATATTTATAACAAGTTAAAATACCCACAAATGATATCTAAATGAATGGTAATGTTTAAATGCTTAAAATCATGGTAAAAATATTGTATACATATAACTAAATACATAAAAACGCCATTTTTATGAAATGTTTTCTGAGATATTTTTATTGAGTATTATAGATAATTTCGTTACAATCACGTAGGCGAAAACCTCATAAAAAACAGAGGTCCGAACGAAAAGTTATGAGGTTTTAAGTGTTTAGTGGTCAAAATGGGTACCAAATGGGTCAAACCCGACCCAACTCGGAATTTAACCCTTTGAACCCGAAAATTACTCACTTTCTTCCCCAAAACTCTTCTCTAACCAGCTAGACATTTCAAGAACACCATGCATGGATGATGTCACAACAAATTGGTGAAATCTTACAAGATTATTGATGATTTCAAAGGTAGAACTTCATCTTGACTTGGTTTTTCATTTGATTTCAAGAACCCACGAAATTAGGGTTATAATTTTGTTAAAAATCTTCTAATATTATGATATTATGATTAAGTTATGCTGGATATCAAATCATCAAGATTCAACGATTCTGTTTCTCGATCTTTACATTGAAATAGATTACCAAACCAATCAAGATTCATCTTGATTACCTTTGGGTACGGCCATACAAGCATCTATTCAAATCATCGAGGGGCCCAGTAGTATCTAATCCAAACATGTGGAGGAACAAATTCTTTATTGACTACACGTGTTTGATATATGCTTAATATCAAACCTGAAGATGGTTGTTATAGCAGCCTTATTCAGGTCAGCGTTTAACCACATCAAAGTTTGACACTCCACACACACAAACCAACTTGCATCTCAAGTCAGAGGATAAGCGACAAAGCCTTTGTGAGATTCACTTGTGACATAAATCCATGAAATGATTTCTCATAGGTAGGGTCAGTCCAATTGTGCATCACAATGAACAACATGTGAGTTTGATTCATCATCCTTAGTCATACTAAGATCATGTCATCAATGCCCTCATATTTGTCTTAATAATAATCCCATATTATTAATATGACAATGTACAATTTAGAATATAAAACACAATAAATATTCAATGATATAAACATGCAAATATAGAACACATTAGATATTCATATAAAAACGATCATATCAAATATATCAATTTATTCCAATAAAAACTGATCAATTTTTCATTATTCAAATACTAAAACAGATTTACATGAAACTACTAGCTTGTCGAAGTACGATGTTCCATTCATATTCAATATGTTTGGTACAAGACATTGAGTTCGATAAAGCGTCAGCTAGTTAGTTATCTGTTTGAACTTTAAGAGTACGAATTTCACATATGTCGATAAATCATTCGAATGTAGTGAACCTTCGTAAATAGGATCTAGAAGTCATCACGACCTATTTCAAAACCAGCATAAGTATAACAAGTATACTTAGTTTCAGTAAGGTATCTCCACCATAACCAAAAAACATATATCAAGTATTTCAAAAATACTTCAATGTGTTCTTAACAGCAATCCAGTGACTCTCTCGTGGATTCTGTTGGTATTTTTTAGTAAGGTCCCCTAAGGACGTTACATTTGGTCTAGTGCTTCTTACACCGTACATGATGAATGGAATAGCCGATTCATAGGGGATTACATTCATTCGCTTCACCACATCAGGTGTGCAAGGTCCTTAAGTCTCACTTAAGTTTATAGTGTGTTGCATATGAGGACTTCCTCGTTTGGGAGCATCCATTCTAAACCGTTTTAGAATTTTGTCAATGTAAGCACTTTGACTTAAACCAATTAACCTCTTTGATCTATCCCAATAGATTCTTAAACTTCAAGTATGTGTGTCATATTTCTACAATCCTTCATGTCAAAACATTTTCCAAGCTAGGATTTTCATCTTGTAGCATTGGTATATAGTTTCACATGAGTGACATGTCATCAACATGTATGACTTGAGAAACGACAATGCTCCCACTAGCTTTCATATATATACATGTTCAGTTTGGGTTTTAGGTGAAAAAACGTTTTTATTTCATCATTAACCAAATCTCATAGTCATAGTACACTACCTTGGCTATAAGAATCCTAACGTCTTTAGTAACAGGCGAGAAGGTTTCATCATTGTCAATTCTGTAGGATTGAGTGTAACCTTTTACTACTAGAAGAACCATATATGTGTGTATTTTCATCCATGTCAACAGTCTTACTGTTTTGAGAAAGATCAACTAAGTTCAAAACTTGATTGTCTCTCATGGATTTCATTTTCGCATTCATAGCTTCAAGTCCTTTTTCGAATTCAAAATTCGATAATGTAACTTGATAGTTAGGGGTTCATTATGATCCTCGAAACGTTTCTCCTTAGCATCGACATAAATCTATATCGTTCAGGTGCATGAGGTGTCCTTGCGGACCTACGAATGGGAACAAAATCATCATGTGGTCCAACATCTATATGTCCAGCCTTAGAATGATATTTGCTAGTGTTACCAGAAGGTTGTGCATCTTCGCTTTGAATCTTGTCAAAGTCTATAGTGCTCCCACTTGCTTTGTGAAATGAGACTGTTCTCAAGAAACTCAGCATACCGAGAAACAACAATTTGTTCTCAGGTGGGTAGTAAAATAGTAACGAAGATACAATTGATAGATATGAGCTCAAGTTTGTTCGGCATTTCTCGTTCCACGAGATCCTCACAACCTCAGATCTTCAAGTAAGACAAATTAGGGACTTTCCCATGCCCTATTTCATATGGTTTCTTTTTAACCTTTTGGTCGGAACCATATTAAGTATCAAGCATCAGACTTCAGTGCATGCCCCTCAAAAGGATACTGGAAGAGTAATAGGACTCATCATAGATCGAACCATATCAAGCAGGGTCCGATATCTCCTTTCTGACACACCATTATCTTGTGGAGTGTATGGAGGAGTGAATTGTGAGACTATCTCACGTTGTGTTGGATGATCCAAAAAACTATTGACTCATGTACTGTCATCCTCGATCAGGACTGAAAGCCTTTGTTGTCATGCCGAGTTGATTTTCTAGTTTACTTTATAAACCTTTGAACGTTTCAAAGACTTCATGTTTATGTTTAATCAAGTAAACATAACTGTCGCGACTGATATCACCAAAGCTTTTGAAGGAATTATGTGCACAGTCAGTCAACCTATGATGATACATCCATGCCTACGAAACACTTAAGGGTCACACCGGTGAGTACATGTAATACGAACAAGTTATGCAACGATACTACGAAGAGGAATGATTCATAATAGTCATTATGAATCAGTTAAGTATTAAGTAAAGTTTAACTTATTACTAGATTAGTTTAACTAACTAATTAATACAAGTAGTTGTACATTTACTAGTTGAGTAAATATACAATGTGTTAATTAAAGGTTATCCATGATATGATTTAAAGCTATTAAATCACATAGTAATTGGATAATATTATTGTGTAAATTATATAAAGGTTATTATATAATTAACTATTAAAAGTATAAATACAAGTCTATATATTTCGTGTATATGGGTACCGAAATTATAGTGTGTTAATACTAGACATTTGATAGTTAAGTGCAACAATAATAAACTAGTTAAACTATAAGGGATGAAAGTGTAAAAAGGAAATTTATTAAGAAGTTAATCTTCATTAAACTAGAAGGGTTTTAAGTGTAAGATATTCTATTATAAATAGAAGGCTTATGACTAAACCCTAGATGTTGATTTTGAGCCTCTTTACATGAAATCCCTTCCCCCTTTGTTCCCTTCGATCGGCCGAACTCCAACACAAGAACACAAGTCTTGTGTTCTTCGTGTTCTTCGTTCGTTCTTCGTGTTCTTTGAGTTTCGAAGATCAAGGATCGTAGCAAGTGATCATCTAGAGGATCGTTCATTGTGTTCATCATCAGTGGATTTATCTTAAGCATTAACCTAATGTATGATTCATGGAACACTCTTTCTTCCTCTCCTCTTGTTCGAAGTCGAACCAAGAACCCTAGGGTTCTTGGTAGTAGTCGACGAACACACAAGTATGTGTGTGTTCGAGTTCTTCGAACAAGGTTTCTTTCTTGTTAACCTAATATAGTTCTCCAACATCCCAATCCTTTAGGGTTTAAGGATTAGGTTTAATCCCAGTTCCGCTTTTAGGTATTGAATCAGCTAGTTGGTTTTAACCGGTCAAGAACAAGTTCATGTTCTTGGTCAGTATGGTCGAACCAAGTATACTAGGAGGTTGACCCAAGTGGTCGATCAGTGTTATGTGAAACCCTTCAGTGGTATCAGAGCGTTGGTTTAGATATCTAGACTAGATTAACAAAGATTGTTTGTTTACTTTAATTTAAGTTTTTTTTTGTTTCAAGTTTTTCTTCTTTCTTCTTCACGTTTTTCGAAAAAGAGGGAAAAAACCCTAGGACCAAGAACATTAAACTAGTTTAAGTTTAATTGGTCAAGAATGTTTCTAGTAAACCCTAGCAATTTTCGAAAATACCTAGAAAGAACCCTAGGATCAAGTATATTAAACAAGATATGTTTAATTGATCAAAAGGATTCTTTCCATAATCCCTTAGAGATTTCGTGACTTAGGAAAACCATAGGATCAAGTATGTTAAACAAGATTTGTTTAATTGATCAAAAGGATTCTTTCCTAATGCCTTAGAGATTTCGAAATCTAGAGGAATACTTGGACACCAAGTTTATTAAACTAGCCTAGTTTAGTTGGTGGAAAAGTTTCCTAGCCTTAAGTTTTCGAAAACCCTAAAGAACCCTAGAACATTAAACTAGTTTAAGTTTAATAGTTTAAAAGTATTAATTAGGATAATAATCTAAAACCTAGTTAATTAGACAAGTTTGTGTCTAATAGGTTTAATTATTATTTTGATAGATTTATTAAAGCTAGTTCTTTAAACCTAGTAATTTAGACAAAGTTTTATTGTCTATAAGGTTTAATTTAAAGAGTTTAAATAAATTTATTAAAAGTTATAATCTATCTTAGAATTTAAACAAAGTTTATTGTTTAATAGGATTGATTAAAATTAGTCTTTTAATTAAAAATAATGTCTTTGATCAAGAAAGTCAAAACCCTAGTTTTGATTGGTCAAAAACAAGATTAGGGTTCATCTAGTTAATTTAGGGAATTGATAAAGAAGATGTTAATTTTTAGGTTCTAAAATTAACAAGATGTATTTAATTATGTATTTATATATATGTATTTAATTTTTCAGAATTTTTATAATTAGGTAAAATTGAATTTTAAAGGATATAATAAGTTTATACGTATTTTAATTAGATTAAGTTAAAATACACATGTATAAGCTAGATGTAATATTCTTATTAGAATGTTACAAGTTTATTATAAAATATACATATATACGAATACATTAAATACAAGATAAAATGGAACAATTAAAAAGGGTAATGTTATTTTGATCTAATATTATAATTAGTTATTGTATAAGTTATAATATAATTAAAACTAGAAAGTACAAAGTTATGATTTAATCATAACTAGAAATTGTACAAGTTGAAATTATATGATTAACTAGAAATATACAAAGTTATATATATTAAGGTGTATAAAGTTATATGTTATTATACAAGTATAATATAAGTATTTTACAAGTTATGTAATATACTAGAATAATGATTAAGTGAAAATAACAAGAACCTATATTTAACTAGTTCAAGTTGAATATAAGAAAGGTTTAAACAAACTAAGAATTATTATATATAGTTTTTATATAATAAGTTTATTAGTTTTCACCAAGTATAAACCGGTGATTATGTTAGCTTAAGTTTCATCATGGTTGTTGAAGCTAGTGGGAGCTACACAAGAAAATCACAAAGTTTGTAAGTGTGTCGTTAAGACATAAGTTTTGGTCGAACCTAATAATTGATAAGAAATGTTTGATTTCATTATTAGACATAGGGGTGAACATGGTACGGTACCACGTATATTTTCTTCATACCGTGTACCGTACCAACTATAATTGGTACACTGATTTAGCTACCATTACCATACCAAGTTTACTTGGTACCAATTTGTTTGGCTACCAACAATCTTGGTTGGTACAAATTGGTAATGGTGTTATACCAACATCACTAACTCATATGAAATTAAAAAAATTAATAACAAAAGAACTATGATATTTTATCATTATCGACCAGTTAAACATATTAACAAGTGTTCCGAAGATGGAAACAAAATAAGCAAAATGATATAATATGCTATGTGCTATATAGACATAATCTAGTACGATAAAGTAATAAAAGATGTAGCTATCTTGTCGTAACTGAATCACTGATTTGTGTGAATGTAGAGATAAAATATTATATTTTCAAAGATATTTTTAGTTTCAATGATAAAATAAGTATGTGTTATTATATTATATTAGTTTCAGAGATATTTTTTTGGGCACATCTATAATTTAAATAAAATATCGTATACTTTAATATTTAATTGGAATCTTGGCCAAATAGGTTGCTAGTTTGGTATAATATATTAAACTAAAAATCATATAATATATATATCTTGGTTGGTACGGTATACCATGGTATTTAAAAATTTTGTACCATTACCGTACCATGATTACACAATTGGTACGGTTCTACCACCCAAACATGTTGGCTACCAACATATTGGCTACCAACTATTCTTGGTATGGTTGGTAGCATGTTGGTTGGTTTTATTCGGTACATATTTGACACCCCTAATTAGACATATGGAAAACTAGATGTGTTAAACTAAGTTTATGTTTCAAGTTCATGAATCATAAAAGTTTTAAAAGTTTAACATAAGTTTATAAGTTTTCCAAGTAATATAAAACAAGTAAGTTTGATTAGAAATAAGATTTTTCAAAAAATCTAGTAAAACGTTTTGTACACCTCGTTTTAGGTATACATGTAAAATCGTGCAAATTCTTGAAACTATAAGTTTTAAAGAATAGTTCTTAAGTTTTAAAAAGGTGTCTTGTAGAACTCTTCAATTCACAAGTCACACATTTTAAACAAGGATTAAGATTGGAATAAAAGTTTAAGTTTAGTTTAAGACTTAAACAAACCCAAGAAAATCTTAGATTTAAGTACTATCCACCTAATGGAACACCTCACTTGTTAAACGATATTCATATTGTAAGGATAAAGAACCGTAGATATGGATTCAAATCATTGCGAGTGTTAGGGTGCGTAAGGTTCTGTGATAATCGGGAGTCCCGGCGCAGAACATCGCACTATCTTAGATGGTCTGATCTACTTTGGTGATAATCGGGAGTCCCGGCCCAAAAAGTACTTGAGTAGAATAAACATACTAGACTTTATTACTAACTTAGAAATGTACGATTAGTTTGTACAAAGTTGTAATAAGATATAAGTCTAAAGATTCTACGACCCCTAGGAATCGTGTCAAGTCTTGATACGATCGGTAAGGAAGTTACCTACCAGAAATAGCATGTCTCGTCGGGAAGTGCCCAAACCTTGCGGCGAGAATGTGATATATGGATCCTAGGCCTAAAATATTAATTATGGGTTTATAATATATTTTAGAGAATGTTTATTGATGATTACTAATTAAACTGGGTTTGATTTGTAGATGGCAGCAACAAACGCAATCGCGACAACAAGTACCAACAATCTCTCACTACGTTTGTTTCTAGAAAAGGACGAATTGACTGGGTCAATGTTTCTCTATTGGAAGCGTGATCTTCGGATTATGCTTACGCATGAGAGAAAAGGAAATGTCCTAGAAAAAGCAATACTAAATGCTCCTACCGTGAATGCTAGAAATGAACCAGGATAAGCATATTACGCTTATAGGGTGTTTAAATCTTGCAAGATGGTTAAGGGATCATCGGTTGTAACATCCCGAGACCCGACCCTTAATATTTTATTACTTTTGGTAAGTAATACCTTATTGTTTATTATTTGATTATTTTATTTGATTTATTTGAATTAATTGTATTTTTAACCATGGGGTTAAAAATTAGTAGAACTGAATTATTTAAATGTTAAAATGATTTTTACATATTTGGGTTCATTTCTGAACCGGGGTTCTAAAAATATCTTCGTTGTTAAAATTGGAGTTAGTTAGGTCTAAATTAATTATCTGTGAACCTAACATCCGTACTGCGTTTTAAATGAAAATACCTGTGATGGAGGGTTGGGGTGTACGTGTTAAGTAAAAAGGGCATATGTCATTTTGTGGGTTTTTCTCTTCTTTCTCTCTGGAACTCGACACACACACACTTGAGTTTTCTTCCAAATTGATGCTTAAACCTTGAAGATCTTGCCTTCTAATTGTGATTTTCGGAATCTAGAAGCAAAACTAAGTAAGTTCCCTTCCTTCTTAAGCTAGGGTTTCATGTTCTTGATACAAGGATGAACTAGGGTTCTTGAGTTAGTGGGTTTTTATGAAGCTTATGTTGAATCTTGCTTGTAATCTGGAATTGATGCATGATTTGGTGTCTAATTGAGTTCTTGCAAGTATTGTATGAATTGTTGTTAGTTATAACTCATTTGGTGAAGCTTTCATAAAGCTCCATCAATGGTGGATTTGGGAAGAAGATGGTTTTTTCCTAATTTGATGAATTGTGTTTTTTGATGTTCTTAATGTTGTGTTAGGCTAATTATGTATGTTAAATGATGATTGTTAGTTATGAAGAACTTCTAGTTACTTGATATGAAAATGCATTGGTGTTGGTAGTGTTTGGCTAAGATGGAAATTTAGTCATAACTAGCTAATTTGTAGATTATTGACTTTGGTCAACCTGGGAGTTGACTTTTAGTCTTGTATGGTTTGTAAACTCTAATTGTCAAATTCATGTCAATTATGTGTTAGTTGTCTAATTGGATGTACGATTATGTTAATGTCGGATTTTGACCCGTTTGGTTGCCAATTGTGCAAATTGACCTATTTTAGGTCAATAGATGATTAACTTACATATGTATACAAATGTTGTACAAATTGCTTAGATTAATGTTAAGTAAGGAACTTGACAATATGAAATTGTTATTTGACAAGTATGAGCTCGAATATGTGTTTGACCCGTTTGGGCCAAATGTGTGCAATTTGATTAAAATGCGTTAAGCTTAGTTTAGAATTAGCTTGATGGAATTCTAGACATGGTGAGTATTATGTGTTGAAATGTAAGCATTTGTTGCCATTTGATTGACCTCAAATAATGGTGTTTGGCTTATAGTACTTGTTACATAATTGATGATTTCGGGTAACTAATTCGGTATTCATTTTGTACAGGAAAAGGGAAGGAGCCTCAGTGATATAAGATCATTGAGCTCGACACGAAAAGGAAGCTAAGGTGAGTGGACTTAACCTTCTTTCTTGTGTGATGTACAAAATTAGGGAATGGTAGAGTTTTGAGGAAAAGTGCAGGATTTGGGCATCTGGAGGAGTTCGCGACGCGAACTTGTGTTCGCGAAACGCGAACTCGGGCCAGAGAAGTTGGGGTTTGGTCGTGAAGTAGTTCCCGATTCGTGAACTCTTAGTTCGCGACGCGAACTCTGAGTTCACGACGCGAACTTCGTCAGGAACAGATTTCTTGGCTGCAATTCTTTTTACAAGTTTATTCTTGGTCTAGTGGTTAATGGTAATATGTGCACATGTTTTTTTAGAGGTTAGCTATGGTGGTTTTCGGCTACGCTTCGTTACTCTTGGTGGGGGCGATCGGACTCCTTCGTATTCGTTACGTAAGGAGGGATCACCGTGCCTCTAGTAAAGAAGCCATCGGTTGACTGTTGTTGGCCGACAACAGTCGAAGGTCCTCGCCCGACCGCCGATCCTCTTATAACGTCCAATTGCTTGTGGAAGTTTGGACGGGTTTTCCCTATTGATTTCTCTTGATTTTCTAATTTGTTGTGGTTATGCAAATTGATGTTTATTTCTATTCACTTAGCTTTGTGCTAATCCCTCAGTTGTTGACTCTTTTCAGGTTGTGGTTTAGGCTTGATTAGAGTCGGGTTTTGGAAGTCTGACCGCACTCTGATTTTGTATATCGGGTCGAGCCTGTTTTAGTAACACCTTTAAATGTTTTAAATATTTGGTTAATATGTAAAGTTTTTATGTTGTGTAATAATTTAGGATTTATAGTTTCTTAAATCGCTTCCGTATGCTTATTTTTAAAAAAAAATGGCTCTAGATTGTGGTGTTACAATTTGGTATCAGAGCCCAGGTTTGGCAATGGTTGCACATTTAGGTGTACCATTCCCAAATCTTGGCTCGAGTTGGTCAAACTTCCTTAATTATGGGAGTGGATTAGTCGAGTGAATATGAATTGTGTGTTAGTAGTAGTTAGTAGATAGGTACTAACGATTTAAACTAATAGTTCGTGAGATGTTGTTTTTGTTACAGATATGACAGATAACGATCCCAATCCGCCGATAACCATGCCGAACCCCGAACAAGGAATCATTGGTACTTCCCGGGATACGAATGAAGATATAGAAGATTATATTATAAGAATGGAAAGTCGACTGGAACATCTTCAAAATCTGGTTGATAGCATGAGCCAGAACCAAAACAACCAATCACCAAACTTCCCTCCCGTGTTTACTCCATCAATGTCCGTCCCTACCATGCAAATTCCCACAACTCCCGCTTTTACCATGACGGTTCCACTAATGTCAACCACATCCGAACCTCATCCAATAATGTCTCAACCACAGTACTATTACGTTAACCCAAGCCAGGGTTTACCTCAATATCAATTTATCAATCAACCTCACCCATTCGGCTTGAAACGAAGTTGCACTTTCAAACAATTTTTAGACTGTAAACCCCCTGAATTTAGTGGAAGCAGGGATCCCAATGTCACTATGAACTGGTTAAGAGAAATGGAGAGAACCCTAGACGCTTGCGGGTGTGATGACCAACACCGAGTGATGTATGCCACACGGAAGTTAGTAGGTGGTGCTATGAATTGGTGGGATACCTTGATTGAACATCTACCCAAAAAGTAAAAAACAGTATAACATGGGATCAATTTAAAGAACAAGTGTGCAAACGTTATTGCAATTCGTTTGAGATGGATAGAATTCGATCGGAATTCTTAAATTTGCGTATGACCGAGAGGATGACAGTTGATGATTTAATTGAACAATTTAATGAGAAGTTAAGGTTTGTGCAACAATGGGTTCCCGATGAGTCGTCAAAAATAAAACATTTTATTGGTGCTTTGCGGCCCGAGTACCGAACCACAGCAAGACTTGCAACCACACTATCACAGGCTTTTGATTTGGCCAAAACTGTAGAAGGTGATTTAAATTCTCATGATTGGGTGACCCAAGATAGACCGGGGTATCAAAAGTTTAATTCCACACAATCAAGTTCTCAACAAAGCAAGAAGGGGCAAAGAAATCAAAGGTTTACGAGTTCGAATCGTAAACAGTCGGGTGGGAATTCGGGTCAAAAGGCACAGTGGTGTGTTAGATGTAGATCTTCTCATAACGGGGCTCGTACGGCCCAAACGATGCGGTGTGTCAGGTGCGGTCAGTATGGGCACGAGATGAATGTTTGTAAATTCCCAAGAAGTGTTTGTTGGAATTGTCATAAAGAAGGTCACAGAGTCGGTGATTGTCCTTCGGAGAGGAGATCGGGTTCGGGTTCTGGGTCGGTTGGGGGATCGGTGGCATCATCTCCTCAAAAGAGGAAGAACCGTCCTACACCAGAGGGTCGAGCCTTCAAAATGACGGTCGAAGAGGCTACCAATACTGACGATGTCATCACTGGTATGTTCCCGATAAATAACATTGATGCTCGTGTGTTGTTTGATTCTGGAGCTAATCGCTCATTTATTTCTGTGGATTTTCATGCTAAGCTAAAATTGCCTACATCTGTAGTAACTACTCCATTGGAAGTGGAGGTAGCTGATGGTTATGTGGTGCCAGTCACAACATCTGTGACTGGGGCAAATATTGATATTGATGGGGCGTGTTTTAATATGTTTTTATTGTTAATGCCAATATCTGGTTTTGATGTGGTCCTTGGAATGGATTGGCTTAGTTTAAATAAAGCATTAATAAATTGTGATAAGAAATTGATTTCATTTCCATTGCCTGACGGGACACACGTAGTGGCCCGTGGGGATCGGGTTAATACATCTCTCCCTATTATTTCATTTATGAAATCTAGAAAATCTCTAGTCAAAGGATGTGAATCGTTTCTTGCTTATGCCATTGATGTCAGAAAAGAAAAAAAAAGTGTTAGAGACATCCGGGTGGTATCGGAATACCCGGAGGTCTTTCCCGATGAGTTGCCTGGGTTACCTCCTATTCGGGAGGTAGAATTTAAAATCGATTTGGTTCCGGGAGCCAGTCCCGTAGCCAGGGCTCCGTACAGATTAGCACCGTCAGAAATTCGGGAGATGAGGACACAGATACAAGAATTATTGGATAAGGGTTTTATCAGACCGAGTTCTTCGCCTTGGGGTGCACCAGTTTTGTTTGTTAAAAAGAAAGATGGTACTATGAGAATGTGTATTGATTACCATGAGTTGAATAAAAGAACGGTTAAGAATAAGTATCCGTTACCGCGTATTGATGACTTGTTTGATCAGTTACAAGGGGCCTCGTACTTTTCAAAAATTGATTTAAGGTCGGGTTATCATCAAGTCCGGGTTCATGAGAACGATATCCCAAAAACCGCGTTTCGAACGAGATACGGTCACTACGAATTTTTAGTCATGCCTTTCGGTTTGACAAATGCTCCCGCAATATTCATGGATCTTATGAACCGGGTATGTCGACCGTTTCTTGATAAATTTGTAATTGTTTTTATTGATGATATACTAATATATTCAAAAACCGATTTGGATCATGAGAATCATTTAAGGCAAGTTTTAGACACTTTGAAACGGGAACAACTCTATGCTAAGTTCTCGAAGTGTGAGTTTTGGCTCCGTGAGGTACAGTTTTTGGGGCATGTAATTTGTAAAGAAGGGGTGAAGGTGGACCCGTCCAAGATAACCGCGGTGATGAATTGGAGTGCCCCGAAGACTCCATCCGAAATAAAAAGCTTTTTAGGTTTGGCCGGTTATTATAGAAGATTCATCAAGAATTTCTCAAAGATTGCTAGTCCGTTGACAAAGTTGACACGAAAAGACGTTCTATATCGGTGGGGTGATGAATAGGAAAAGGCGTTTCAATTGTTAAAGCAATTATTGTGTCAAGCTCCAATACTAGCCCTACCCGAGGGCTCAGATGATTTTATAGTTTATTGTGATGCATCTTATGCGGGTTTGGGTTGTGAACTAATGCAAAGAGACCGGGTGATTGCTTATGCCTCTCGTCAATTGAAATCCCATGAAAAGAATTACCCGACCCATGATTTAGAGCTCGCGGCGGTGATTTTCGCGTTAAAATTGTGGAGACATTATCTCTATGGAACCAAATGTGTTATATGTACCGATCATAAAAGTCTTCAATACGTTTTCACACAAAAAGATTTGAATGTAAGACAACGAAGGTGGTTAGAGCTCATTAAAGACTATGATTGTGAAATTCGGTACCACCCGGGGAAAGCTAATGTAGTTGCCGATGCCTTAAGCCGTAAGGGATCATCGGAAGTGATTTAATTCATGCGTATGGAAATCGTGTCAGATCTCATTGATAGATTGAGAATATGTCAAATAGAAGCTTTGAAAGATGAAAACTTGAAATCGGAAGTTATGTGTAAGCGAAAAGATGAGTTGGTTGAGGATACACGAAGGTTGAAAACATTTCGGTCACGAATATGGGTACCGTTACTTGGGGGATTACGGGAATTAATACTAGTATAATCACACAAATCACGTTTATCTATCCATCCGGGTTGTACAAAGATGTACAATGATTTGAAAGTTTTGTATTGGTGGCCCTCTATGAAGTTAGATATTGCTCAATTTGTTGAAAAATGCCATGTTTGTGCACAAGTCAAGGCCGAACATCAAAAACCGTACGGGTCGTTAAAACAGTTAGATATTCCCGAGTGGAAGTGGGATAATATTACAATGGATTTCGTCACGAAATTACCTCGTACTCAAAAGAATCACGATATGATTTAGGTAATTGTCGATCGGTTGACCAAAAGTGCTCACTTTTTGGCCACAAACGAAACTGCATCACTCGACAAATTGGCTAAGTTGTATATTGATGAGATTGTTTCCCGACATGGTATTCCGTTATCTATTGTGTCTGATCGGGATCCTCGATTCGTTTCCAATTTTTGGAAGAGTTTGCAAAGAGAATTAGGTTCTCGGGTGAATTTGAGCACAACATATCACCCACAAACAGACGGTCAGACGGAAAGAACTATTCAGACTTTGGAAGATATGTTACGGGCTTGTGTGATGGAATATGGTGGGTCGTGGGATTCCCATTTGCCTTTGATCGAATTTGCTTATAACAACTCGTATCATTCGAGTATTAAAATGCCTCCATATGAAATGTTGTATGGTAGGCGGTGTAGAACTCCCACATGTTGGCTTGAAGCGGGAGAAAAACAGTTTGCGGGTCCCGAGGTTGTTCAAATAACGGCCGATAAGGTGGCGATTGCACGTGAAAAGTTAAAAGCCGCTCGGGATAGACAGAAAATGTATGCGGATCCACGGCGTCGACCCGTAACTTTTGTTGAAGGTGAACGGGTTTATTTGAAAGTATCTCCATGGAAAGGGGTTATTCGTTTCGGGAAACGAGGAAAATTAGCACCGAGATTTATTGGGCCGTTTTCTATTCGTAAAGTGGTGAACGATCAAACTGTTACACTCGATCTTCCTCCGGAATTGTCGGGTATTCATGACACGTTCAATGTTTGTTATTTGAGGAAATGTAATGTAGAAGATGAAATTCCGGTTCTACCAATCAAAGATTTAAAGGTGGATTCGAGAAAAAGGTTAATCGAGGAACCGGTTGAAATTTTGGATCTAAAGGTAACGAAATTAAGAAAGAAACAGATACCGATGGTCTTGGTTAAGTGGAAACACAGTTTGGGTGCCGATATGACATGGGAAACCGAGGCGGATATGAGGAATCGATACCCGAGTTTATTTGATCAAGGTGAGATTCCGGGGACGGAATCTCTTTAAGGAGGGGAGATTTGTAACATCCCGAGACCCGACCCTTAATATTTTATTACTTTTGGTAAGTAATACCTTATTGTTTATTATTTGATTATTTTATTTGATTTATTTGAATTAATTGTATTTTTAACCATGGGGTTAAAAATTAGTAAAACTGAATTATTTAAATGTTAAAATGATTTTTACATATTTGGGTTCATTTCTGAACCGGGGTTCTAAAAATATCTTCGTTGTTAAAATTGGAGTTAGTTAGGTCTAAATTAATTATCTGTGAACCTAACATCCGTACTGCGTTTTAAATGAAAATACCTGTGATGGAGGGTTGGGGTGTACGTGTTAAGTAAAAAGGGCAGATGTCATTTTATGGGTTTTTCTCTTCTTTCTCTATGGAACTCGACACACACACACACTACACACACACTTGAGTTTTCTTCCAAATTGATGCTTAAACCTTGAAGATCTTGCCTTCTAATTGTGATTTTCGGAATCTAGAAGCAAAACTAAGTAAGTTCCCTTCCTTCTTAAGCTAGGGTTTCATGTTCTTGATACAAGGATGAACTAGGGTTCTTGAGTTAGTGGGTTTTTATGAAGCTTATGTTGAATCTTGCTTGTAATCTGGAATTGATGCCTGATTTGGTGTCTAATTGAGTTCTTGCAAGTATTGTATGAATTGTTGTTAGTTATAACTCATTTGGTGAAGCATTCATAAAGCTCCATCAATGGTGGATTTGGGAAGAAGATGGTTTTTTTCCTAATTTGATGAATTGTGTTTTTTGATGTTCTTAATGTTGTGTTAGGCTAATTATGTATGTTAAATGATGATTGTTAGTTATGAAGAACTTCTAGTTACTTGATATGAAAATGCATTGGTGTTGGTAGTGTTTGGCTAAGATGGAAATTTAGTCATAACTAGCTAATTTGTAGATTGTTGACTTTGGTCAACCTGGGAGTTGACTTTTAGTCTTGTATGGTTTGTAAACTCTAATTGTCAAATTCATGTCAATTATGTGTTAGTTGTCTAATTGGATGTACGATTATGTTAATGTCGGATTTTAACCCGTTTGGTTGCCAATTGTGCAAATTGACCTATTTTAGGTCAATAGATGATTAACTTACATATGTATACAAATGTTGTGCAAATTGCTTAGATTAATGTTAAGTAAGGAACTTGACAATATGAAATTGTTATTTGACAAGTATGAGCTCGAATATGTGTTTGACCCGTTTGGGCCAAATGTGTGCAATTTGATTAAAATGCGTTAAGCTTAGTTTAGAATTAGCTTGATGGAATTCTAGACATGGTGAGTATTATGTGTTGAAATGTAAGCATTTGTTGCCATTTGATTGACCTCAAATAGTGGTGTTTGGCTTATAGTACTTGTTACATAATTGATGATTTCGGGTAACTAATTCGGTATTCATTTTGTACAGGAAAAGGGAATGAGCCTCAGTGATATAAGATCATTGAGCTCGACACGAAAGGAAGCTAAGGTGAGTGGACTTAACCTTCTTTCTTGTGTGATGTACAAAATTAGGGAATGGTAGAGTTTTGAGGAAAAGTGCAGGATTTGGGCATCTGGAGTAGTTCGCGACGCGAACTTGTGTTCGCGAAACGCGAACTCGGGCTAGAGAAGTTGGGGTTTGGTCGTGAAGAAGTTCCCGATTCGTGAACTCTTAGTTCGCGGCGCGAACTCTGAGTTCACGACGCGAACTTCGTCAGGAACAGATTTCTTGGCTGCAATTCTTTTTACAAGTTTATTCTTGGTCTAGTGGTTAATGGTAATATGTGCACATGTTTTTTTAGAGGTTAGCTATGGTGGTTTTCGGCTACGCTTCGTTACTCTTGGTGGGGGCGATCGGACTCCTTCGTATTCGTTACGTAAGGAGGGATCACCGTGCCTCTAGTAAAGAAGCCATTGGTTGACTGTTGTTGGCCGACAACAGTCGAAGGTCCTCGCCCGACCGCCGATCCTCTTATAACGTCCAATTGCTTGTGGAAGTTTGGACGGGTTTTCCCTATTGATTTCTGTTGATTTTCTAATTTGTTGTGGTTATGCAAATTGATGTTTATTTCTATTCACTTAGCTTTGTGCTAATCCCTCAGTTGTTGACTCTTTTCAGGTTGTGGTTTAGGCTTGATTAGAGTCGGGTTTAGGAAGTCTGACCGCACTCTGATTTTGTATACCGGGTCGAGCCTGTTTTAGTAACACCTTTAAATGTTTTAAATATTTGGTTAATATGTAAAGTTTTTATGTTGTGTAATAATTTAGGATTTATAGTTTCTTAAATCGCTTCCGTATGCTTATTTTAAAAAAAAAATGGCTCTAGATTGTGGTGTTACAATTTGGTATCAGAGCCCAGGTTTGGCAATGGTTGCACATTTAGGTGTACCATTCCCAAATCTTGGCTCGAGTTGGTCAAACTTCCTTAATTATGGGAGTGGATTAGTCGAGTGAATATGAATTGTGTGTTAGTAGTAGTTAGTAGATAGGTACTAACGATTTAAACTAATAGTTCGTGAGATGTTGTTTTTGTTACAGATATGACAGATAACGATCCCAATCCGCCGATAACCATGCCGAACCCCGAACAAGGAATCATTGGTACTTCCCGGGATACGAATGAAGATAGAGAAGATTATATTATAAGAATGGAAAGTCGACTGGAACATCTTCAAAATCTGGTTGATAGCATGAGCCAGAACCAAAACAACCAATCACCAAACTTCCCTCCCGTGTTTACTCCATCAATGTCCGTCCCTACCATGCAAATTCCCACAACTCCCGCTTTTACCATGACGGTTCCACTAATGTCAACCACATCCGAACCTCATCCAATAATGTCTCAACCACAGTACTATTACGTTAACCCAAGCCAGGGTTTACCTCAATATCAATTTATCAATCAACCTCACCCATTCGGCTTGAAACCAAGTTGCACTTTCAAATAATTTTTTGACTGTAAACCCCCTGAATTTAGTGGAAGCAGGGATCCCAATGTCACTATGAACTGGTTAAGAGAAATGGAGAGAACCCTAGACGCTTGCGGGTGTGATGACCAACACCGAGTGATGTATGCCACACGGAAGTTAGTAGGTGGTGCTATGAATTGGTGGGATACCTTGATTGAACATCTACCCAAAGAAGTCAAAAACAGTATAACATGGGATCAATTTAAAGAACAAGTGTGCAAACGTTATTGCAATTCGTTTGAGATGGATAGAATTCGATCGGAATTCTTAAATTTGCGTATGACCGAGAGGATGACAGTTGATGATTTAATTGAACAATTTAATGAGAAGTTAAGGTTTGTGCAACAATGGGTTCGCGATGAGTCGTCAAAAATAAAACATTTTATTGGTGCTTTGCGGCCCGAGTACCGAACCACAGCAAGACTTGCAACCACACTATCACAGGCTTTTGATTTGGCCAAAACTGTAGAAGGTGATTTAAATTCTCATGATTGGGTGACCCAAGATAGACCGGGGTATCAAAGTTTAAGTCCACACAATCAAGTTCTCAACAAAGCAAGAAGGGGCAAAGAAATCAAAGGTTTACGAGTTCGAATCGTAAACAGTCGGGTGGGAATTCGGGTCAAAAGGCACAGTGGTGTGTTAGATGTAGATCTTCTCATAACGGGGCTTGTACGGCCCAAACGATGCGGTGTGTCAGGTGCGGTCAGTATGGGCACGAGATGAATGTTTGTAAATTCCCAAGAAGTGTTTGTTGGAATTGTCATAAAGAAGGTCACAGAGTCGGTGATTGTCCTTCGGAGAGGAGATCGGGTTCGGGTTCTGGGTCGGTTGGGGGATCGGTGGCATCATCTCCTCAAAAGAGGATGAACCGTCCTACACCAGAGGGTCGAGCCTTCAAAATGACGGTCGAAGAGGCTACCAATACTGACGATGTCATCACTGGTATGTTCCCGATAAATAACATTAATGCTCGTGTGTTGTTTGATTCTGGAGCTAATCGCTCATTTATTTCTGTGGATTTTCATGCTAAGCTAAAATTGCCTACATCTGTGGTAACTACTCCATTGGAAGTGGAGGTAGCTGATGGTTATGTGGTGCCAGTCACAATATCTGTGACAGGGGCAAATATTGATATTGATGGGGCGTGTTTTAATATGTTTTTATTGTTAATGCCAATATCTGGTTTTGATGTGGTCCTTGGAATGGATTGGCTTAGTTTAAATAAAGCATTAATAAATTGTGATAAGAAATTGATTTCATTTCCATTGCCTGACGGGACACACGTAGTGGCCCGTGGGGATCGGGTTAATACATCTCTCCCTATTATTTCGTTTATGAAAGCTAGAAAATCTCTAGTCAAAGGATGTGAATCGTTTCTTGCTTATGCCATTGATGTCAGAAAAGAAAAACAGGTTGTTAGAGACATCCGGGTGGTATCGGAATACCCGGAGGTCTTTCCCGATGAGTTGCCTGGGTTACCTCCTATTCGGGAGGTAGAATTTAAAATTGATTTGGTTCCGGGAGCCAGTCCCGTAGCCAGGGCTCCGTACAGATTAGCACCGTCAGAAATTCGGGAGATGAGGACACAGATACAAGAATTATTGGATAAGGGTTTTATCAGACCGAGTTCTTCGCCTTGGGGTGCACCAGTTTTGTTTGTTAAAAAGAAAGACGGTGCTATGAGAATGTGTATTGATTACCGTGAGTTGAATAAAAGAACGGTTAAGAATAAGTATCTGTTACCGCGTATTGATGACTTGTTTGATCAGTTACAAGGGGCCTCGTAGTTTTCAAAAATTGATTTAAGGTCGGGTTATCATCAAGTCCGGGTTCATGAGAACGATATCCCAAAAACCGCGTTTCGAATGAGATACGGTCACTACGAATTTTTAGTCATGCCTTTCGGTTTGACAAATGCTCCCGCAATATTCATGGATCTTATGAACCGGGTATGTCGACCGTTTCTTGATAAATTTGTAATTGTTTTTATTGATGATATACTAATATATTCAAAAACCGATTTGGATCATGAGAATCATTTAAGGCAAGTTTTAGACACTTTGAAACGGGAACAACTCTATGCTAAGTTCTCGAAGTGTGAGTTTTGGCTCCGTGAGGTACAGTTTTTGGGGCATGTAATTTGTAAAGAAGGGGTGAAGGTGGACCCGTCCAAGATAACCGCGGTGATGAATTGGAGTGCCCCGAAGACTCCATCTGAAATTAAAAGCTTTTTAGGTTTGGCCGATTATTATAGAAGATTCATCAAGAATTTCTCAAAGATTGCTAGTCCGTTGAAAAAGTTGACACGAAAAGATGTTCTATATCGGTGGGGTGATGAACAAGAAAAGGCATTTCAATTGTTAAAGCAATTATTGTGTCAAGCTCCAATACTAGCCCTACCCGAGGGCTCAGATGATTTTATAGTTTATTGTGATGCATCTTATGCGGGTTGTGTACTAATGCAAAGAGACCGGGTGATTGCTTATGCCTCTCGTCAATTGAAATCCCATGAAAAGAATTACCCGACCCATGATTTAGAGCTCGCGGCGGTGATTTTCGCGTTAAAATTGTGGAGACATTATCTCTATGGAACCAAATGTGTTATATGTACCGATCATAAAAGTCTTCAATATGTTTTCACACAAAAAGATTTGAATGTAAGACAACGAAGGTGGTTAGAGCTCATTAAAGACTATGATTGTGAAATTCGGTACCACCCGGGGAAAGCTAATGTAGTTGCCGATGCCTTAAGCCGTAAGGGATCATCGGAAGTGATTCAATTCATGCGTATGGAAATCGTGTCAGATCTCATTAATAGATTGAGAATATGTCAAATAGAAGCTTTGAAAGACGAAAACTTGAAATCGGAAGTTATGTGTAAGCGAAACGATGAGTTGGTTGAGGATACACGAAGGTTGAAAACATTTCGGTCACGAATATGGGTACCGTCACTTGGGGGATTACGGGAATTAATACTAGTAGAATCACACAAATCACGTTTATCTATCCATCCGGGTTGTACAAAGATGTACAATGATTTGAAAGTTTTGTATTGGTGGCCCTCTATGAAGTTAGATATTGCTCAATTTGTTGAAAAATGCCATGTTTGTGCACAAGTCAAGGCCGAACATCAAAAACCATACGGGTCGTTAAAACAGTTAGATATTCCCGAGTGGAAGTGGGATAATATTACAATGGATTTCGTCACGAAATTACCTCGTACTCAAAAGAATCACGATATGATTTGGGTAATTGTCGATCGGTTGACCAAAAGTGCTCACTTTTTGGCCACAAACGAAACTGCATCACTCGACAAATTGGCTAAGTTGTATATTGATGAGATTGTTTCCCGACATGGTATTCCGTTATCTATTGTGTCTGATCGGGATCCTCGATTCGTTTCCAATTTTTGGAAGAGTTTGCAAAGAGAATTAGGTTCTCGGGTGAATTTGAGCACAGCATATCACCCACAAACAGACGGTCAGACGGAAAGAACTATTCAGACTTTGGAAGATATGTTACGGGCTTGTGTGATGGAATATGGTGGGTCGTGGGATTCCCATTTGCCTTTGATCGAATTTGCTTATAACAACTCGTATCATTCGAGTATTAAAATGCCTCCATATGAAATGTTGTATGGTAGGCGGTGTAGAACTCCCACATGTTGGCTTGAAGCGGGAGAAAAACAGTTTGCGGGTCCCGAGGTTGTTCACATAACGGCCGATAAGGTGGCGATTGCACGTGAAAAGTTAAAAGCCGCTCGGGATAGACAGAAAATGTATGCGGATCCACGGCGTCGACCCGTAACTTTTGTTGAAGGTGAACGGGTTTATTTGAAAGTATCTCCATGGAAAGGGGTTATTCGTTTCGGAAAACGAGGAAAATTAGCACCGAGATTTATTGGGCCGTTTTCTATTCGTAAAGTGGTGAACGATCAAACTGTTACACTCGATCTTCCTCCGGAATTGTCGGGTATTCATGACACGTTCAATGTTTGTTATTTGAGGAAATGTAATGTAGAAGATGAAATTCCGGTTCTACCAATCAAAGATTTAAAGGTGGATTCGAGAAAAAGGTTAATCGAGGAACCGGTTGAAATTTTGGATCGAAAGGTAACGAAATTAAGAAAGAAACAGATACCGATGGTCTTGGTTAAGTGGAAACACAGTTTGGGTGCCGATATGACATGGGAAACCGAGGCGGATATGAGGAATCGATACCCGAGTTTATTTGATCAAGGTGAGATTCCGGAGACGGAATCTCTTTAAGGAGGGGAGATTTGTAACATCCCGAGACCCGACCCTTAATATTTTATTACTTTTGGTAAGTAATACCTTATTGTTTATTATTTGATTATTTTATTTGATTTATTTGAATTAATTGTATTTTTAACCATGGGGTTAAAAATTAGTAAAACTGAATTATTTAAATGTTAAAATGATTTTTACATATTTGGGTTCATTTCTGAACCGGGGTTCTAAAAATATCTTCGTTGTTAAAATTGGAGTTAGTTAGGTCTAAATTAATTATCTGTGAACCTAACATCCGTACTGCGTTTTAAATGAAAATACATGTGATGGAGGGTTGGGGTGTACGTGTTAAGTAAAAAGGGCAGATGTCATTTTGTGGGTTTTTCTCTTCTTTCTCTCTGGAACTCGACACACACACACACTACACACACACTTGAGTTTTCTTCCAAATTGATGCTTAAACCTTGAAGATCTTGCCTTCTAATTGTGATTTTCGGAATCTAGAAGCAAAACTAAGTAAGTTCCCTTCCTTCTTAAGCTAGGGTTTCATGTTCTTGATACAAGGATGAACTAGGGTTCTTGAGTTAGTGGGTTTTTATGAAGCTTATGTTGAATCTTGCTTGTAATCTGGAATTGATGCATGATTTGGTGTCTAATTGAGTTCTTGCAAGTATTGTATGAATTGTTGTTAGTTATAACTCATTTGGTGAAGCTTTCATAAAGCTCCATCAATGGTGGATTTGGGAAGAAGATGGTTTTTTCCCTAATTTGATGAATTGTGTTTTTTGATGTTCTTAATGTTGTGTTAGGCTAATTATGTATGTTAAATGATGATTGTTAGTTATGAAGAACTTCTAGTTACTTGATATGAAAATGCATTGGTGTTGGTAGTGTTTGGCTAAGATGGAAATTTAGTCATAACTAGCTAATTTGTAGATTGTTGACTTTGGTCAACCTGGGAGTTGACTTTTAGTCTTGTATGGTTTGTAAACTCTAATTGTCAAATTCATGTCAATTATGTGTTAGTTGTCTAATTGGATGTACGATTATGTTAATGTCGGATTTTGACGCGTTTGGTTGCCAATTGTGCAAATTGACCTATTTTAGGTCAATAGATGATTAACTTACATATGTATACAAATGTTGTGCAAATTGCTTAGATTAATGTTAAGTAAGGAACTTGACAATATGAAATTGTTATTTGACAAGTATGAGCTCGAATATGTGTTTGACCCGTTTGGGCCAAATGTGTGCAATTTGATTAAAATGCGTTAAGCTTAGTTTAGAATTAGCTTGATGGAATTCTAGACATGGTGAGTATTATGTGTTGAAATGTAAGCATTTGTTGCCATTTGATTGACCTCAAATAATGGTGTTTGGCTTATAGTACTTGTTACATAATTGATGATTTCGGGTAACTAATTCGGTATTCATTTTGTACAGGAAAAGGGAAGGAGCCTCAGTGATATAAGATCATTGAGCTCGACACGAAAAGGAAGCTAAGGTGAGTGGACTTAACCTTCTTTCTTGTGTGATGTACAAAATTAGGGAATGGTAGAGTTTTGAGGAAAAGTGCAGGATTTGGGCATCTGGAGTAGTTCGCGACGCGAACTTGTGTTCGCGAAACGCGAACTCAGGCCAGAGAAGTTGGGGTTTGGTCGTGAAGTAGTTCCCGATTCGTGAACTCTTAGTTCGCGACGCGAACTCTGAGTTCACGACGCGAACTTCGTCAGGAACAGATTTCTTGGCTGCAATTCTTTTTACAAGTTTATTCTTGGTCTAGTGGTTAATGGTAATATGTGCACATGTTTTTTTAGAGGTTAGCTATGGTGGTTTTCGGCTACGCTTCGTTACTCTTGGTGGGGGCGATCGGACTCCTTCGTATTCGTTACGTAAGGAGGGATCACCGTGCCTCTAGTAAAGAAGCCATCGGTTGACTGTTGTTGGCCGACAACAGTCGAAGGTCCTCGCCCGACCGCCGATCCTCTTATAACGTCCAATTGCTTGTGGAAGTTTGGACGGGTTTTCCCTATTGATTTCTCTTGATTTTCTAATTTGTTGTGGTTATGCAAATTGATGTTTATTTCTATTCACTTAGCTTTGTGCTAATCCCTCAATTGTTGACTCTTTTTAGGTTGTGGTTTAGGCTTGATTAGAGTCGGGTTTTGGAAGTCTGACCGCACTCTGATTTTGTATACCGGGTCGAGCCTGTTTTAGTAACACCTTTAAATGTTTTAAATATTTGGTTAATATGTAAATTTTTTATGTTGTGTAATAATTTAGGATTTATAGTTTCTTAAATCGCTTCCGTATGCTTATTTTTAAAAAAAATGGCTCTAGATTGTGGTGTTACATCGGTAAGTACTCACGTCATGAAAATGAAAGAGCAAATGGATCATCTTGAATGAATAGGATACCCAGTACCGTTGCAGTTAGCAACAGTAATGATACTCAACTCGTTGTTAGATGACTATAAGTCTTATGTAGTCAACTACAACATGCATAACATGGAGCAATCCATTGATGAGCTACATTCCATGCTCATGACTACTGAGTTGATTTAGGGACCAAGTTTAAGAATGATCTCGCACTAACCGATGATGGTAGTGATCAGAGAAAGAGGCGCAGTGGAAAGGGAAAGGATAAAACCGATCCCAGCCACGGTGTGCCTAGAGGGTAATGGAGTCAAACAAAAAGGTCAAGAAGGTAAAGCCAAACAAGGACCGAGAAACGGTGTCTTGGTTATGGCAAGGGTCAAAGGGTAGGAGGCAATGCTTGCTCCTTAGTTGACTTGACCAACTTCTAGATACTCGCTTCCTACTTGTAAAAGTTTATTACAAGTAACTCAACTTTAGCAATCGTTTATTGCATAAGATGATAAGTGAGATGACCGGCATGAGATGGTGATGATCCCACGAGCACCAAGTTTTATAATTCAGTATTTTATGGATTCAGTAAAAACAATTTTACTTTATTGTTTGGATAACTTTATTTTATGTTAAAACAAGTTTCATTTTGGTTTTAATTAAATTTCGAATCCATGGTTAAATTATATTGTGTGCATGTGTGATAATTACACTAGTCAAGGTTTATGACTAGATTGTAAGTCAAGTTTTGATTTACTTATATTTCATATTTATATTTGTTTGATTGTTGTATAAATAATGTCTAGATAGCTCAAGGTATTTAGATACTAGTAATTAGAAAGTTTTTCTAATGAAAGTATTTAAGAGTTTTATGGAAGCATAAGGTTCAAAGGTTATTGAACTTAGTTAAAACATCTTAAGTAATAGTCATTACTTATGATAGAAAGTTTTAAAGTATTAGTATTAATATAGTATGATTATATTGGATATAATCAAGATAGACTTTAAGAGTATTATTACAAGTCTTTTATACTTGTAGTAAAGATTTTAATGAAGTCATAATTCCCTAGTAGGAATAATTGGATATTCGTATAATCCAAGTAAAATGACTTAGACATTAAATGACTCTTAAAAGTGACAAACTATATTAAAGTATTTAAGAATTAAAAGGTATTATTGCAAGTCTTTTATAATTGTAATTATACAATATTTAATCAAGTCATAATTCCATAATAGGAATAATGGATATTTGACAAATCCAAGTAATGACTTTGGCATTGAATAAAATTCTTAAAAGAATACTGATGTGTTTAAGAATTGATAGTATCATTTCAAGTGTTTTATACTTTTTAGATACAATAATCAATAAAGATCATGATTCCCTAGACAGGAATGTTGGGTATTCGCAAATCCAAAGGATGATCTTAATTATTGATAGAATTCTTAAAAGATTAAACTACAAGTTATTGACTAGGTCAAAGTAGTAGTTTAAGGGATGCTTAAGTTCCATAAAAGTAAGTGGGAGCTAAGACTAACGTAATTCATTTAAGATGTTAGTGAATTCAGTAAGTTAGTAAGACATTAACAACAATGTTTTACCAAGTCGTTAGCCAAAGAGTTAAGAGAAATAATAAATGATCGTTGATTAGATTATTGCAAACCTAATAGCGTGATCACAAGTCTTGTGATTAATGATTGCATATCTAATAGGTTGTTAACCCTTCAGTGGATAACATAGTCATTTAAGGAAATTTCTTTAACTAGTAAGAATATCTACAAATCAAGTAACTAAAAGAAGCTTTAGTTGCAAGGATGATTTTATGAATTCAAGAAACTAAGGAGTTAAATTTCCAATCCTCCTACGTTCACCGAATTACATAAAAGGCAAGACTAGAATATGTTCTAGATTGTTGCAAGAACAATATCTAGCAAAGACAAAAGTAATAGTATTCCTAAATACTCGTCTTATGTCTTTAGTTTAATAGAAATGATTGGATTAGTGATAAAGTTACAATTAAGTTTGTAAGAATCATTAAGTAATCAACACAAACGAAAGGAATAAGTAAATGATCCAGTACCTATGTCCAGTGAGGAATAGTACACGAATTAGTATCATTCTTATTCAGACTTTGTATGTTTTACATCATCCATGAATAAAAGTCTATTTATTCAAATAAATCCGTGACTACTCGTCTAGGTGGGAACCTTGATGGGACGTTAACGTCATCGCAGTATTTGGTGGTAGATTCGAAAGTTCTTCGAAGATAGCTACACAAGTTTTGTGTAAACCAAATATCGGTGATATTCTGTTGGAGGCTCAACGAATATTGGATTGACCACCGTGACAATACTTCGTGGTTGAAAAGTTCAAAAGTATTGTTCACTAGGATTGTCCTTAAGCCTGAGGTATTTGGTTTAGGATACAATGACTAATGTACTTTGGTTCAACTCAGACAGTTCTGAAATACGTTTGTCATACGAGGTGATACTGGGTACAAAGGAAGTTGTATTTTTAAATCAAAATATAACAAGATGGTAATTGCACCTCCTCTATTAGGAGAGATATTTATAGGTCCTTTGACTTGATAAGAAACTGGCAAGTGTACGGCCGTGCCCAAACGAACTGATTTGTTCTTTGTCGTTTATCACAGCAGTTTAAATCAAGAAGTCATAAAATGATTTCGAATACAGGAGTTGATATTTTCTACCATGCTCGAATTCGTTATCACAAATATCGTGCTGCAAGGGATAAGCCTAACAACGTTACCCAAGAAGTAAAGACAGAGTGTTCTTTACTAGGAGACGCTATTAAGAGTTGTTCATAAAACTATACCAAGGGTTACATAAGCTGTTTTTATGGGGTTGTATACCTACATGCCCATCTAGAAAGGCCACTGTAGCTCGTATCATTAAGACAAAGGTTACAGACTTGCACAAGTGGGAGTCTGAAGGAATTATGTGCACAATCAGTCAACCTATGATGATACATCCATGCCTACGAAACACTTAAGGGTCACACCGGTGAGTACATGTAATACGAACAAGTTATGCAACGATACTACGAAGAGGAATGATTCATAATAGTCATTATGAATCAGTTAAGTATTAAGTAAAGTTTAACTTATTACTAGATTAGTTTAACTAACTAATTAATACAAGTAGTTGTACATTTACTAGTTGAGTAAATATACAATGTGTTAATTAAAGGTTATCCATGATATGATTTAAAGCTATTAAATCACATAGTAATTGGATAATATTATTGTGTAAATTATATAAAGGTTATTATATAATTAACTATTAAAAGTATAAATACAAGTCTATATATTTCGTGTATATGGGTACCGAAATTATAGTGTGTTAGTACTAGACATTTGATAGTTAAGTGCAACAATAATAAACTAGTTAAACTATAAGGGATGGAAGTGTAAAAAGGAAGTTTAATTAAGAAGTTAATCTTAATTAAACTAGAAGGGTTTTAACTGTAAGATATTCTATTATAAATAGAAGGCTTATGACTAAACCCTAGATGTTGATTTTGAGCCTCTTTACACGAAATCCCTTCCCTCTTTGTTCCCTTCGATCGGCCGAACTCCAACACAAGAACACAAGTCCTGTGTTCTTCGTGTTCTTCGTTCGTTCTTCGTGTTCTTCGAGTTTCGAAGATCAAGGATCGTAGCAAGTGATCATCTAGAGGATCGTTTGCCGTGTTCATCATCAGTGGATTTATCTTAAGCATTAACCTAAGGTATGATTCATGGAACACTCTATCTTCCTCTCCTCTTGTTCGAAGTCGAACCAAGAACCCTAGGGTTCTTGGTAGTAGTCGACGAACAGACAAGTATGTGTGTGTTCGAGTTCTTCGAACAAGGTTTATTTCTTGTTAACCTAATCTAGTTCTCCAACATCCCAATCCTTTAGGGTTTAAGGATTAGGTTTAATCCCAGTTCCGCTTTTAGGGATTGAATCAGCTAGTTGGTTTTAACCGGTCAAGAACAAGTTCATGTTCTTGGTCAGTATGGTCGAACCAAGTATACTAGGAGGTTGACCCAAGTGGTCAATCAGTGTTATGTGAAACCCTTCAGCTTTCATGTTGATGTTTAATCAAGTAAACATAACTAAAGCGACTGATATCATCAGTGAAAGTGATAAAGTAGGTGGCACCTTCCCTAGTCTTAGTTCTAAAAGGGCCGCATACATCAGTGTGTATGAGTCCAAGTAGATTTTTAGCTCTTTCGCCTAACATGGGAGAAAATATTTCTTGTTATCTTTCCATAATATACAAGAGAGGCATTTATATGATTCATAATCATTTGTTAAAAAGCCCGTCGAGTTGTAGTATCAAAATGCGTTTCTTGTTTATGCGGAAAAGATGACAATGCTCTAGGTAATGGAATCCAAACCGTTTTGGATTATTAAGTGCTACATTTGTATATAGAACTATCGTTTGAATATGGATCATGCATATCAATTTTAAGTACACTATTACAAGGAATAGTTATAAAATATGTTATTTTTCATAAATCATAATATCATAATCCATAGTTTGAATAAATCATTATTCAACAAACGATAAAGCTAAACAATGCATAATTGACAATTGTTCAAAACAATAATTAACACATTAGGAAGGATTAGATCACAGCTTCGATTCTTTTAGCTTTCTGCTTCACTTTTAATCTTGCACATTTGTGTAAATGGGAGTTTCACAACTAGTGTCATACACTCAAGATTTATTAGTAAAAGTTTAGAGTTCTATAATGAAGATACCTAATGTGCTAGCCAGAACACATTTGTCCTTCATCAACTCTGCCAAGTAGGCAGGACAGTTCCTCCTTCAATGGCCGGTTTCATCACAATGATGGCAAGAAATATCCTTTGTAGGGTGCTCCTTTTTAGCATGTGGGGGAATTGTAGGTTTGGAAAAGTAAACTAGCTTACCCTTACCTAGACTCTTGCCTTGTGCTTGCGGTTTACCTTCCTTGATTGCTAGAAAAGAATTGGGTAACCTTTGCTCAACCAGTTTTACTATAGCATGTTATTCACCAATTGTCTTCCCCATGCTATGTACTTTTAAAACTCTTTTCAAACTGGTCATAGTCCTTGGATAGTGAGGTAAGAATCAAGCTCATTCCAAGAACTTGTGGCAATGGGTAACCTAGACGCTCTATTTGATCAAGATAGCAATTTATATTCAAGATGTAAGTGCTAACTGATTGGTTGTCCTCCTGCTTGTAAGCGTGGTATGCTTTAACTGTTTTGAACAGTTCATGTTCTGCTTGTTGTTGAAATATCATTTTCATCTCGCTTAACGTGTCATATGATGTGAGTTCCTCCTTCGGAAAATCGAAGTTCATGCTCACAAGCATAGGAGTAGCGACTTCTTGGTGTTCGTTAAACGTTTCGGTAAAGGCTTGACGAGCAGCAACATAAGCATTGGCAGGAGGTGTTTCAGGTAAGGCCTCTTATAGGTGTATCAACTTGTTCTCATCTTTAAAGACAATCCTTAGAGTTCGATATCAATCGATAAAGTTCATATTAGTCAGTTTCAGTTTTCCAGAACTGATTTTAGAGTGGAGATACTTAGGTTTTGATTTGTTGTTGTTATCTGTATAACACACAAAGTTCAAAAAATAGTATTTTCAATAATAATTTCTTTTAAAAAATTAACTACCCAATTAATTTAATTAAAAGCTAAGATCCTCATTGAGCTTCTATCACCGCATCAGTTGATCTGCTAGTGATGATAGATCCAATACGTAGGTGACGATCAACAATTGCATTACAAGTGCAACTCTTAGAGTTATGGGACTTCATGGCACCTAGTGAACAAGCATCTAGGGTCAAGTGGCATGTTTGTCGCATCTTCGCCTCGTGTCAAGGTCTCGCCGTTAACTCGATTAAGTCATCCAATGTGAACTCGTGTCAAAATAAATCTAGGTCTCACGCGTAGACAATAATGACCTCGGATCTCAATTCAAACCACGTCTCACGTGAATTTAAAAGTAGAAGCAAGTGATTTCAACCAATTGGACGACGTGACTTAAATTTTAGGTATGAAAATTTTAAGAAAATTTTTATTAAGATATGAATGAATCATGTACTTCATTCATACCACTTCATAAGTCGTTTAATAAACGGTAAAACTTTTAACGATTATTAAGGGTTAAGTTTCAAATCGTATTTAAACTTTATTTAATCTCAAAAACATGTTTAGATATTAACAAGTAATCATAGATGTTAAAAGATTTGGATGTTTTAATGTTTGTGTTTAAAATCATATTTTAATTATTTTATTATTTGTATCTAATAGAAATCAAACAACCACAAACATGAAGAAAAACATGCAACATATTTTGTGCAAAACCTCGACCGATGATAGCCTAGGTTCGGTCACGTGAGTCATCACGACGGACCGAAGGGTCAAACTAGGGGACGGGCCAACATGAACCCAAACGGGCCTACATGAACCCAATGGACTCCCACTTGCTCCAAGACATTCATGGGCCAGTAGGAACCAAATTTTGTGAAAAAGTGTAATCTGCCAGAAATTTCCAGCAGACTTTAAGGCCCGAAAAGTCTCTGAAGGAGTCTTCGGTGGTCTTCCTCGCCTTATGTAAAGTTTTAGGTCTCTGAGTTGCGGAAATTTTGGCAGTGGTTTCAGGTCAAACGGATTGGCCAATCTCCGGGAAAGTCAGTTTTCGTACAGCTGCGCAGGAGGTGACGAAAATTGTTGTTTTTCTTCATGTCTCTTCCATCTTGGTCAACAATTTACAATAAAAAAAATAAATTAATACAAGCTATTCTATTACTTTTACAATTATAAATTGCCCCAAAAAATGGCACCAAAATAAAAGAAAAAATTAGAAATACAACATAGCCAAAATACGGCTTTTCCAAACAAACAACATAACAAACAATCACACAATCACAAACGGTCTAGGTTCTCATCGGTTTTGCACAAACAAGCAACAATTGACAAGGATTTGGCTTGGGATATGGCGAAAGTACATGTTTTGCCATATAATAAAAACGAAATTAAAAAATTGAATACTAAGCCAAATAATCAAAAAATACAATAACTAGATCAATTTTTTGATTTTGTTTTTGTAACAAGTAGCATGTAGGGTTCCAAAAAATCATATTTTTAACCCTTGTCATTAAAAAATTTCGAATAGGGTTCTTATTTTCGCCGATCGGAAATTTAAATCGACCAAAAAAGTTGGTTTTTTGCTACTTTTTACAAAAATAGTTAATTATATCATCAATATAATGACTCGTGATACCACTAATGGTGATTTTAGGTTAAAACAAGAACCAAAACGCAGCGGAAAAGTTTATCACCATAAACGGATCTAATATTGATAAATATAATCAAACTATACATAATAATCAAAGAGATATGATAAACACTTCATACCCTTGAAGCCTTTGATAATAGATGTTTCGGATGGTGAAGAGAAGCAAACGAAACCAAGAATTCTAATAGGGAATTCCTCCAAAGCTAGTCCACACTACACCTTGTCTAGAACACCAATTGGGATACTAGTCCCTTGCTAAGATAACAAAACACGTGAAAACTTAAAAACAAGAAAACTAGTTTTTCTCCTTTCTATGTTGCACGTATCCACCAATAAGAACATGGAGGAATTAAGTTTTGTTTTTAGATGCGTGATTTGATTTGTGCGTATCAGCAGAAAACAAAAAAACCAAAACCACGTCCACATATATTTGTTGAGGTGCGGTCGTTTAAGAGGGACAAGGGGAATTAGGGTTACTAATTGTTTTGCCTAATTATCCCTTATTTTCTAATTGTACTTTACATTTAGATCCCTTGTTTCTAAGTTCTCCTTTTTGACACACCAACTAAGTTTCATACTTAATAATTTAACACAAAACTTTAATTGGTTAATTTATATAAATAATATAATTACACTAATTATATTACATATATTTAATGGTGTTTGGTGTATAAGTGTGTGACCATTTAGACTCATATGCGTCTAGCCATATAACTATATGTCATGTACGTGAAACATATTCCAACATCTACACCTTGGAAACTCTATATCTGATTGAGGCTTTCGGTTTGAGTTCGGGCCCGAAACAACACTGTGAGTTCATCTATGTATAACTGTATACTAGTAGTTATATATATCTAAATGCTATGTGTTTATTTGTTATTTAGTTTATTGCCATCATATATGCGATGATTAGAACATTGAATTGGACGAATATAGTGATTATATGTGGTATGCCTTATTTATAATCTTTTGATAGATGTCTTAATTGTTGAAATATCCTTGTAATGTCTCGCTTGACACGATTCAAGTCTTATGAATTCCTTGTGTTGCGTCTCGGTTTGATTTTCCTTGTATGAGATTAATTTGATATTGATTCGGGTTATGATAATCCTCTTGTTCTGGTCTCTTGGAGTTTGTCTTTGTTAATATTCCGTTTGATATCGAATGTGAGTTACCCGTATGAATTCCTTGAGAGATGATTTCGTTTCGTGAGGACCCATGGCGTCTTGAGTATTACTTTGTCTAATATGTTGAGCGGTGGTCGCGGGAGTACCTGGCGGAGGAGTGGTATTGATCGTGGTGGTGAAGCTGGGTCATGGACTCATTTAGGGGTTGCATGATCACCTTCGCCGGCCTCATTCCCTAATGGCCTAAGGGGGAATGAAGCACTTTGATTGATTTGGATTGTATTGAGATCTCGTTGATTCATGATGTGGTATTGTATGTCGGTTACGGTGGTTACGTGATGATTCCCGTTAGATACTGATTTGGTTATTGGTTCTCGATTGTGTTTATTATTTGGAGAACTCTTGTTGATTCTTGCGATAAAGTTGTATTCTCAGTGTCAGTCATCCAGTAAGTCTCGTTGATCCCGGTTAGGTGTTGATACTCGGCATGTCAGATTCTCAGTAAATCTCATGTTAAGTTGCAAAATTTCTCGGTAGTTATGTATTGACTTGTTCTTGCTATAATGTGAATTCCCTGAATTGTTTTATATCATTTATATGCTTTATTCTTTTGTTTTGTATATAATGCTAGTATTATTTTGTGCTTTATGAACTCACTAAGCTCGTTGTAGCTTACCCGTTTAGTGGACAAACATTTTACAGGAAAAGATAAGAGAAAGCAGATAGGATCTTGAAGTTGATTAGAGGCTTAGAAGTTCTAATTCTGGTATACATTTAGGTATGCGGAAATTGAGTAGTTTTGTATTTTGATTGTAGTTAGTTGGTTTGTATCCATAGTAATCGTTGGTATGTAGCGAGATCTTAGTTCGGTTGCTATCTTTTGTATAAACATTATCGGATTCGAATGGTTTATTGTAATTAGATGGTTATTGGAAAGTTGTGAGTTTTGATTGGCGGGTATTTTGACCCGGTCGTTACATTTCGGTTCATTATTTAAATGGAAATATCGTAAATTGAATGTGAAAAATATTTAAATTGAGCCTTGAAGGTGTTAAAATGGGTAAGTGATCGGTTATGACTTGCGTTATTTGGAGACGGGTCAAAAGTTGGTAAATGGTAAGTTGGAGAAGTGAAAGTGTAGACCTGCACATTTTCGTATCGCGAAGATTTGGGTTCGTGGCACGAACTTAAACATAAACTTGTTTCCGTGACCCGCTGAACGCGAAGTTTCAGTTTCGTGTCACGAAGATAGCCCCGCCAAACTTCGTGTCGCGAAGTTTTGGGTTCGTGCCACGAAGGTGACCCGGACAGCATAAATCGGGATTTTGGCCATTTCTCTCATTTTCCGAACCCTAGAACTTCCTCCCAAGTGTGAGTATACGATTTTGAGTGTAAGGAGGCCAATGGAACCGATTTTCACACTCAATCTTGAAAGATCTCGCTCCATTTTTGAAGTATAAGGTAAATCTCTACTCCTTTTAGTTATGGATGATGTTTTTGGGTGAAAGTGGTGAAGTATGCAAACCCTAGTTGGAGGGTTATAAATGGGTGATGAAATTAGGTTTATATAACTTGGATTTACAACATATTGTCAAGGAAAATGTGTTCATAACATGGATTTGATGTTTTCTAGCTAGTTATGAGCTTCACTTGGGGAAAAATGGTGGTTTGGGTAACCTACCAAGTTATCTTTGGGGGAAGATCACTAAGATGGGTGTAGAACACTCCTAGTAAGATTAAGAACCTTGTGTTCTTGTCGAATTTAGGTTTTGTTG
The DNA here is from genome assembly GCA_963853835.1 of Calendula officinalis. Lineage (NCBI taxonomy): Eukaryota > Viridiplantae > Streptophyta > Magnoliopsida > Asterales > Asteraceae > Calendula > Calendula officinalis. Next base: position 1,630,142 of record OY970823.1, on the reverse strand, counting down.
ATTGAAATCTTGAACTAGGGTTTTGAGATTTCCACCAAGTTTGGAGAACTTGGTAGTTAAGGGTATTATGATGTTATTAGACGATGTCTAGTTATAAATAATAACTAGGAATTGAAGGATTTATGTGCACTGATAAGTACACGTGTCACCGTGTCCAATGTTATAAGACACTAAAGGGTCACACCACTACACACCTAATAATGGACAACCGAATAAAGTAAGTTGTGTGGAATAATTAACTAGTTAAGTTAATTATGAAGCAGAGAATAAATAGTAATAAGTTAATTATTATTTATGAGGATGGTTAAATATTATGTTAAGTATTTAACGGACAGTTAATTAATAGTTGATTAATTAACTAGTATAAGTCCAAGGGTTAAAAGTAACAAAAGAAGTTTAAGTTTCATTAAACTTCTAATTAAACTCTAAGGGCCTAAGTGCAAGGCCTAAACCTATAAATAGGAGGGCATGTCTAAGGCTTAGAGGTTACTCACCAATCACAAACAAAACCCTAATACTCCCTCCTCTCCCTTCGGCCGAAACCAACCCTAAGGGGTTTCGGTTTTTCGAGTTCGACGAACAACAAAGACACCCGAAGGTGTGTTTCGGTTTTGAGTTCGACACACACACACACACGAGTTCTAGTGTGTTACTTTATTGGTACAACGCGGTCTTGCAGCGTGTCCAGGTGGTGCAGTAGAGGTGGATCATTTCTTTAGCAATCTAAAGGTAATGTTCATCATCTCTTTCTTCTCGTGATCTCATTGACTAGTAGAGATCTAGTAATGTGGTATTCAAGTTCCGCCATGTGAATACTACAAGGTTTTCCTACAGTGGTATCAGAGCTTTCTACTAATCTCAATGAGATTCGATTGAGTTTCTTTTCATCTAGAAAAGAACCCTAGAATTTTTGGCCAAGAACATTGTTCAAGTTTATGAACAATTGGTTTGAATAGGGTTCTATATAAAAATAAATTAGGCTTCTTTTTCTTCCTTGTTTTTTCGAAATTTCGTAAATATATGTATATTATATTAAGTTTTTTTATCTTAGAAAGAACTCTAGAAAATTTAATCCAAGAAAATTGTTCAATTTTTGAATAATTGGGTTGAATAGGTTTCAAGATAAAAAGAACTAGGTTTCTTTCTTTTGTTTAGTAAATAAAACCTAGTATGTTTAATCCAAGCAAATTGTTCAACGTTTTTGAATAATTGGAATAAATGGATTTTTAAGACAAAATTAAGAAAAGGTTATGTTAAATTTTTCGTTTAAAAGTTTAACAAGTTTATTTGTTTATTATTATTATTATTAACGAAAATTATATATATATATATATATATATATATATATATATATATAACGGTAGTCAAAACCGAACCAACCGAGACACGGTTGGAACTCGGATTCGACGACCGAGTGGTCGACCAAGACCGAATCCACCGAGTTTCGGTTATATGGTGTTTCTTGGAGACCAAGATATCTTTTTGATTTTAGTCCAAGATATGGTCTAAATCAAGGAATAAAATCTACAAGTTATTATGTAAGATTTTATATTTAAAAGTCAATCTATAAGTATTTTAGTTGACTAGTTTATTTATTTAATTTTTCGTCTAAATAATAATAATTAGTATTAACATTTAAATTAAACATAATGATTTTAATAGTTATTAAAATCAAGATAATTATGAAATTAAGGAGGAAATAAGAAACCGGTTTATGGGTAATTTAATAATTATCAGTTTGGTAATTTAAATTATTAGTTTATTTATTTATTTAATTAGAATGACATAACCCAAAAGAAGTGATATTGTGTTTATCTATAAATTTTTCGTAATTATTTTTTATTTTTCGGAAATTTTATAAAAGTTTTTTTTTTTAAATACATAAAACACAAAACCAAGTCTTTGGGGTTATGGCATGGCAATATTTCGAAAATTGCAAGTATTATTTTTCGTTTATTTATTATAATATAAAATAATAAGATGGTGATTATAAACAGTTTGTTTAGAAAACCAAGATTTAATTATAAGATGGTAATTATAAACAGTTTGTTTAGAAAATCAAGGTATAAATTAATAAGATGGTGATTATAAACAGTTTGTTTAGAAAACCAAGTTTTAAATTAATAATGGTAAGGTAAACAGTTTGTTTATAAACCAAGTTTTATAAAAACCAAGTAATTAAAAAAAAAACTGGCTAACTTTTCGAACAAAGGAAAATCCTTTTTAGAAAATCTTAGATCAGAGTGCAACCCATCTAATGGAACACCTCACTTGTTCAATGATATTCACATTGTAAGGAGAAATAACCTTAGATGTGGATTCAAATCATTGCGAGTGTTAGGGTGGGCAGGGTCTTGTGATAATCGGGAGTCCCGGCGCAAGGCATCGCACTGTCTTAGATGGTACGATCTATTTTGGTGATAATCGGGAGTCCCGGCCCAAAATGCACTAGAGGGATTAAAACATGTACAAGTTTGTTGTTCAACTTGATATCCCGAGGATCTAGGAATCGTTTATAGTCTAGAGGCGATCGGTATGGCTATACCTACCAGAAATAGCGTGGCTCTAATAGGAAGTGCCCAAACCTTGCATTAGAGGGCGTGAAATATGGGTCCTAGTCTAACTATTATTATTAAAAGGTAATAATGTTAGAAGTTATTTATTTTATCTAATCTTACTAACCGTTTGTTTGTTTTTCTTATAGATGTCTGTACTGTCAGAAATTCCGTTTTACTCACCGAACGAATCACGAAAGTTTATCACTGGAAAATGGAAGCTTACTGGTCCGAACTACAAAGTTTGGAAAGTGCATTTTAGGAGTTACCTAAAAGCACAAAATCTATTGTACGTGATAGACGAGGTGCCCAAGGGACAACCAGGGCAAGATGCCCAGGATGATGAGCTTGACGCTTATTATCAGTATCTGGCTGACGAATCACAAGTTATGTCGATTCTTGTTCTTACTTCATTATCAGAGCTTACTGATAATCTACGTAAGAAACAATGCTATGAGTTTGTCCAGTATCTTGAGGAGACGTTTAAAGATAGTACTGGAGATAGCAAGCAATATATTTTACAAGAAATCTTTTCGTCGAAAATGAAAGATGATCAACCATTGAGTGACCACCTTATCAACATAAGGAGGTTACTAGTTTGTCTCACCCTAGTTACTGGCACATCAAACGGGCATGAACAAGTCATGTTCTTGTTTGGATCTCTCACTCAGTACTATCAGGACAGGGTCGTACGTATAGTCGGGAATTTTGATTTGAGTGTCGCAGGTCTGCACGAGAATCTCTTGTGTTTACGCGATTTTCAAAGGCTAGAGGAAGAATCTCTCCCCGAGATTCAGGAGCATGAGTTTCAAGAATGGTTGAATGACTTTGTTGATTTGTCTTGCCCAGCTTGTGGCATCAAGGATATTTGCGAGCACACGTCTGACGTGGGGCTGTTGGACGCTGACTTTGTCAGCGATTCAGGTATCTTTATGATTGATTGTCTCATTACTTCTAGTGAATCCTGGGTATTGGATACCGGATGTGGTCATCACATTTGCAATCATTTGCAGGGATTTAAGAAGAACAGGAGGCTGGGATGAGGGGATGTTGAACTACGAGTAGGCGAAGGTTCCAAGGTTGGAGCTGAAGTCGTAGGAACATATCTTCTCAAGTTGCCTTCAGGAAGAGTCTTGGAACTTAAAGATTGTTATTATGTTCCTAGACTTATTAAAAATGTTATTTCGTTTGATTTACTTATAGACAGTGGTTTTTATTATGAGTTTTATGGAAAAACAATTTCGTGTTTAAAAGATGACATTTTATATTTTAACGCAAATTCTCATAATGGTCTATACACGTTAAATCTAAATAACATAGAACGAGATGTTTATCATATAAGTAAAAGATCCAAGAGCAACTTGAATCAAACTTATCTTTGGCATTGTCGTTTGGGTCATATAAACGAGACTCGCATTAAGAAGCTCCACGATGATGGAATTCTAGAGCCATTTGATTTGGAATCATATGCAATATGCGAAGCTTATTTATCTGGCAAGATGACAAAAGACCCTTTCAATCATTACAATGAAAGGGCAGGCGAGTTGTTAGGGATTATACACACAGATGTGTGTGGACCCTTTACTCCAGAAGCCAGAGGAGGATACCTCTACTTCATTACCTTTACTGACGACTTCAGTAGGTATGGTTATGTCTTTCTTATGAGACTAATTATAAAGTCTGAAAGCTTTGACAAGTTCAAAGAATATCAGAGGGAAGTAGAAAACCAACTAGGCAAGAAAATTAAGTCACTTCGGTCTGACCGAGGAGGCGAATATTTGAGCCAAGAGTTCGACGATCATTTGAAGGAATGTGGGATTGTTTCACAACTCACACCTCCGTATACGCCTCAGATGAATGGCGTATCAGAACGGAGGAATCGCACCTTGTTAGACATGGTACGTTCAATGATGTGTCGCGCCCCACTACCACTATCATTTTGGGGACATGCACTCGAGACTGCAGCATTCACACTGAATAGGGTTCCGACCAAGTCAGTAGAAAAGACTCCGTTCGAGCACTGGGCGGGGAGAAAACCTAAATTATCTTTTCTCAAGATTTGGGGTTGTGAAGCATACGTTAGACGTAACTTCACAGACAAACTAAACCCCAAGTCAGACAAGTGTATCTTCGTTGGATATCCAAGGGAAACCTTAGGAAACTATTTCTATCATCAAGAAGACAACAAAGTTTTTGTTGCTCGGAAAGGTGTCTTCTTGGAAGAGAAGTTTCTAGGAACTGAAACTCCAAGAAAAGAAATAGAGCTTCAAGAAATTGAAGATAACGAAGATCCATTGACGACTTCAGTCGAACCAGTAGTTCAACAAAGAATTGTTGATTCCCAACCAGACCCACCGGTTGAGGAAGAAGAGACACGCAATCCGCGTAGGTCCAGTAGACCACGCCAAGAACCAGATAGGTATCTTGGATTCATGATCGATGAAGATGATGGAAGTCTACTAGAACCATTAACCTACAGCGAAGCTGCTGACGGCATAGAATCTGAAAGATGGCTCGAGGCTATGCAAGCAGAGATGCAATCCATGTATGACAACCAAGTCTGGGTGTTATCAGACTTGCCACGACAGTCTCGTGCTGTTGGATGCAAGTGGGGTTTCAAGAAGAAAACCGACATGGATGGAAAAGTGCATACTTACAAAGCACGACTCGTCGCGAAGGGTTTCACGCAAACACAGGGTGTGGATTACTCTGAAACCTACTCGCCAGTCGCTATGCTTAAGTCTATCAGAATTCTTATGGCCATATCAGCATATTACGACTATGAGATATGGCAAATGGATGTTAAAACCTCCTTCCTTAACGGGGAGTTGAATGAGGACGTATTCATGATACAACCGGATGGTTTTACTGATCCAAAGAATCCTAATAAAGTATGCAAATTGCTAAAATCCATTTATGGGTTGAACCAAGCGTCTAGAAGTTGAAACTTACACTTTGACAAAAGAATCAAAGAATTTGGTTTTGTCAAGAGTGAGTTCGAGGCGTGTGTCTACACAAAATTCAGTGGGAGCATAGTAATCTTCCTAGTCTTGTATGTTGATGACATACTGCTCATAGGAAACGATATGCCAGCATTACAAGGAGTAAAATCCTGGTTAGGTAAATGTTTCCAGATGAAGGACTTGGGAGAAGCCGCGTTTATACTAGGTAAAAAGATCTATAGGGATAGATCTAGGCGGCTTATTGGACTTAGTCAAAGTACATACATTGACAAAGTACTAAAGAGATTCAGTATGAGTGATTCCAAGAGAGGACTCGTTCCAATGACACATGGCATTACACTGAGCAAAGCTCAGAGTCCCACATCTAGCAAGGAAATAGCTAGGATGAGTTTGGTATCATATGCTTCGGCAATTGGATCAATCATGTATGCCATGTTATGTACTAGGCACGATATTGTTTACTCCATAAGTCTCACGAGAAGATATCAAAAGAATCCTGGTGAACCCCATTGGGTGGTTGTCAAGAACATTCTCAAATATTTGAGAAGGACGAAAGAAATGTTCTTGGGCTTTGGAGGTTCGTTGGAGGAATTGCGTGTAACTGGTTACATAGATGCAAGCTTCCAAACCGACAGAGACGATTACAAATCTCAATTGGGATTTGTATTCACACTAAACGGAGGAGCTATATCTTGGAAGAGTCAGAAACAAGATACGATAGCAGATTCGACTACAAAGGCTGAGTACATTGCCGCAAATGATGCTTGGAAAGAAGCCATGTGGCTTATGAATTTTATCGAGGATCTTAGAGTTATTGCCAGTATCTCTAGACCCATCGAAATATTCTGTGATAATAGTGGAACAATAGCGCAAGCTGTTGAACCAAGAGAGCATCAGAAGACCAGGCATGTACGCAGGAAGTATCACCGCATACGTGAGTATGTAAGAGAAGGTGATATTGTAATTAAGAAAATACCAACGGATGACAACGTCGTTGACCCGTTGACAAAACCACTAGCTGGACCAAAGCATGAGAAACATGCGCACGCTATAGGCATGCAGTACCTAAATATTGGTAGCTAGTAATTTTGATTAGAATCATAGACATGTTTGAAATCGATACATTATGTAATAACATATCGTGGGATTGAAATAGAAAGTTTTACGTAATATTTTTACATTGTCTATTCTTAACATGTTTTAAACCTATCCTTGATACACAAAGTTTTTGAGTATCTAAATTATCTGTGGTTGCTTGAATTTAGTGGGAGCTAGATTCAAGAGTTAATACCATTATGAATATTTATCTATTTCATAGTTATTGAATAGAGAAACAAGGGTTGTTAAAATAAATATTCATAGATGTTTACAGAGTTTGCTAAACATTAGACGTGACCAAAAGATCGAGATTACTTCATGGAGCCTAAGCATGAGTAATTTCGATTAGATGTCCTCTGACCTGAGACGTTTTGGTTTGAGACACGATGACTTCTGATCTTTAGCATTTATCTACCGTCACACCGTAAAAGGGTGATCATAAGGAACTTGACTAAGACAGCGGAAGTCGTGGGCAAGATAACGCAAATGTCAAGATGGAATTTGCACCTTCTTTAACTAGAAGAGATATTTCATGGCCGCTCGACGATTAAGACTACTGAAATGCGTGGCCGCGCTCGGAGAATGATTAGATCATTCGGTAATCCGTTACTGCAGAAAGTCGAAATCAGAGTCGAGAAAATTCGAGTATATAGAACTAGATCCCTGCTCCATGTCTATTACTCAATTAAGAAATATCATGATGCGAAAGGAAAATCTGTTAGTGTTATTCATTTTATGAATATTATCTCTGGATGTAAGAGTTCTTATAACCTGGTTATCCTAAATATCTGGCTAGGGACCGCTTTAGGCCAACGATGATCAGAAAGTGTTTCTTAACTTGCACAAGTGGGAGTTTGAAGAATTTATGTGCACATATAAGTACACGTGTCACCGTGTCCAATGTTATAAGACACTAAAGGGTCACACCACTACACACCCAATAATGGACAACCGAATAAAGTAAGTTGTGTGGAATAATTAACTAGTTAAGTTAATTATGAAGAAGAGAATAAATAGTAATAAGTTAATTATTATTTATGAGGATGGTTAAATATTAGGTTAAGTATTTAACGGACAGTTAATTAATAGTTGATTAATTAACTAGTATAAGTCCAAGGGTTAAAAGTAACAAAAGAAGTTTCATTTTCATTAACTTCTAATTAAACTCTAAGGGCCTAAGTGCAAGGCCTAAACCTATAAATAGGAGGGCATGTCTAAGGCTTAGAGGTTACTCACCAATCACAAACAAAGCCCTAATACTCCATCCTCTCCCTTCGACCGAAACCAACCCTAAGGGGTTTCGGTTTCTTCGAGTTCGACGAACAACAAAGACACCCGAAGGTGTGTTTCGGTTTCGAGTTCGACACACACACACACACACACACACACGAGTTCTAGTGTGTTACTTTGTTGGTAGAACGCGGTCTTGCAGCCTGTCCAGGTGGTGCAGTACAGGTGGATCACTTCTTTAGCATTCTAAAGGTAATGTTCATCATCTCTTTCTTCTCGTGATCTTATTGACTAGTAGAGATCCAGTAATGTGGTATGCAAGTTCCGCCATGTGAAAACTACAAGGTTTTCCTACAGGAATGTCATGTTTATGTTGATAGGTTGCAAGAACCTAAAAGTTGGAGATATTCCAAAGGTGGAAGCAAGGATTCGTGTTGATAAACACGATTTGGATTTATCTTGGCTAAGATGAGTACATGAGACTTTTACTGAGTACATAGCAAATGATTTTGAAAACTATGATGTTTTATGAGTACAAGCTTTTTGGGACTTGAATTCAATCCAAACCCATAGCCCTCCTACATGGTGAATATCAATATCCTCAAAACCCTCATTTTCCAAATGCATGTAAAGGTTTGACAGGAAATCCACCTCTCTAACCTTTGCAAGAACTACCGAATTCGCATCATCAATTTTCAACAGATCCTTATCATCCAAAACAATCTTTTTAATAATGTGGTTACCTTGAGGCGGAAACTTTTTAACAGAAGATTCCTTTGATATTGGATGATTCCCACCAACCACCACCGAAGCATAAGACTGTGCGCCTGATCTCTCAATCTTTTTATGCTCAACAGCCTTCAAAGGATTAATAGGAGATTTAGGTCTAGAAAGATGAGCAACAGAAACGTACAGATGGTAAGAACCCATCCATTCTTTTGATAGCTTTCTAGCAAAATCAAGATCATCATCGATACCAAGGAAACAGATAAAACCAAATCATTTACCAAACCGAGACATCTTATTCGGGATGTATACGTCCACGACCTTCCCATGCAACAAGCACCATTTCCATAGACTTTTTGAATTTACGTCAGATGGGAAGTTTGTAATGTAAAACGACGAAGCAATCTTCTCAACAACTCGTTCATAGGGATTGTTAATCGATTGATTCCGATCACTAGAACCCTCTTTTTTCCGATTTTCCAAATCCACCCATCTGAATCATACTTCTATTTTGACTTGATCGCCATTGCTCACCGGAGAGAAGAAACTCAGTCGCCAAACCCTAACGAAACAAGAATCGTACAAAACGCCAAACCCTATGGGTTCAAGGTACCAATCCTGTAACAACGCTCGTAAAGCAAGAAAACTCAATTGGATTCTCGCAATAACAGGGAAGCTTGCAAGATTGATAATCAAGAACGGTAGTAGATCGGAACGGTTTATGATTCTTCATGGTTTTTTCGCCTAGGGCCGACAAAAATATGAACTTCTCACCAATACATGAATCTCATGAAGAAATTGAAATGAGTAGAATCAAAAGGAATTGAATGGTTTGGATTCACGACCTACCTGGAGTGTAATTTGATTCCCTCATTTAAATCTGATTTAGGGTTCATATAGGAGCTGATTTAGGCTTCGTATAGGAGATTATTTAGGGCTTAGCTGATTTAGGGTTCAAATTGGTAGATATTTAAAATTGGAGCAGCTGATGCAGGTTCAAAAGGTTTCTGGTTTCCGCGATTTGGAGTTGCGTTTGAAGTGTGGATCAACTGCGATTTGGAGGTGTGGTGTGGAGGAGCTGCGATCGGAGATGAAGTGTGGAGCAACTGTGATTTGGTTGGAGGGGACGAAGGAAAATTAAAAAAGAAGGATATATTATTGTAGGAGGTGTTAAAATGGCAATCATGATCTTAAGTGTCCTTTATTGTTATAACTAAATCAATATTTCTAATTGTTTCTTTAAATTATCTAAATAACCCAACTTCTTTATGGATCCTTATTCATATAATATAAACATGAGGTTAGTTCAAAAATGGAATCGAAAGCAATAGAAACGCTACACTTCAAGAACTCTGGGAAAAGCCCAATTTCAAAATAATGCTACAAGATGCACAGATACAAAATGATCATCTCATGTTGCATCCATGGCGTTCCAAAAGTTCCAATCACCCACCATTTGTTGCATTCATCCTCAACTACTAACCTCATGCTCACACACATCAACAACTTTCTCTCCATGCGATCTCCCAAAACTCTTCAATCACTGACAAAATATCACGCATTCATCATAACAACAGGCCATCATTCAACCAACATCTTCATTTCTTCAAAACTAATTTCCCTTTACGCCTATCTCCATAACCCCACATCATCTAAACAAGTATTTGATTCATTTCATGGCTATAAAGACGTCTTCCTTTGGAACTCCATCATTAAAGCTTACTTTTCTAATGGAATCTATCCACAGTGTCTCGCTTTTTATCATTCCATGAGGGTTTTCGCTAATTTTATTCCGAACCAGTTTACTATACCCATGCTTGTTTCCGCTTGTGCTGAACTTGGGGATTTGATTCGCGCCATGATTGTACATGGTTTGGTGTTTAAAGTTGGAATTTTTGAAGAGAGCTCTGCGATTGGGTCTTCATTTGTGTATATGTATTCAAAATGTGGGTATGTAGAGAATGCACGCCAAGTGTTTGATGAAATGCCTCTGAGAGATTTTGTTGCTTGGACTGCACTTATTATCGGATATGTGCAAAATGGTGAGAGTGAGAAAGGACTGGAGTGTGTTTGTGAAATGTATAACACGTGTGGAGAACATGAGAGACCAAATTTTAGAACATTACAAGGTGGTTTTCAAGCTTGCAGTGATTTAGAGGCAGTTAATTCAGGTAGATGCTTACACGGAGCATCTATAAAATCTGGACATGAATGTTCAACAGTTCAATCTTCAATCTTGTCAATGTACTCCAAATGCGGTACTCTTGAGGAAGCTTATATGTCTTTTTCTGAAATTTCTGTTAAAGATATCAGAATCTGGACATCGATTCTTGGTGTGTATGCGCAGGGCCGTTCCAACAAAATGTTGGGCCCTGGGCGGAGTATTAAAAAGGGGCCCTTAAAGTAATTTTTTTCCAAACAAGTATTAGAAAATGTAACATATTTACCCTTAAATGAAAATTATTATGAAGAAATAAAAAACTTACAATCAGATGACATAACCAACGTTGTTAATCTCAACTTTAAGTCTTCAAAATTTGAAACTCGTTGTGATTACACAAGAAAACTTCATAAAAATTTGCTTCTTTGAGCTTTTCTAGAAGCAATATAAATATTTGGAGTAAAATATGTATCTTTAACCAACTTTACATTTTCAAGTGCAGACATCAGAAAACGTATTTACAAAATTAATACTATTTCCCTTAATTCAAAATCATCCAAGACTTCAATTTCCTTTGCAAATCTAATTAAAAACACAAACAAAATAGGAATATTGCATTAAAATATGAGACCATTCAAGAAAAAAAATCCAATATATATGCAATAAAAAGTTCCTAAAATCCAAATGAGGTTTCTCTTTATAATCACCAGGCAAATCACATCTTCCAATCACAATTCAAAATTTTGAAGAAAAAAGCAGAGTATTAGAAGCATAAACAAATGAAAATTAAAAACTGAATGTACTCAAAGTGGGGTTTGGGTACTTACTTCTGGTAGGGGTTAGCTGAAACAGTGCATAATCTAGTTGGCTTCTGGAATCCATCGTCTTCACAGACGAAATCATAAAAAAAATAATGGATAAAAGCATGAAACGAAATCATATATCTGGAACAAATTCTCGAACGCTTGATTACTGATTTATTGTGATACCGTCACGAAAGAAATGGATTGGAACAGAGGAACGAACAAAGATCTATTCGTCAAGTCGCCGTTTCCAGTTATAAATTTCTTTGGGCCCTAAATCACGATGAAACACGGATATAGTGGTCTGTACTAATCAAGAATGGGCCTTAAATTTTATTATGACTACCAATACCATGGTTAAATGAGTATTTGGGCTTTCAGCTTATGCAGGAAATAATGATAGACTGGACAAATTTTACAAAAACTGGGCCCTTACACATTTTGGGCCCTGGGCGGTTGCCCTGGTGGCCCAGGGCCGGCCCTGTGTATGCGAAACATGGATTAATTAAACAATGTGTAGCTAAATTCATGGAAATGATTGTTGTAGTCGATCCAGACCCAATGGTTATCAGTTGTGTGATATCTGGTTTAACTAACTCTTCTCCAATCTCGGTGGGAAAAACATTTCACGGATTTATGGTTAGAAGAAATTATGATGGAAATCAGATGGTTGATAATGCATTAGTGTCAATGTATTGTAATTTTGGGCTAATAAGTTATGCAGAAAATGTATTTAATCGTGTGTGTGACAAAGAAGTTTGGAATGCAATGGTGCATAGTCACTATAAATTTGGATTTAGGGTGAAATGTGTAGAATTATTTACCAAAATGCTGAATTTAGGCATCATTCCGGATTTTTATAGTTTGTCGTCCGTTATTTCTTCATGTTCACATATGGGAAAGTTGCGTTTAGGGAAATCTCTTCATGGTTATGCTGTAAAAAACGTAATGAATGAGAATTTATCAGTTTTAAATTCACTTACAGAAATGTATTTTAAAAACGGAGAATTAACGATAGCAAGGAAGATATTTTGTAGGATAAAAAATAAGGATATTATCACTTGGAACACGATGATTTCTGGTTATATGCATTGTGGGGATAATTCCGAAGCCTTTTTATTGTTTAAGAATATGATTTTAGAAGGAATTAAACCGAGTGTAACAACGTTAGTTATCATGCTTTCGGTTTGTGCACAAATGGCGTCATTCGAGAAAGGAGAGGAAGTATGCAAATATATAGACGAAGAAATGATTTTGACAAATTTACCCCTGGCTACTGCTTTAATCGATATGTATGCGAAATGCGGGAAGCTTAGAAAATTGGAAGAAATATTCAACAAAATGACAACAAAAGATGTGATTTCTTGGAATGTGATGATTTCGGGCTATGCAATGCATGGAAACGCCACGTCAGCAATAGATATATTTAGGAAAATGGAGCGATCGGATGTTGAACCGAACGAGCTTACTTTTCTTGCGGTTCTTTCGGCGTGTAATCACGCAGGGTTAGTAAATGAAGGAAAGGAATTATTTAAAAAAATGGGAGATTATTATGGTTTGAAACCGACGTTAAAACATTATACGTGTATGGTGGATCTTTTTGGTAGGTCGGGTTATTTGGTTGAAGCTGAGAATTTGGTTTTGTCAATGGCGGGTGTGATTGTTCCGGATGGAGGGTTATGGGGTGCGTTGTTGAGTGCTTGTAAAACTCATAATAATCCTGAAATTGGTATCCGGGTTGCCAAACAGGCTATTAAATGTGACCCGAAAAATGATGGATATTATGTGATAATATCGAATATGTATGATTCGGTAGGGTTGTGGGAGGAAGCTGAAAAGATGAGAAAGATTATGAAGGAGAGGGGAGTTGAAAAGGCAGTTGGTTGGAGTGTAGTGTGAATTAATTCTTGTTTGTTGAATTCTTTTTTGTTGGGACTATAGACACTTGTTATATATACTAGCAGGGTACCTGCGCAATACGACGATAAGTATCTTGTGACTATATTTGACGGCAACGGTGACTAATTGGTGGGTGGTTATGGTGGCGGCAATGACGGTGGCTGGTGGTGATGGTGGTTGCAATTAGTGGGTAGTAGTGGTGGTAATTTCAACTTTTTAAGATTTAAGGGATTAAAAAGGATATTTGTGTCGAGGAATATGTGGAAAATGGAAAGTTGAGATGATAGATATCGAAGCTCCAAATTTCTTGTTATATTTCCTCAAATGCATACAATAGTAAACACATGTATAAAGCGATGCAATCTGGTGTAGTTTTCTACAATACATATAAACAAAGTTGAAGCTATAATTATAAACTAAATAAAAAGGTTAGTTTAGGAGCAAGTATCATAGGCATTAGATCTGCAATTATCATTCTATTTTAAACTTTTCAAATAACTCAAACTAAGCACATCTAATTTGGATTACAATAAACAAAGTGGTCCATCCAGTTACTTCATCATGTGGATTTTTGCACCACTTAGTGTAAAATAGGTTGTAACATTCTTCAAAAAGGTTAATAAACACGAATATCACCAAAAAAAAATTGCATCAAAATTATAAAAAAGAGGGTAATAATAATAAAGTTGTAATATGTTGAGAATTTAGATAACTTTGTCCATGATGTCCAAACTCCTACACTGAATTTCTCGAAGCAAAATTTTAAAAATTCATCACAATATGTAGAATTCAAATAGGAGAAATATCATTCTCCATACTTAATACTTCCTGCAAATAATTAGTAGAATTCAAATGTCTATAATGTGCATTTATAACACAAGCAACATATATATTTTGTACAAAAAATGATATAAATTCCACTCAATTACATTATACAATTAAAACTACACAATTCATCAAACATATGGAACATAAGTGATGGACACAAGGATTCTACTCAACTACTCACATAAATCATTTGCTCCCGATTTCTGCAAATCAAGTGCTTCTTCATCTTCTTCTTTAAGTTTCACCAAATTCACTTAAATAGAATATTATTCAGGTGGGCAAATTAAATCGAGTTACACTATGAAATACGAAATATTGAAATTAAGATATGAATCAGTAATAAACCTGAAGATTTTAGAGGAGCAATTTAAGCAAAGAAAAGGTGGACAATCTAAAACCTGTATAAAAGAGGACCAATTTAAAAATTAAAAATTATCAACAATTTTGAGTTTAGAGCAAATGTTGTGGCGGTGCCGGCTAAAATGTAACTACATTTTTACGGGCAAATGTTATCGACTTTTAAAAAGTAATTTGGTCAAACTGGTCAATTTGACTTACCATTTTGCATCTTTAAGTGCTTCATCCGCAGCACATAATGCATAGCTTATAAACATAGCAATTGACTTAACATGCTGCAAATAATAACAAATGGATCAATTAGACATTAGTTATACTTAAATTCAGCTTCTAGAAAAGATTATTCATTTATTGTTGTTAAGTAATACCTTATAATCAAGCCACAATTGTTCATTGAATTCGCCAGAATTAGTACCACGAGGTACAATTGCAGTTACTTTGGAAGTCAACTGATCAAATGTGTACAACTGAAACTCATTATCGAATTGATTCATTTTCATGTCTTCAATCGATAAAGCCCTAATTCCACTTTGTCCTTTAATTAATCGACAAGACCTACAAAATTTATTTATTACTACAATAATTGATAACTGATGACTAGAATAACAAAAAAAACATGATTAAATGGAGGAAAGTTACACCCCGTGACGTACTGACGTTTTAACTTAAAGTCATAAAATCAAGATTATATCAAAGACAAACATACCTAGTATGTAATGATAATGATTTTTAAGTGTGATTTTTTTATACTCATTGTCAAAGTTTTAAAAGATATGATGTGGCGGTGCCAAAGTGCGAGGCGAACTCAGCCGTTACGAAATAACATATGACCGATGTGTAAGGCGTTACGCAGGATAAAACACACATTATCACGAGTTTTATTTGGCGTGTTATGATAATGATTTTTAAGTGTGATTTTTTTATACTCATTGTCAAAGTTTTAAAAGATATGATGTGGCGGTGCCAAAGTGCGAGGCGGACTCAGCCGTTACGAAATAACATATGACCGATGTGTAAGGCGTTACGCAGGATAAAACACACATTATCACGAGTTTTATTTGGCGTGTTATGAAATTTGAATTTGGTGTGCTCAAATGTATTACAGTTTAGGAGATGAATTGTCAAGTCGCTCAAACATGAGAGTTTTAATAGAATATAAATCTCTACCTATATATGGAACAAGAGTATGATTTGCTTCTAATGACATGGGATATACGATGCATTTCATTGGTCCATATTGTTGAGTCATAATGTTGACTCAAACTGCAATATGGTCACAAAGTATACCGGTTTCCTTCGCAATTTCACAATATTATGTTGTCATAATTACACGCTATGTTGTAAAATCGGTAATACAACTGTAAAAATTCATTAAAAGCAAATTATGGAAATAATTATTTTTAATAGTAGGGTCCGAATCCGGTGAGGACTCAAAACCCGGTGAGGACGGCGAAAACAATTTTCAACCAATGGTGGTCATTAAGCGTATTTTCGTCATGGGTTTTTAATAATGAGAAATTAACAATGATCCACAATTAACAAAATGATCCAAAAATTAACAAAGATTCAAATTAAGCAAAATGATCCAAAATTTATAAAATGACCCAAAATTTACAAAATGATCCAAAATTTTGATTTTGCAAAATCAACAATGATCCAAAAAATATAAAATGATCCAAAATATTTTTTTTTCCCAAATGTTCAAGACTATGCTCATTTCGTAGATAATTTAATTTTAAAAACTTTGGTTTTTTTATATTTTTTTTTTCAAAGAAAAAAAAAGTTATGGCCGAACAACAGAAGTGTGTGGAAAAAAATATAGTCCAGCCAATCAGGTGATGGCATGTGGCGCGAGTGTGTGCAAGCTATTTCTAGAGGTGTGTGGAGAGATCTTTGTACGTGACTTTCTTTTTTCTTAGGACCAACAAGCCCCAAAATAATTTACCCGTTATAAGAAAAACTGAAAAATATCTATAGTATTTACAAAAATGCCATCATGAATTAAAAAAAAACCCCAGAAAATCTAAGCCACTTATATTTGAGATCAACAATCGAGATTTGTCCTCGCAGTCCTCACCGGAAAAAGAATCTTCACTCGATCTCACTTCTTTAACGGTAAATGGGTTAAAAGCAAGGTTCTAAAAGGCGCGCCATGGCGGCGCCAAGGCGTCGCCAAGGCGTGAGGCACGACGTCGACGTTACGAAACAGACCATGGCGGCTCGGCTAGGAGTGGCGTGAGATAAGGCGTGATAAGGCGCGATAAGGCGCGCCTTATGGCGAGTTTTCTTGAAGGCGGCTGTAAAAAATGATTTTTTTTAAAAAAAAAAATTAATATATATAATTATAAATTTAAATGTAATATTTTTTATGAGCTTTATATATGAATTGTTATATAAATCAATAGATTTATAAAAAAAATTTAATTTAATATACGTATATATATAAATTATATAAAAAATTTGCTGCCTTAAGCGACGCCGGGCCATGGCTGAGGCTTGATGGTGCCGCCACGCCACGGCTTACGCTTTCTAGAACCTTGGTTAAAAGCCATCCAATTGTAACCCCGCCCATATAAACCTTGGGGCAAAAGCTTTATATTTGATCATCGTATCCAACAATTAATTAATTTCGGTATTTAACATGTAGCTGTGTTTGTTTAATAGATGTGACATGCTCCGTAATTGGGATAAGGGACATAGTGGCCGTTATGTGCCGCTGGGGAAAAAGTTTGTCCGACAATTGTGGTAGAAGATAATGAGTACGTACACCCCAAAAGATTTTTATATATTAATGTGATCATGTGGGATGACTATGCAAGAAAATATGAACTAATGGTACGAGTGGCCAAACTAAAAAATTTCACTACTAGTGGCACAGTAAAATTTTTTTGAGAAAAATATAAAAGATAAGTTCATTATTCATATATTATATTGTTAACAGTTTTTGTATGCCGTGCTCTTTAAATCTCCTCCTCTTTGAAGAGAACAATTCATTAATCATATATTATATTATTAACCATTCTTACATTTATAGTCTTAGACACATCACACAATAATACAAAATAATATTAAAATAGATATAACAGTACTGCACTACATCACAATTTAACATACATATATTATACTCCCTCCGTCTCATAAAAAATTCTCATTTCATTTGGACACATGTATCTAGGCAATAGTTAGTAGTGAGGTCTTTATGATTATTTTTTATTAAAATATAAAGTTATTTGGAGAGAGAAAATGTATTTAAGAGATAGTTAGGTGGTGGTTTCCATGATAATAATATTATTTTATAGAAATGAGAACTTTTTTTGTGGGACAAAATTTAAGATGAAAATGAGAACTTTTTTGTGGGACGGATGAAGTAGCAAAGTAGGCAAACCTAGATTATAGAGATAAAATCAGAAAGGAGATTACTTACTACTAGCGCCGATTGAGAAGACATATCAGCCGTTGGATAGAAAAAGCTATGGTACTTGCGTTTTACAGTATGAGGGGAAAAAGTTTATTTAATTAGGTTTAGATTTTGGGTTGGGCTTTAGGTTGGACTATTACAAATATTTAATTAGGTTTAGATTTTGGATTGGGCTTTAGGTTGGACTACTACAAATATTTGGGTTTTTTTGTTTATTATCGTTTTGTGTTATTTAGTAGTTTTTTAATCTGATACTATAATACCAAATAAATATTAAAATTTTATAGTACGCACAAAAATTTGAGTAGTAGCACGTGCCACCGCGTGCTACTATACACGTCTGCCCGTGAATGGTACATATTGTTTTTATACTTAGCTTGGAAAAGTAATAAACTAGAGTGGTATGATTATTTTTTTTTTTTATAATATTTCAAACATGTAGTTGAGATGTGTAAATAGTATTAACTACTTGATTATTGTGTTAACACATTGCAGGGACACCCATAATTCACAATGCTCTATTTGTCGACCCAACTAGCAGTCCGACCCAAACGAAGCATCGTTAAGCCCATCCGGATCCAAATTATCTATATTAACATTTTCCAAAGGCAAATCCTGTTCATGACCAGTTGATGAATAGGATTGCTATAGTATTTTTCCTTTTAATCTGCACATCCTTTCTTTGCACGCTTTCATCCCCACCAAATCAGGGATATTACCCTTCTTTGCATCAGTCAATTGAATCCTTTCTTTACACGCTTTCATCCCCACAAAATCAGGGATATTTGCATCAGTAAATCGATCTAAAGTCAAAATACAAGACCATTCTTTTATATCTTCTCAGATCAACAAACTCTTCCAGATTTTGTTTATAATACATTGAGAAGGGAGAGAATAGCAATGAAAAGGAGATTGAGAAGAGTTCATAAACTGATTTTTTTTCGAGAACCCCTGAAATAATTTTTGGGGATAGAGCTTAAAAAACCTACAAATATCTTCAGCACTGATGATTTTTTGGTTGGAGATTCAAGAGCTGGCAGAAGAATAGTCAATGAGACTTGGCGGCAGTGTTAGCCGGAGGGATTGAGACAGGTCTTCCGATGGCGGTTTTGGTGAGAGGCGATTAGGTCGTGGCAGCGACAAGGAGATGGTTTGCGGCAAGGAAAGAAGTTGAAAGACTCTAAGCTCTTTATATCCCGAGCATATGCGTCTGATCTCTTCATTCCCCGCCAGGTGTTGTTCAACGAATCGAGCTTCAGCAATGTCATCACCCTCCCGGGGACCTCTAAATAATATATAATAAAACACAAGAGTCTAGAAAAACACTAGACTAACAAAGTATTACAAAGGGCAATGCAACCAATCGACCCACGAAATCTTTACATGATTTCGGTGAGTAAACCACACAAAAGAAAATGACTTAATTTTATCTACTATATCCGACTTACGTATTCTACCACTATCAAATAACAAAGAGTTTCTAAATTTCCAAATGATCCAACATGTTGTATACCCGATCACTAGCACCTTATAATAAGCTTTCAACAGTTTTTCCTTTCTCTTTGATATTGCAGGTGTTATCCCCTACAAATAATGGAATGTCATGCTTAGTCCTTTTTCTTCGACTCGGAAAAGACTATAAGGAACCCTCAGCTATGAGAGGTTTCAAGGCTAAAAATCCCTATTGTATTGGAATTAGGCGCCCATCTTTTGACTGTTGTCAACTAAATAAGCTTTCAACAGTTTTATCACAAGTATTAACTTAAATCGAGTTATAATCAGTCCCTTTTTAACCTAAATCCATATATCATGTTACATATAAAAAATCCCCAAATCACATAGATTCAATAGAATCAATACCTGCAACGACGTAGATACAGAGTGCTAGGACACAGAGAGCGAGACATATAATGATACAGAGAAAGTGAGCAGGAGATAACCTTTTCGTCGGGGAGAAGACGAGCAGAAGATAACCAACTCGGTTGGAGAAGACGAGGTATGACGATTTTGTAGAAGACGCGAGTGAAAATGTGGGTTGAAAGGAGGGTAGGGTAATTTCAATTCTCCGTACTTTTTTTTGTATTTCTTGACTTATCCATTCTCTCCATTTCCCTTCGTTCAATAGAGAATTAAAATTAGGGAATTGGAAATGTTTTATTTCTCTCTCTCCTTTTCTTAAGGCACATTTGGTTGGGAGAAATCTAAAGAAATGAAATGGGGTAGAGAAATGAAATGTTGGGAAATGAAATAGCCGAGAAATGAAATGAATTCCACTGTTTGGTAACATCAAAGAATTGATCGGAGAATTAGCTGATAAATCATCACCCTTGTTTGGTAGCAAAATCAGAGAAATGAAATGATTTCTTATGGAGTTTGATCTTGCAAGTTGTGTATGCAGAGTAGATCCAGTTTGAGGATCAAATTTTACACCCTCCAAAATCACTAATGCAACAAGTATCTAAACCACCAAAAACAATTATAACCATACGCACATTCAAATGAAATGGTTGAAAAATCAAGTTTTGAATAATAAAATTAACTAATCTGCAATTTAAGAAATATACCATACGCACATTCAAATGAATGCAATGAATCAAATAAACAAGATTTGAATAAACCAATCTTATTATCTCTTTTTGTCCATTTCATCATACGCACATTCAAATGAAAAAAATTCACCCTATTTTTGAAGAACAATTCTTTCAGACACCAAATCGAAGCAGCTGCATATCTTTTATTTTTTAATTAAAAAAATTCTAAATTCCCCATCATTCATTTCCATCTGGTTCTTTCATACACCCGATTTAATATTTCACCCTATCCTTCAAGAACACAAGAAATAGATAAAAAAATAAAAAAATCATAAAAGGGTTTCAATTAGAAAGTAAAAAACATGTACCAAACCTTAAAACCCTAGAACAAATCTTCAAAAAGATGTAGAGCAGCAACCACAAAGGTCAAAACATTGAGGAGTAGATGATCGGAGCTGTTGGAGTCGGTGGAACACAGTGAAGAATGGTGGAGGAGGATGGATCGCCAAGGCTGGATCGAATTTTCAGTTTGTGTTCAAATGTGCATCTCACGTGACTTTTTTATTTATACCCTCTTTCTTACCATTTCTCACTTGAACTAACACGGAGAAATCAAAGAACAAAATCCATTTCACCGTAAAAGGTGAAGAAATCAATTTACAAAGGGATGTATTTCTCGTGATATCGATTTCTCCGTGTCTTTATTTCACAGGGGTAACCAAACAATGGAAAAGAAATCAATTTCATTTCTTTGACTTCAACTCTCCCTACCAAACACACCCTAAGTTTCAACTTTACTTATAATACATTAAGTATACCATATTTATTGTTCATAAGGATTTGTTTTATTTTATTCTAAACATATATACTATATATACGTGCAAGCTAGAATTGAAGCAACAAGCTTTAAGTGTCATAGTGGCTATCACCTTTGTTGTTGAAGCTAGGTCCAGATTTTGATTCTTGGTTTGTGCTCGCTATGTTAAATATTTTTGTTTCTTTTTTCCACCAACGTTAATTAAAATTATTAAAAACCCTCTAAATTATTAATTTATTAAAAGTGAAACATAATTGAAATCGCCATAAACAATTCTGAGATTCTGTCTCTACACAAGAAGCGTCATATAAAGCGAGAAAAAAAAAAACACATAACAGAAAGAAAGCAATATTATCTTAATATCTATGATTAATACAAGCTAAAGGTGCTAAATTTGTAATTACTAAAATTTTCTTATATTTTTAATAATAATAATAATAATAATAATAATAATAATAATAATAATAATAATAATAATAATAATAATAAGTAGTAGTAGTAGTAGAGGAACTTAAAACTTAAACATTATGCAGCTTAATAGATTTGTAATCACATATCGTAAATAATCAAATAAAATTTTATAATTAAGTATATTGATGTTTATAGCGATTAAATCTATAAGATAGTGTATGAGGTAGAGAAAGATTTTGCTCTCATACTAGAATTTAAAGCGAACTTATCATATAAACTTATCATATAAATATATCCATATAAATATATCCATGTGTTTACATAAGCGTAATTTATAAGAAACAATTTTAGGGGACTAATAGAATAACTCTTTTATTAAGATTGTAATGAATAAAAAATTAATATCAAAATTTCATTTTTATTTTATTCGGAATTCTATTATAATAACCCGCAGCGGAGCGCAGCTTCCATTACGCTCGTTTTATAACAATCGCAAAATATATGAACTTAACTAGGAATGTTTAAACCTGATATCAAAAATCAACTTTCAACTAAAAAATCTATACGACTATACTGTAATATTTACTTTTGTTAAAAAGGTAAATAGGAAAATAAATAAAAGAAAAGGGAAGAGTATGGTGGTGTGAATGAGAAGTGGTGGGATGCATCAATTTCTGTGCACTTATTTTTTTTCTTTTTTTTAAAAAATAAAAATGTTGGTAAATATAGTATGACCTAGGGTGTGTATCAAAACTGGAAAACCGGAACTGATGCGGGACCGAACTGGAGCCGAACCGACCCGGAACCGGCTTAAGCGATCTGGTTTCCGGTTCTTAGATCAAATAAAAACACCAAACCGGAATCTGATTGCAGTGATATACCTTCATTAATGCATTAATTGTGTAGATGCCCTTCAAATTGAACTAAAAATATGTTAATGTTCAAGTATGTTTTGTCATGACTATTAATAAAAGTCAAAGGCAAACATTGTTGCAAGTTTGTTTCGCCAAAAAACAGTATTTTCACATGGGCAACTATACGTCGTTGGCTCAAGAGTGAAGAACAAGAAGTGCTTGAAGGTTATTTGTTGCGACCACGATGTCAAACTCAACGACAAACATCGTATACATATAATCTGTCTTTAAATTTTTTTAACAAATTATTCATGTATAATAAAAGTTTGTTCATCATTTCAATTCCAATTGACTATATAATTTCATACGTTATTCTCATTGTTCTACGTTCTATATCTCGAAGCATGCCCGCCCAATCGAGCGGGCTTTGAAGCTAGTATATATATATATATGCACTGCAGCCTTCACCTTCATAATAACCGGGTCTATCTGGTTCCAGAACCGCATGAAGACCGACCCGACCCGGCACCGAACCGGAACCGGTTAAATCGGTCTAGTTTTCGGTCTTAGATTTTCATTTTCGGATGACCGGGCTTACCGGTTCCGGTTCCGGGACCGAACACATCCCTAGTATTACCCCATACTTTATGTAAAAAAGAGAATAGATCGAAAAAACTAGGTCAATAGCCAAATGTAGATCCATCCCCTAATTCCACATGCGGAAGAAAAATTAGAAAAGAAAAAAAGAATATTAATAATATTCCACCAGATTTGTCCCACTCAATTGCAGCCATGGCTACCTACCTTACCTACCTACCCCCCAACCAAGGTTAATTTGACCCTTCTCATATCTCACCAACTCTTGTATTTCACTTGTATATAATAATCAAACCCTTAACTCTACACACCAACAACAACAACAACGTTGGGCAGCCAGGAGGAAAAACAACGTCAATAATGGCACTTTCACAATCCTCCACTTTGTCTTCCAAATCCCTGATCCAAACCCACTTCCCTTCTTCCTCTTCCACCTACCAACCCACTTTCTCTCTCCTACCACCCACCAACTCCCACCGCAAACCAAAACCAATCTCCGCCGTCCACGCCGCCAAAAACGTTACCAAAACTGCCCCATCGCCCTCTAAATGGAGCATTGACAGCTGGAAATCAAAGAAAGCTCTACAGCTCCCTGAGTACCCAAATGAAGCGAGTCTCGCCGCCGTTCTTAAAACCCTTGAAGATTTCCCTCCGATCGTCTTCGCCGGAGAGGCCAGACACTTGGAGGAGCGTCTCGCCGATGCCGCCGTCGGGAAGGCGTTCTTGCTACAAGGAGGAGATTGTGCTGAGAGCTTTAAGGAGTTCAGTGCTAATAACATTCGTGATACTTTCAGACTCCTTTTGCAGATGAGTGTCGTTTTGATGTTTGGTGGCCAGATGCCCATCATTAAGGTCAAATCTTAATCATCTCTGTTTTTTTTTTAATTTTGTTTCTTATTATTATAATTTACCACTTTATAAATCTCAAATTTGCCCAAACATGTTTGGTATCTGTACGCTTAAATTCCAATTTTATATTAATGATTAGTTATAGTTGTCAATTTGTCTCTTCAATTTAGACAACAGTTGTTGGTTTTAAAAATTGAAAGTCAAATTTGAGACTCTTTCTTAGGGAGAAAGTAATTCTAATTCAAAATCAACTTATATAAACAGGTCGGGTTGGGTTAAGGTTAAATGTTTCTAACCTGGAAACTAACCCGACCTGAGGTACAATAAAAGCTTTTTAGTCTAATTTCATACGATAGTAACAAAATTTTAAAAGTAGGTCACTCAAACTTTGCTTTCACTCTATAATAATAACCAGGCTTCAAAGTGTTGCAATCATATGAAATTTACATTTTATTATAGATTAATATGTCACTTTATTTAAATTTATATATAAAAAAGCCCCATAATTGGAACGCTTAAACTTGATTTTGAAACTTTATGAGTATTATATGATATTAACTAACGCTATTTATTTATTGGGTGATTTAGGTAGGAAGAATGGCGGGTCAATTTGCAAAACCCAGATCAGATGCATATGAAGAGAAAGATGGAGTAAAACTACCAAGTTACAAAGGCGACAACATCAATGGTGATGCTTTTAACGAGAAATCAAGAATTCCAGATCCCGATAGAATGATTAGAGCTTATTGTCAAGCTGCAGCTACTCTTAATCTTCTTAGGGCTTTTGCAACCGGTGGTTATGCTGCAATGCAAAGAGTCACCCAATGGAATCTTGACTTTGTTGCCAACAGTGAACAGGGAGACAAGTATGTAAAAAAATAAAATAATTAAAATGCTTCGATTTGATTTTAATCTTGTATTAATATGTGATTATGTTATAGGTACCAGGAGCTAGCTCACCGTGTGGATGAAGCCTTGGGATTTATGTCGGCTGCTGGGTTGACCGTTGACCACCCAATCATGGCCACAACTGATTTCTGGACATCGCATGAATGTTTGTTATTACCTTATGAACAGTCACTCACTAGGCTTGATACAACTTCTGGTCTTTACTATGATTGCTCTGCTCATATGGTTTGGGTTGGTGAACGTACCCGCCAATTGGATGGGGCCCACGTTGAGTTTTTAAGAGGTGTTGCTAATCCTCTTGGCATCAAGGTATTGTTAAATTACCTTTTTACCCCCCTCCCTTGTATATAAATATAACACAACTTGAGTCTAATTAGGACAATTTTTATTAATTTCAAATCATTGTATAATAAATTAATTATAACCAAGTTTCAAAAGTGTTCCAATCATGTGAAATTTACATTCTAAGGTGACATGGTAACCTATAATAGAAGGTAAATTTCACATGATTAAAATATTATACGTAGGGGTGAGCATGCTCCAAAAACCAAACTAAACATAGAATCGAAACCGAAAATGATGAATTTTTAAAACCTTTTTGGTTCAGTTCAGTTTTTTAGCCTAAATGTTCATTTTTTCCGAGGACCGAACCGAAACCAAAAATGAAGAATTTTTAAAAGTGAAACCGAACTGATTACATGTTTCGGTTCGGTTTGAGCGAGCTGAATGGAGAAACTCTGTTACTACTATTAATTGAAAAATGTAGTGAGAATGTAATGGTGTTTGGTGCAGGTGAGTCAGAAAATGGACCCGAATGAGCTAGTTAAGCTTGTTGACATTTTGAACCCTAATAACAAACCGGGAAGAATCACGGTGATTGTAAGAATGGGAGCTGAGAATATGAGAGTGAAGCTTTCTCCTTTGATTAAAGCAGTGAGGCAAGCGGGACAGGTGGTCACTTGGGTTTGTGATCCAATGCATGGAAACACTATTAAGGCTCCTTCTGGTCTTAAAACACGTCCCTTTGATTCCATATTGGTAACCATTTTTAATTGCATTAAATCAATAATTCTAGTCTCGTTACTTTTAGTGTTTTCAAGCCATATCAAAGATCATATTCAGGGGTGAATTTGGAATTTTGTTACAGATAAAACATCAACTTCGATAGGAATTTCATTAGAAAACCTTTGTTGAAAAATCACTTGATAGAATATCCATCTACGAAAGCACATTCCAGGAATATAACCCCAAATAATTATTCCTTCCATTCAAAGTAATCCTAAAAAGTCAATTGACTATAACTTCCTTTCCTAGTAGTGCTGGTAGTTGGCGTCTACACAAGACTCCACGTTTGACTTTAAAATCCAAATTTAACTAATATACTTTTTCCAACTGAGATGTGACACTGATTTCCTTTTTTTTTTCTGCCTGCCTTTGTTGACTTTTTATTTTATTTTATTTCTTTTCTTATAAGTAAGCAATATTTTTGAGTTTTTGGTATCATATTAAAACCTCTCGCGGGGTAAAAACGTACTAGTTGATTACAACATTTAAGTTAAATAATAATACTTAATTTTATTTTCTAAAACAGGCTGAGGTGCGTGCTTTCTTTGATGTTCACGAGCAAGAAGGAAGCCATCCAGGTGGCATTCATCTAGAGATGACAGGTCAGAACGTGACAGAATGTGTTGGTGGATCACGAACCGTTACTTTTGATGATTTAAGCTCACGTTACCACACACATTGTGACCCGAGACTCAATGCTTCTCAATCCCTGGAGTTATCGTTCATCATTGCAGAGCGGTTGAGGAAAAGAAGAATGGGGTCACAAAACCCGCTTTCTTTAAAATTTTAGATGCATCAACTGTTTGCTTGTTTGTTATAACCGTGTTCAAATTTTGGGATTTGTTTTAAGTTTGTGGGACTTTTAAGTTGATGTGTAGTTAACTTTGGATAAAATAAATACTGAGTTATGGTTTTGGTTTAAATAAATGGGTGCTTTTTTTTTATCTAATCGGTTCTAATTTATCTAACCTTGTTGAGTAAGTGATCACATGTTAAGCACGTGATTAGTGAAGTTATAATAAGGGTTAGTCGTTACTAGTTAGTTGGCTTTTTGGTTAGAAATGTTCCTCTCTTAATTCTGAGGGAGTCATTTCAATTCATAATAGAGTCATCTTACCTTTCGAGATTTCAACGCGGCCTATAGAGGGGTGCTTTGAACCTGAAAAAAGAAGGGTCCACCAACACTCTCAAAGTGGTGTTTTGGACCCAAAGAAAAAAAGATGCCAATTGTGATCAATATAGTTGTGATCAATGAGTATGATGGTTGTGGCTCTTCAAACCGTGGGGTATTGTTATACTCTCACATCGACGATTTTTAATGGCTGGTAATTGTTTTTTTGATTTTTTTTGGTTTTTTTTTTTTTTTGAACGTCAAGTTAGTAAGTTAGCGGTTCAACATATGCAATGACATCGAAGCGGACATTAAGTTAATGGCTGGTAAGTAAAACAATTTGTTGGGATACAATTATATGCAGCGGAAAAACAAAACACAATGTATCCCAATTATCTCACAAGTAACTCACTCTTATCTCTGATACCATGTAACTGGATGGAATTTTGTAATCGATTATTTACAATTGTACAGTCAGAAAAATAGTAGTAATTACATGAGTGATTCTAGTGCATCTGATGACTAAGAATGCAAGTAAATAAGAAAATAATAATCTACATTAAGAGACTTAGTATTATACAAAACCAAAATTAATGTGGTATATCTCGGTTAATAATAATGCGGCTTTAGAAAGGTTTTTAAAAGTATGGTGTCGGGGATTTAAAAACCCGTATACTCACCCACAATACGCAAGGAGTCAAATCAACCACTTTCTGAGATTAATTTGGAACCATGGATTCTGCTTTTACTTTGAAAGTTTCACAGGTAGACATGTGGTGTATTGTGGAGTATATGGGTTTTCAGATCGACATTATACTTTTCTAAATCCACATTAAAACTGATAATTTGTTTGATATATATAATAAATTTGAAAACAATTCACTTAATTACTTGCGCAATGTCAGTTAGTTATATGGGATATTAAATAGCACCCGCCCCGACCCACCCCCAACACGGCTCAACTCAAATAATACGTGAACTTTGTCAACTCAACTATGTTAAGAACCATTCAAATGTTTTTACTTCTCAATTCATCATTTATCACACACTTTCTGTCTTGTTATATAGCTACGGTATCCCACATAGCAAGGAAAGAGTGTCCTTGCATATAAATTTAATCTTAATTTTTAATAATTTCGAAATTAAAATGAATTAATATTAACTCTAATACCAAAAGTGAAGTTAATCATGTTATTGAAATAATTACACTACCAATAATACTTCTATTTCTTCACACTAGGAAAAACACATTGTTGATGTCTATGTCTTTTGGGACCGTGCGCTGAGACGGGAACTTCGGAAGTACGTTTCCTATGTGCTCTGCAACCTCGAGATAGGATGCGTACTTATCAAAACAAGCATAACCCATTGCGTTACAATCTTTAGTCATGTGTCCCGTTGGTTTGTTCTTTTTGGCCTGTAACGTTATTGATGTACAAAGTTTACATTCTTTGTGTTTGAGCAAAGCCTCCTGAAAAGCATCTGTCTTGAATGTCCAACTACCTGTGTTCCAATTAAAGTGGTAGATGGGAAGAAATCTTTGGCCATAAATAGCTACAAACTCAATTGCATCTAGAATGAATTCGTATTCCGCGTTGGACATGTAGTATGGAAAGCTTACTCTCGTCCAACCCGACTTTGCTCCATTGTATCCCTAACCATGGAAGACCAATATAGTAATTATAGTCGTGTACTAGCAATGAATAAGTAGTATATATATGGGATGAAACGTGTTAATTTGAGTCAGAAAGTTTCTTTTTAAATGTTTTATGTATAACTAATGCAATAGATATGATTTAGCAACTATAATAGAGGATAAAAACAATAAAAGTACCTTGTGGTTCACTTTCAAACCATTTGACCCCATTTACACTTACGTTTTTAGCTAAATGTTTTGATTTAACCAATTTGACCCGCTAGAATTAAAACGCATAACAATTTTGTCTATATGTGAATTAAATGGGTCAAAATTATCGCCTCGTGCACTGGTTTGAACATATACATGACACTTCATGGTGAAACTTTGAAATAACACTAACTTAATGTTATGATCTTCCAGTGGTCAAAGTATGAATTGAATGATGTCTCTAATTTATGAGAGTGAGTTCTACACAACTTATTGCATAAAGTATGTTGGTGTATTTATAATTTATTAAACAAAAAACTTAATGGATCAACGGATCATGACCGGCCTTTTTCAACTCACTTTATTCGAGCCAAACTTATTTTGACCAATTACCAATCCACCAAATATGCATATATTTTTTTTTGGCCTCCTAGGAGCTGAGGTTTCGGATACACTTTACGAGGCGACTAATCCCCGGGTGACTATCCGCTTTGTAAGTAGCCCGGATTCATCGCGGGTGAACCTTCATTGCCACAAAAGAGGGTTTTTTGACCATTTTTGAAGCATGCTTTAACCAACTTGACACCCCTGTAGTTGCAAATGTGCATATTTTGCCACCCCTACTCTAGCTCCAACTATTATACCGCACTAGTTTTGAAAACATATAAATAAGACTTTGTAATGAAAATTTAGAAATAAGACCTACCATTTCGACGGTAGATTTCATTTCAAGCGAATGTGGTTCATCAATACCAAGCAAGTGATGACCGTAAGGTCCGGCACAAGCACACCCGCCTCGTGCTTGGATGCCAAAGAGGTCGTTAAGAAGCTTAGCCACAAAAGCCCCATTAAGAGGCTTGTCTCTCTTGTTAGAGTTTGTAGTTGTGTAAACAAGGAAGGATAGAATTGATTGTCTCTCAACATTAATATTTCCCAACACCCATATTTTTGAATTTTTTACTAGTCTTTCTAGTGCCCCTTCAATGTAGCCAACCTCTATCTTGGCAATAACATCACATGTGATG
This sequence comes from Calendula officinalis, assembly GCA_963853835.1. Classification (NCBI taxonomy): domain Eukaryota; kingdom Viridiplantae; phylum Streptophyta; class Magnoliopsida; order Asterales; family Asteraceae; genus Calendula; species Calendula officinalis. The sequence continues at coordinate 1,600,089 of OY970823.1, read as the reverse complement.
TATTCTTTAACCCGAAAGGCTAATGCCGCTTTCACTCGTTGGATAATCTGTGGCGTTCCCGCATCTTCCCTTTCTTCAATATCGTTAACATATAGTGTGTCCTATAATCAGTAACAACTTAATGTGTTAGATACATAAGAGTAATATGGTCATTTTTCACCGTTCAGCACGGTCAATTAGTTTTATAATCAAACAACATAGTTTCAGTCAGAAGTTTCGACTCAGTCAATAGCTAACTCAATCAGCAACTGAATCAATCAACAACTAATTCAATCATCAACTGAATAAGTCAACAACTATCAAACGGCCGGAAGGATATATAAACAGGGTTAGATACCTTTTCATCAAAGCAATTAACAAAGTTAACAGTCCCACCTCCACGAGTTGAAGGGGGAAAGTACTTCAGCTGGTACAAGGCCTTTTTCATAAGAAGAATCCCTGGTGATCCAGGCCCTCCAAGAAATTTGTGTGGGCTTAAAGTTATGGCATCATACCCATCAACAGCATCTGATCTCATGTCAATTTCTACGTATGGACCACTTTTATGCATTTAACAATAAATATATCAATCAGTTCCCTCCTATATAAATTGACTGTTAAATAGGGGTGTAATAGAGCCGAGACAGCTCGTGAGATACTCGAGATCAAATCGTAAAATACTCTGAATCGACTAATTGTAAACCGAGTCGAGCTCGAGCTACTTGAGTAGGATTTCGAGTCAAGTTCGAGTTCCTTAATACTCAGCTTAACATGTTCGCGAGCCTAATCGAGTTTCCATTAAATTACTCTTTTAACATTTTTTTATATACATACATAGTTACATATATCTTTTGTACTTCCTCCGTTTTAAAATAATTGATGCACTTTCCATTTCAGGGTGATTCAAGTGATACACTTTGAGGGTGTTTGGAAAAACTTATGTATGAGGCTTATTAGCTTTTAATCTTATATAAGCTTAAATACGTCATTTTTAAAGGGATATAAGTTTATAAGCAATAAGCTCTCTAAATAATCTTTCCCAAATAATCCCTTTGAAAGTTTCCTTACTTCATAAAAAATAGTGAAACCCATACTCACTAACTATCTCAATTTATAAAATAAAATTAGTCATTTACCCTTATTTTTACTTTTAAATATTATTAGACTCACTTTACTCATAATATGTGGGACATATCACTCACTAACTATTTAATTTAATTTAATACTCATTACAATATTTTGTCTCAAAAAATGTAAAACTCAAAATGTATAACTTATTTTGAAATGGATGTAGTATATAAAAATAAACCCTACGTGATCTCTCAATTCTACTCTTCCGAATCAACTTATTAATGCAGTATATAAAAAATCAAAAAATTCTAGACGAGTCCGGTCCAACTCGAGCTTAAAAACCGAGGCTCGTCGAGTACCAAGCTCGTGTTTTAGTTATCGAGTCGAGCTTGGCAAAACTCAGCTCGATTACACCCCTACTGTAAAGACATAAATAGATGCATGTACGGTATGGTACCTAGCTGCAAAATCGAAGCATGCGAAAGCTCCAAACTGGTGAAGCAAGCGAGATATAGAACGGGTATCCGAACAAATTCCAGTGACATTACTACAAGCCGAGAAAGAACCGAGCATTGGACGGCCAGATTGTCGATAATATTCCAAATGGAGCTTCAAATCATCAATGTCGATCAACCCCTCGTTGCTTAAACCGATCTCTATCACTTCGGCTAAGCTTTGTCTCCAGGATAGGAGGTTGGAGTGATGCTCATATGGCCCAACAAAAACTACCCATCTTTCTTCAGTTCTTAGACATGAGTTTAATACTCGCTCTCTTAAGACTGATGGAATGGCAACTCCGATGACTTCTTGAAGCCGTTTTATGGCGGCTGTGGTGCCTGATCCGCAGAAAAAGAGTGCATCGGCTTGTGTTCCGCCTAAGCATTTCTTGACATATTTAGTTGCTTTGTGAAGTATGTTCATGGTCTGATCGCCAACGTAGCTGTCACTTGTGTGAGTGTTACCTAATGTACATAACCAAAATCACAATACTATAGTCTTAGGTTCAAGAAACGTTGAAAACAAATTAACTATACGACTTGGTGAAAAGTAATATTTTGTCTTCTAATTTTTTTTTTTTTTGTTATTATTTACTATAGGTGAAATTAATTTATATCTTCGAGTGGCGAGAGTCTGTCTTAAGAGATCATGATTTCGAATCCTCGCCTCACTCTAATATATCTTTAATTTTTTGGAATTACATTTTGCAACTTTAACCTTTTTAGAAGGACAATTTAATACCCTAAAGTTTAATAATATTGATTTTCTTCAAAATTAATTGTTTGGCATCAAAACTTTTATGTTCTTATGTAATTAAAAATGATGATTTTTAACTATTATTATTATTATTATTATTATTATTATTATTATTATTATTATTATTATTATTATTATTATTATTTTTGTTTTAGATAAGATCGCATTTAAAGTTCTTAGCGAGACCTGTTGAATGCGATCAATATTAGCTAATACTATAGTTTAAAAAATTTAAATTTATTCTCCTGAAATTAAGAAAACTCCTTGATAGTAAAAATATTGAAAACCATATATATAGATCTGAATTAAGAGTTTCTTTTTATATAAAATAATTACAGTAAAATCTCCGTAAATTGATACTCAGTAAATTGATACTCAGTAAATTAATAAACTCTTTAATTTAATAAATTTGTACGGTCCCGACTTGTGCCAATGTAAAAAATTTGAAAAAATCGATAAAATAATAAAATAATACTTTTTTGGGAAATCCCTTTAAAATTTTCGGTCCCAAGAAAATAATAAATTAATAATTCATATAAACTGAAAAAAATATTACACTCTATTGAAATATGATTCAATAGTTGTATGTTTTTTTTTAAATTCAAGTTTATTTGGAGTTCATCTTTAACTTTTCTTATATCATCCAATAGCTCACGTGTTCCATTTTTGTATTGTATCATAAAGTTGTGAAGAGTGTTTGACACCATAAGTGCATCCTTTCGACTCTTTAAATTAATAATTATTAGTTTATCGATAATTTCACAAGTCTCGACATTATTAATTTAAAGAGATTTTACTGTAACTTCCCACGTGCAATTAGAATAATATTAATTTCGTAAAATATAATAATTTATATTTTTTAATTAAATAATAAATAAATAAATAAAAGTATGTTAAAGTGTATAAAGGAAAGCTAAAATGGTGTTACCGTAGAAGGGCATAACAGTCTTAATTATGTAGTCTTCAATATAACGAAGACAGCGACCTGAGGCTGTATGATCTGCATATGTAAGCTTGCGTTTTCCAAATGGAGTTCGAATCTGAGCATCCCCACCGATAATTTGTGATCGTAGCCACCTTAGTTTAACATCAACAATCGAATCCTCCTCGCTACGCAGAATGCTACAGCTGTTGCTAATGTTTGTGGGTTGCTGTTCCACCACTTTCTGCTTGGTTAATAGCTTTGGCGTCATTAATAATTACAAGGTGTTTGTCAATTCAACACAAAGGAAAGAAAGTTTGATTATGAAATTGAGTAAATGGCGCTTGAATTTTAGAGGCTCTAACGGTATTTAAAAGGATTTAGTTGGTTGAATAAGAAAACTAGGGTAACCGAGGCTCATGTAATATTAAAACTGTGGTACCTTTTTAAAAGGACACAAGGTTTATTATACCTTGAACTTAGTTGACTAAATCTTTATCATCATATATTATTAAATGTGTAGCATTATATTTTAACTTTTGAAAATTTGTGAATTTAGTAATCTGATTTACTAATTTGGTAGAATTCTCACATCATTTGATTCTAATTTCAAAATATGGAGATGTACTTATATTTTTAACTCGTCAATAGTCATAAATGAAATAAATATGCAAGAAAACTCGATCAAATTAATGAGCTAGGATAGTAGGATACACTAAGATGAACAGTTACATTTGACCGAGTTGAAATAGAGGACCGGCCAACCATGCTATAAAATGCATTTTGTGCTATTTAAAACAATTTACTTGGTCCAATAGTTTAGAGTGCTGTCGTATGTTTGTTTACCTTTCTAGTGCATAAAGTCATAAACTATGACCGTTGACCGGGTACCTCCTAAAATGGAACATTGATTACTCATTAACAGTTTAGCAAGGCAATCCTTCCCAATTCAAAGAAGTCGTCGCTTATGTAACTTACCCGCGTTTTTTTGTTTTACATTTTCCTTATTTCTTTCGAAAGAAATACATAGAGTTTTATTGAAGAACTTTTTTTCCCTTACCCATCTAAATGGGTAACGGGGCGGGCCGGGTTCTAAATTTCACACCTGAAGCGTGGACAGGCAGGGTACGGGTATTAAACTCTCCGCACCGTTTTATACCAAATATAATATATGTAGTGCAATTTTACATGTTTGGTTCTTTTAAGAAGTAATGTGGAATAACAACAAAGAAATTATAATTACACATTGCTAGAATACAGTTCACAAACAAAGTCATCAATTAACATAGATTTAAATATAGGTTATCCGGTTTTCATAAATATTAAGCGGTATAACTCGATTTAATCGGGATAACATGATGTTTGTTAATGAATATGGAGGAAAAGTGATGAAGAACAATTAGGGTTTTAGAGAGAGAATTAAGTGTGAGAGAGAGAGAACAATTGTTGGAAAATAGAAATGATTAATGTGTAAAAGTTAGGGAATTAAGGTTTACACTATGGTTTGTATACCATGGCCTTAATTCCTTGATTAATTAAAACTAATACTAAACTAATCTAAAACAATATGCAATGTTACACATTGCCCCCTAGACTATTCTTTACAACAATTTAGTACCTAACAATCTCCCCCTTTGTAACAATAGTCTAGGTTGCATATCTTTGAAGTCTTCCTTGTTTGTAAAGCTGGAGCTGAGTGTTAAACCGTTGTGCAGTTTTGTTGAAGAATCAGCATCAGCTTTTGATCATCGGTGATAGATATACCTTTAATTGGCTTTTCAACCAATATAAAGTATTCCAGAAGACTTCAGGCAAATCAACGGAATGTAAACCCATAGATAGAGCGGTTAGCAGCGGAAGTCTTTTCTTGAAGTTGTGGCGTTCGTTGATTTGCTGCTGATCCTTGGTTCCTGATGTTTGTTGAATTCGTAGCGGTGCGGAATATTGATATGATTTGGATTTTCTGACCGTTGTTGATAATGTTGGAGTACGGTCATAGAATCCCTTATCTGATGTATTGACTGTTGTTGATAAGATTGGAGTACAGTCATCAGATCCTCTATCAGACATAGTGACCGTTGTTGATAACAATGGAGTACGGTCGTCTGATCTTCGCACGAGAAGGTATCAGACCCAAGATCACATAGATTGCCTGTTAGCACAACAATTACAGAAACTGTGTGACCTACGTTCAGTGTTGGCATTGATGTTAGCACTGGTAGGATTTCCATTCAATCATCGTGGAATACCAATATTTTTTGGTATCACTATGAATGTTCCGACAATATCCCAAAGATATGCTTGGTAGAGTGCCTGTGTCCTAGAGAAATTTAATTCGGTTCTGGACTCTACACATGGACAAACGAAGGCGAGGACTGGAGGTGGGTCCTCTTTTTCAATATCAACAATCTCCAAATGAGATGTTGATAGTGGATGTGGTTATCTCCGTGATTTTGAAACAAGTACTTTTTGAAACAAGTACTTTTTGTCTTAATCAGAAAGCAACTTATGCAGTCTGATATTGATTTGGCTACCCGGTCATTTGTTCGGTTTAGGGAGGGTTTTTCCTTTTTCTTTAACCCTTTCACACACGCTCCTCACTCAACTCACCTTTTTATTTTCAACCACACCCTCTTTTTTGTTTTTACCATGTGAAAAGCTGATTTGCACCACATACTTCATACCCCCTCTCAATTTTTATCTCAGCGCACCCCAATCAAGATCCCATGATACTTGATTCTGCTCACCTAGACCTAGGGACCCTTACTTTTTAGTTCCTATATTGTCAGTGGCTCCGGGGAAGATCATGCTGGATATAGCAGATCATAGGAGTAATTTGAGAGTGGTCTATTACGCTCATGTGCAATGTAATCAGCTTTTTAAGATGTTGCATTTTAAGAGTTCACATGGATTTTTCTTCAGAATTTTATGTGTTTCCGGTATAAGTTGTTGCCTGAAAGAATAATAGATGTTACGGCACAGCAACTTGATCTTTTTAGGTAACACCGGACTCACATAGAGTATCCGTTAGCACACGGTATGAATCGGTAGTCGTTTGCACAACCGTTGATTCAAGTGTGACCTGCGTTTAGAGTTGGCGTCATTTTAGCTCTAGCAGGATTTCCACTCGATCCTCGTGATACATCAGATTGTGATGCCACTACGAGTGTTCCGATGGGTTCACGGAGATCCATTTTTTTAGTGTAAGTTTCCTATATTGGAAGATTCTTGAGGGTGAGAACTAGACACACTGTGCATACAAAGAGACTTAACCCGGGGCAGGATGTTATTTTGTTTCAATACCGACATACTCCGAATGAGTAGTCAGTAGCTTTTGTGCTACGTCCCCCCAATGAAATGAAGCAAATTCCTATTGAGAGGAATTTGAGTAGTTGGTGGTGGCGTGCATTTGCTTTACCGGGCCAATAAAGTCTAGTGAAACATTCAACTTATGAATGATCACCTATTTGTATGGTTGCCCGGTTTGTTAACGGTTTGGATGCACTCAAAGGTGTGTTTTCTTAAAGTTATCATGTTTTCACATCACCTTGCACTCACCTAGTACTATACCCTAGACGTATACCCTCACATTTACCAGTTGGCAGAAATATTTCCCTGGATAGGTTAGGCCGGATCTGGCAAACCATGGGAAGGTATTGTCTTTATGAAAAGATTTTTCGTTCGTTTATTCAAGTTGGGTATTTTTGTTTTGATTTTTCTAAATTTCTCCCCCTAGAAATAGTAATTCTCCCCCTAGAATTAGTATTTCTCCCCCTCGACAAATCGAAAGTATGAAAAAGTTTCGAGATTTGAAGACGTACCTTAAACGTCGTCGTAGGGTTGCAAGAGAGTGTTTTCATTGAAGGATGATTGAGCTTCGTGCTTTTCTTTTGATGATCGGGTTCTTAATCTGTTTTGATCAGAAGCCATTGACCGTTGAAGACCGGGTTCCAAGCTGATTAACTTGAAAGCCATCAAACGATTAGGAACAGGTATTTTGATTTACTTGAGGAACAAGAGTTTCAAGTTGGCGACGAAAGGTTAAATTTTCTTCCTTTAATTTTGAGATTTGTGTACTTGATTCATTGGTTGTATTTACTTATTTTTGTAGATTATTTTGTAATTCAGAAATTTGAAATTTATAAGCTGATTTTGACGTAGACAACTGATTTTGTAATTCCTTATTTACTTGAGTTATTTGAAGAGAACATTGACTTAACTCACTCAAATCATTTAAGAGTTGTGCTTTTTCAGATTCCAAACCAGTTATTTGTTTTGTCAAATGTGATTTCTCATCAATTTTAGTAAAAAGTTTTTCATTAAACAAGGAATTCTCTGATTCATCAGTGTCTGAATCAGATAATAAAGAGTCAAAGGAAGAAGAGTGTACCTCATTTTCATCGTTCTCAGGGATGCCCATCGCAGCTCTGAGTTCGTTTGATCTCGCCATAAGAGCCAGGCTTGCAGTGCGTTCCTCTTCCTCTTGATCGTCAGAGTCTTCCAACCCCTGTTGGTCCTCAACCAATAGGACTTTGCCATTTTCAACTTGTTTGGCCATGAGCATTTTCCTCTTGAAGTATTCTGAGTCCTTCATCTTTGGCTTCTTGCATTCTTTGGCAAAGTGGCCCGTCATACCACAGTTGTAACATTTCTTAGGTGGCTCAGTGGAGGAAGATGAGGATTTGTTGTTTGGGGTTTGAGTAGAGGAGTTGAACTTGAAATTTGAGGATGATCTGAGGTTGTTGTTGGTTGGTTTCTTATAGTACTTGTTGTTATAGGATGAAATGAGAGCCAATGCTTGTCGAACTGAGTCGATTTCATCATGTGTCCCCGCAGGGATCAGAGTTTCTGGTTCTTCATTTACCACTTCTTTTGTTTGTGCTGCAATCATTGCTTCCGTTGATACCTTTGTTGAGAGCTAGATTTTGTTTGGCCAACATTGCTAGGGTGTCTGCAGTATCTTGCCTAGTTTTGGCGATTCCTCTCACCATAGGCTCGTTTTGATGTAAGTACTCATATAATTCATGAATATCTATGGAGCTTAAGTCCCTGTGCTGCATCGCACTGTTGCCAAACATCTCCCACTCTGGTAGTAGGGATTGGATAAATTTGATGTTAATCTCAAGCTTTTCTTTGATGAGTTTGTTCTTTCTGAGATCATTGAGCATGTTGCAGAATCTGAGGTAGGTTTGCTCCAGTTCTTCTCCCGGGATGGCTTTAAATTGACCATAGGTGTTTTGGGTGGAAACCATCTTCGCTTTGTTACCCAGGTCGGTACCCTCCATTTGCTTTTGGATCTCATCCCAAAGCTCTTTACCCGTGCCGAAACTATCAAGGCTGCTGTAGATTTCATTCGTGATGCCCTGTAGCATATAGGAGTGTGCGTACACATCAGCCCTAGCCCTATCCTTTTGCTCTTGGGTGTATTCCGCCGGGGGAATTTCGATTACACCTCCAGGTAATGCTGGTTCAGAGTTTGGGGCTGGACCGGCATGTTGGCTCAGGATGAAATGGAGAAACCGTTTCTTCCATTGACCGTATTCTCCTCGGTAGAGAACAGGTGGTTCTGTGTCTGATCCAATGGACATGGCGTCCTTGGAAGTCATTTCTTAGTGGTAAGAAAAATGACCGCACACAAATTAAGTTTGGAAAAAGAAGTTTGGCCCGAAGACCTGTGGGAGTTCGGGCCGAAGATTTTGAATGAAGTTCGGGCCGAAGATTGAAAGAAGTTCGGGCCGAAGATTGAACGAAGTTCGGGCCGAAGATTGAATGAAGTTCGGGCCGAATATTGAATGATGTTCGAGCCGAAGTTTGAGTATAGTTCGGGCCGAAGGTTGACTATAGTTCGGGCCGAAGATTTGGTGATGTTCGAGCCGAAGTTTGGGTGATGTTCGGGCCGAACTATGTTCTGATGTTCGGGCCGAACTTGAAGATGAGTTCGGGCCGAACTTGTTACTGTTCTCGGGCCGAGAACTATTACGTCGTTCTTGAGCAGAACAGTGACTAATAGCCACTAAAAACCCACTAATTTGATCCTAAAATGCTCGTTTCTTACCCAAATTATTTGATTCTTTTTGCAAACTGACCCAAAACCTTTTTCCTTCAATCCATTACTACAATCTTACTCAAAAACAACCTAGATCTAATGGAAAATTTGAATTTAGAGGGTTTTTGAAGCTTTAATGGTTTTTCCTAAAAATCTAAATTCTTCATCAGAATGGATTGGATTCGATCCTAACTCGATTCTAAGCTTAATATATGAACAAAATGAAGCTATTTAATCCATAAGAACAAGAATTAGTACCTCAAATCCGTTTTTTGATTTTAGACCCCTTTTTTTTCATAAACCTTGAAAAACCCTCTTGATCTTCTGATTTTAACACCAAGTGATGGAAATGGATCGTTTTCAGATTGAAATTATGCTCTGATACCAATTGAAATGCATAAGAACACTGAATCAATCCATAACTTGATGTTTGTAAATGAATATGGAGGAAAAGTGATGAAGAACAATTAGGGTTTTAGAGAGAGAATTAAGAGAGAGAGAGAGAGAACAATTGCTGGAAAATAGAATTGATTAATGTGCAAAAGTTAGGGAATTAAGGCTTACACTATGGTTTATATACCATGGCCTTAATTCCTTGATTAATTAAGACTAATACTAAACTAATCTAAAACAATATGCAATGCTACACATTGCCCCCTAGACTATTCTTTACAACAATTTAGTACCTAACACATGTATTTGTTTATAAATGCATACCAACCGCACATATTGTGTTGAATATATTTTTTTCATGAACTATTGAATGGATATCCATCAGGTTAATTACTCGTACCCCGTGAGGAGTTTTCCACCCGAACCCGACAAGTAATAGGCGGGCGCGGGTGGGGATGGGTGTGGGTATTAGAGTTCGGGTGCGGGTACAGATTTTGCAGTATCTTGTATTACCCCGCTGCAGTTGACATCACTACGAGCCCTGCATTGACCGGGTACCATACTTATATATCTTTATACATAATACAAAGAAGTATTTTTTTAATCTTTAATGCCACTTTGTATTTAAATACCAAATCATTATTACCACCTCAAAGTTCACGTATCTAATTTTAAGTTCACAATATGTGCGGTTGATCCTATGGTGTGTTGAGTTGTCTGGTTATCATTGTCGGGCTAGGGCGTGTTTTATGTTATAATCAGGGGTGGTAGTTTATTGTGTTTTACTTATGTTATCTATTTAAACTAACCCTAGCCGCCGGCGACAAGTTCTTCCGGTGATTCGTGGGGTCTGGGGGGTGGTTTGGGGTACTATTCAATCCAGCGTGATGGTTAGATTCAAGCAGAAAGCCGATTCTGATGGATGGATGTGGAAAATCGGGAGAAAAGATCGATCGGGTGGAGATGTGGAGAAAAGGCCAATTATGAACCCTTATCAAAAATCGGTGGAATCTTTCGCCACGTCGTTCTTCATTACTAATTTTCCGCCACAACTAGATGAACGAGGCTTATGGAACTGGAGCAGGCAATACGGTAATGTAGCCGATACTTACATTGCAAAAAAAAAATGAAGTTTGGTAAACGCTTTGGGTTCATTCGATTTCTTGGTATACAGAATGAAGATCAATTTGCCCGTATGTTATCTGAACAATGGATGGGGTCGTTCCATGTGTACGTATATGTGGCTAGATTTAGTCGCAAATGAGGGTTTTTTTTTTGCTAAGGAGGTTTGGCGAGCGGTTTACAAATGTTGGAATGTTCAAGAGTGGTCTGCCGAGAACTTTGAGCAATGGTGGCAACAATGTGCGGCGGTTCCTTTGAGTCGTGAGAGAAGATTGAAGATTCAGGCGATTGGATATACGACATGTTGGATGATTTGGAGATTTAGAAATTCTTTTTTGTTCGATAAGGGTAAATTACGTAGGTCAGACATAGTGGATAGTATTAAGTTGTTTTCTTACTCGTGGTTTGTACACCGGAATAAAAAAAAATTTCAGATTCCGTGGGTGGACTGGCTAATTAATCCCTTGTAATGTCGTTGTTTTTTGTTTTTAGTCTAGCGTTTTGCTAGACTCACGTTTTATTTAATAAAGTTTTGGAGGTCCTCGGGGGGTGATGGCAATGCCGAAGCTCCACCCGTTGCCTTCTTTTTACTGTTAAAAAAAAAAAACTTATGTTATCTATTTGGTTGTAATCTAGCTTCTCGCTAGCACTTGTTTCCCTATTTAATATATGTCTGCCGTTAAAAAAAAAAAAAAAAAAGTCACCTAACGTCCATGGTCAATTCCTACGGTTGAATTTTATAACGTAATTAGTTATGGCATTAAAATCCATAAATGTTTTCAAAGCCTATATTGGAAATAAAGTCAAAACATGTAACTCTTATACTTATCCAATCCCAATCGTAAATTAACATGATTATATTGATTTTTTTATTTTTTTATAAACACCAAATTAGTAAGTTAGTAGTTCGAGCCTATATAATGACATCCACAAAGGGCAGTATGTCTTCCCTCAAACCCTCCGCCCATGAGGAATAAATCCCACCACCTTTTAATCTCCAAGTTTTACCTCCAACAAGGCTTGAACCCAAGACCTCTTGAAGGAAAACCCCAGAACTTTCATTAGTGGCCAATTGATTTAAATTAATTGGTTATTATATTGAATTAATCTGATCACCCCCATCTAAACAAACGTTCCTTTCAATTGAGGTTCTGACGTAAATATTTATAGCATTAAAATCCTTATGAAATATATAACTTTTTTCAACTGCAAATTAGTTTAGTTATTATTTCGAGTAATGCAATAACATTCAAACGGACAATATACATTCCTTAAACTTATCTCATTTCTTTAGGAATAAACCCTCCACCTTTTATCAAGGGCGGTAGTACATGGTGGGCACAATGGCCCGTTGCCCACCCACACTTAAATTTGCTCACTGAATATCTTTTTAATATATATATATATATATATATATATATATATATATATATATATATATATATATATATAAGTGGGATCTTGTGAGGACTTTTTTTTTCGGTTAGGACTCGCGAGGACACCTCATAAAAATTTCAAAAAATTCTGAAAAAAATATATATAACCCACCATGATTATTACTACATTTGACAAAAAAAAAAAAAAAAATTCAAAAAAAATAAATTATGATCCACTTTTTTTAGCGAATCATATGATCCAGATTTTTTTTGTGGATCATTATTATGATCCATATTTTTTTTTTGGATCATTTTTGAATTTTTTTTTTGGATCTTATACATAGCGATTTTAATGTTTAAAAAAAGAATTTTTTGAAAAAAGTTTGTTTTGGATCATTTCTAGAGTTTGTTTTGGAGTCCTCACAGTCCTCGCGAGGAAAAGAGTCCTCACCGGATCCGGACCCTATATATATATATATATATATATATATATATATATATATATATATATATATATATATATATATATATATATATATATATATATATATATATATATATATATATATATATATATAGAAGTGGGATCCTGTGAGGACTCTTTTTTTCGGTGAGGACTCGCGAGGACACCTTATAAAAATTTCAAAAAATTCCGAAAAAAATATATATAACCCACCATGATTATTACTACATTTGACAAAAAAAAAAAATTCAAAAAAGAAGAAGTTATGATCCACTTTTTTTAGCGAATCATAACAATGATCCAGATTTTTTTTGTGGATCATTATTATGATCCATATTTTTTTTTTGGATCATTTTTGGGAATTTTTTTTTCTGATCTTATACATAGCGATTTTAATGTTTAAAAAAAGAATTTTTTGAAAAAAGTTTGTTTTGGATCATTTTTAGAGTTTTTTTTGGAGTCCTCACAGTCCTCGCGAGGAAAAGAGTCCTCACCGGATCCGGACCCTATATATATATATATATAATTGGTATTTTGCCCCCTAAATTAAAAAAGTTTTTCCTAATTTTGTTGTCTATTTGTAAGGCCGACCTCATCATATTATATCTTTTTATACTTCAGTGGGCTACTAATTTTTCTTTAAAATTTGTAATCTTTTATTTTCTAAATTTCCAATTTATTAAATATTCTAGATTTTCTAGATTTCCAATTTGTAATCTTTTTATTTTCTAGATTTTTGGTTGCGGATAATTTATGTGCATTAGAGTCTAACTTAAGGGTGGTGGCGTTGGAACGTAACCTTTCGGATCATATTCCAATTCTGCTTCACTCGAGCAGCGTAGATTATGGACCTTCGCCTTTTCGAGTTTCTCACTCGTGGCTCGAACTGGTGGAGTTCGATGGGGTTATAAAAAAGGCGTGTGAAGAATTCCCGATTGTGGGAGGTTCGGGTATTAAAAATCTCAAGAATAAATTTAAATTTGTTAAGGAGAAATGCAAAAGCTGGTTTCTGGATTACCATGAGGTAAAGATTGGACGGTATAATCGTCTTAGGTTCTTAATAGATGATATAGAGAAGAAGATAGATGTTAATTTGGCTTCTAACGCAGAAATTGAGCAAAGACTTGCCTGGTTATTAGAGCTTAAAGAGTTGGATAGGCAAAATAATATTGATTTGATTCAAAAGGCGAATCCGAAGTGGGACGTTGAAGGTGACGAAAACATGGCGTTTTTTCATGGATTGTTGAAACATCGGAGGCGAGGCAACTTGATTCAAGGGTTGATGGTGGACGGGTTGTGGACAACTGATCCCAAAGAGGTCAAGAAAGAGTTCATGCATTATTACAAAGAGAAGTTCAAAAAGTTCGATAATATTGCTTCTCCGTTGACGCCTGATCAGTTCAATCTGTTGTGGATGGAAGATGCCGCATGCCTTGAAAATATGTGTTCCATGGAAGAGATTAAAGAAGCTGTGTGGAGTTGTGGTAGTGATAAAGCAACGGGTCCGGATGGTATGTCTTTCAAATTCATTAAAAAGTATTGGGAATTATTTAAAGATGATATTTTTAGTTCGGTCTCGGAATTCCTTGTAAAAGGCATTATTCCTATTGGGTGTAATGCTTCGTTTATAACTCTAATTCCCAAAATCCCGAACCCAACCCATGTTAAAGATTTTCGGCCAATATCTCTTATTGGAGTTCAATATAAGGTTATCTCTAAGTTACTAGTTATAACACTAGCCAAAGTTGTTGATAATCTGGTTAGTAATGTGCAATCAGCTTTTATTAAAGGCAGACAAATTTTAGACGGTCCTATGATGATTAGTGAGATAATGGATTGGTATAAGGCGAAAAAGAAGAAATTGCTTCTTTTTAAGGTGGATTTTGAGAAGGCATATGATTCGTTAAGTTGGGAATTTCTTGACTCTATTATGTTGAATATGGGTTTCGGGCCACGTTTGAGAGGCTGGATTCCAGAGTGCATGTCTTCGGCTAGAATGTCGGTTTTATGAACGGTAGCCCTACGGAGGAATTTGATACGTATAGGGGTCTTCGTCAAGGAGATCCGTTATCCCCATTTTTATTCATATTGGCGATGGAGGGGTTGCACGTCATGATTGAAAATGCGGTTAACGGTGGTCGTTTTAACGGGGTAAATATTGTAGCGGACAACATCCGTATATCTCATTTGTTTTATGCAGATGACGTTATGTTTGTGTCGGATTGGAATCAATATAATGTGGAAGGTATTGCTGATGTTCTTAATGAGTTTTATGACCTATCGGGTTTAAAACAAAATATGGCCAAATCTCAGATTTACGGTGTAGGGGTGACGCCAGAACAGGTGCACGAGTTATGTAATGTTAATGGGTGCACTCAAGGTGAGATGCCTTTTGATTATTTATGCATTCGGCTTGGCGGTGGCAATCGGTCTATTCACTTTTGGGATATTATTTATGACCGAATGCGCAAAAGATTATCTTCGTGGAAGGCAAACATGTTGTCAATTGGTGGCCGTTTAACTCTTATTAAATCGGTGCTCGGGAGTTTGGGGATTTATTGGTTATATAGTTTTCGTGCACCGGTGACGCTTATTAAAAAGATGGAACAGTTACAGGCTAACTTTTTATGGGGCAGTAATGAAAGTGTGAAAAAAATGTCTTGGGTCAAATGGTCCACGTGTTTGGCTTCTAAAGAAAAGGGTGGGTTAGGAATTTCTAGCCTGAATGCTCTTAATCTGGCACTTCTTTTAAAATGGAAGTGGCGGTTTTACAACGAGAAGGAGGCTCTTTGGTGTCGTGTTATTCATGCCATTCATGGTGAAGGTGGCCGTTTTTGATAGTGTCCCTCATGTGCGGTCAAGAAATGGTATTTGCCGTAATATTATTGGTTCTATAAATTATTTACATGATAATAATTTGATTGCCAAGAATGTTTTTTATTATAAAGTGAGGAATGGTGAATTGGTTAAATTCTGGCAATATACGTGGAAGGGTGATGCCCCATTTTCTCATTTATTCAATCGTTTATTTCGATTGGAACTAAATAGCTTTTGTTTGGTTAAAGATAGATGGGAAAATGGGTAATTGGTGTTTCAATTGGAGAAGACCGATTAGAGGAGGAATTGAAAAAGAACAATTTGATAATTTAATGGCTTTAATTAGTAGCTCTTATTTCACCGAAGGGAATGATAAGTTATGCAGTTATATAGATGATAATGATAGTTTTACGGCCGGGGCGGCGAGAAGAATCATTAATGATCGTTTGTATCCAGGTTCGGTTAGTTCCTTTAATTGGTGCAATTCCATTCCAATTAAAGTTAACATATTCATGTGGAGGATGTTTTTAGATAGGCTTCCTACGAGACAAAATTTGTCACGTCGGGGAATGGAAATTGAAGCTATTTTATGTCCTATATGTAACTCTCGGGGGGAATGGAAATTGAAGCTATTTTATGTCCTATATGTAACTCTCGGGTTGAATCAATAGACCATATTGTGTTTACATGTAGCGTGGCTAAAGAAGTGTGGTTATCGGTGTATCGATGGTGTGATATGGCGGATTGGAATTGTGAATTCGGAAATCAGTGGTGGTTAAAGTGTGCGGCTCTTAGTAACGTCAATGACCGAACGAAGAAGATGATGGTGATTGGTTACACGGTTTGTTGGCATTTGTGGAAGTTCCGTAATTCTTTAGTTTTTGATAAGGGTCGTATTAAAAAGTCTAATATTGTAGATAGTATTAGACTGTTGTCTTTTTCTTGGATCTCCCATCGTAGTCCCAAAATTAAAACTACATGGGTTGATTGGTTGAAATATCCGTTGTAATTTTACATTTTTGTCTAGTTTTTTTGCTAGATTCTCGAGTTTTTATATATATTTAGTTGGAGGTCTTCGGAAGGGTGATGGCAATGCCGAAGCTCGATCCGTTGCCTCCTTTTTGCTGTGCAAAAAAAAAAATCTCCTTTTAAGTTTTCTTTTGTATCTAACTATGCACATTTAATATTATAGATAACGTTATTAATATTTACTTTAGGTTGTTACGTTTTTTTTTCTTATATTTTTATAATCCAATTAATTATATAGAGTATAAGTTATGAATTAGAAGATGCCAACTCTAAAGAGCAAGGATAACACGTAATAAAAATTGTAGATTTTTTAGTTTGAAATTGCTAAATTATCAATGTCTAAGTTTATGTATATATTGAGTTTATTAGTTTGATATTCTTAAATTTATGAATAACATATTCTCCAAAAAGTTGTTAAATTTGAACGTCGCAAAACCAAAAACCAGATGTGTCGTTTTTGGCTTGGGTCGTATTCACATGTCGACATAGGAAAAAAGTCAACCATAAGATCTACCCGACATACACTTATAAAATTTCCCCCCGTTAAAATATCATCCTGGTACCATCACTGCCTATTATTATATCCAAGTAGTGGTTTGTAGAGTTCGAAGGGACAATTATTGGCACTTAGATCAAGAAAAAGTCAAATGTCAAGATCAACACTCAAACCACCACACCACTACCATCACATGTGATTCAATACATCAACAACCCATCACCACCGCCGGTGGCCGGTGGCCGATGGCAGCGAACGGCGGCGGCGGACGGCGGCCGGAGGTGGTGGCGGTGGCAGACAGTGGTGGTCATGGCCGGGGGCGTTGGTTGTGTATTCAATTTTTTAGTAAATCACATATGTGTTTCGTGAGTTGAAACACATGTGATTCGAAGTAATATGCTCGTCTGTATTCTGGAACCCCTGTTTTTAGTGAATCATTTGTGTTTCACCTTTTGAAACACACGTGATTCGTAGTTCATATGCTTCCCTGTTTTTAGAAACTCATGTTTTTAATGAATCTCTTGTGTTTCGTGACTTGAAACACATGTGATTCGAAGTAATATGTCCGTCTGTATTTTGGAAATCCTGATTTTAGTCAATCACATGTGTTTCACCTTTTGAAACACATGTGATTCGTAGTTCGTATACTCCCCTTTTTTTAGAAACACATGTTTTTTGTGAATCACATGTGTTCCGTGACTTGAAACACATGTGATCCGAAGTAATATTCTCGTTTGTATTTTGGAACCCCTGTATTTAGTGAATCACTTGGTTGGACTTCGTGTACATTCATAAAGGCAGGTACCCTTGATTGTTGTGGTTTTCTGATGAGAGAGATAACACTCTATCATCTTCGGAGCTTAAATCCTTTTTAGGAGAAGCTCATTGTTTTTCAGAAAGCTTCACGCTTGCAACATCAGATACCCTTTCATGAGCAGCCATTGAATACTGCTCGGGTACCCTTCCCTCCTCAACCACCGCATGTTAACTAACCCTTCCTTATTCACTCATCACCTTTTCACAAATCATTTCCACATGGAATGGTTCGGCCGATTTTACCACCCTCTCCTCCACATTCTTTTCAGTAACGTTATCAGTGTGCTCATCTGCACCCCTATCTTGTAGGGATTTACTATCAAGTCCGAGTTCATGAGAACGATATCCCAAAAACCGCGTTTCGAACGAGATACGGTCATTACGAATTTTTAGTCATGCCGTTCGGTTTGACGAACGCTCCCGCTATATTCATGGATCTTATGAACCGGGTATGTCGACCGTTTCTCAATAAATTTGTAATTGTTTTTATTGATGATATACTAATATATTCCAAAACCGATTTGGATCATGAGAAGCATTTAAGGCAAGTTTTAGACACTTTGAAACGGGAACAACTTTATGCTAAGTTTTCGAAGTGTGAGTTTTGGCTCCGGGAAGTTCAGTTTTTGGGGCATGTAATTTGTCAAGAAGGGGTGAAAGTGGACCCGTCTAAGATAACAGCGGTAATGAATTGGAGTGCCCCGAAGACTCCATCCGAAATTAAAAGCTTTTTAGGTTTGGCCGGTTATTATAGAAGGTTCATCAAGAATTTCTCAAAGATTGCTAATCCGTTGACAAAGTTGACACGAAAAGATGTTCCATATCGGTGGGGTGATGAACAAGAAAAGGCGTTTTAATTGTTAAAGCAATTATTGTGTCAAGCTCCAATACTAGCCCTACCCGAGGGCTCAGATGATTTTATAGTTTATTGTGATGCATCTTATTCGGGTTTGGGTTGTGTACTAATGCAAAGAGACCGGGTGATTGCTTATGCTTCTCGTAAACTAAAATCCCATGAAAAGAATTACCCGACCCATGATTTAGAGCTCGCGGCGGTGATTTTCGCGTTAAAATTATGGAGACATTATCTCTATGGAACCAAATGTGTTATATGTACCGATCATAAAAGTCTTCAATATGTTTTCACACAAAAAGATTTGAATGTAAGACAACGAAGGTGGTTAGAGCTCATTAAAGATTATGATTGTGAAATTCGGTATCACCCGGGAAAGGCTAATGTAGTTGCCAATGCCTTAAGCCGTAAGGGATCATCGGAGGTGGTTCAATTCATGCGTATGGAAATCGTGTCAGATCTCGTTGATAGATTGAGAATATGCCAAATAGAATCTTTAAAAGACGAAAACTTGAAATCGGAGGTTATGTGTAAGCGAAAAGATGAGTTGGTTGAGGATACACGAAGGTTGAAAACATTTCGGTCACGAATATGGGTACCGTTACTTGGGGGATTACGGGAATTAATACTAGTAGAATCACACAAATCACGTTTATCTATCCACCCGGGTTGTACAAAGATGTACAATGATTTGAAAGTTTTGTATTAGTGGCCCTCTAGGAAGTTAGATATTGCTCAATTTGTAGAAAAATGCCATGTTTGTGCACAAGTCAAGGCCGAACATCAAAAACCGTACGGTTCGTTAAAACAGTTAGATATACCCGAATGGAAGTGGGATAATATTACAATGGATTTCGTCACAAAATTACCCCGTACTCAAAGGAATCACGATATGATATGGGTAATTGTCGATCGGTTGACCAAAAGTGCTCACTTTTTGGCCACCAACGAAACCGCGTCACTTGACAAAATGGCTAAGTTGTATATTGATGAGATTGTTTCCCGACATGGTATTCCGTTATCTATTGTGTCGGATCGAGATCCTCGATTCGTTTCTAATTTTTGGAAGAGTTTGCGAAGAGAATTAGGTTCTCGGGTGAATTTGAGCACGGCGTATCACCCACAAACCGACGGTCAAACAGAAAGAACTATTCAGACTTTGGAAGATATGTTACGGGCTTGTGTAATGGAATATGGTGGGTCGTGGGATTCTCATTTGCCTTTGATCGAATTTGCTTATAACAACTCGTATCATTCGAGTATTAAAATGCCACCATATGAAATGTTGTATGGTAGACGGTGTAGAACTCCCACATGTTGGCTTGAAGCGGGAGAAAAACAGTTTGCGGGTCCCGAGATTGTTCAGATAACGGCCGATAAGGTGGCGATTGCACGTGAAAAGTTAAAAGCCGCTCGGGATAGACAGAAAATGTATGCGGATACACGGCGTCGACCCGTAACTTTTGTTGAGGGTGAACGGGTTTATTTGAAAGTTTCTCCGTGGAAAGGTGTTATACGTTTCGGGAAACGGGGAAAGTTAGCACCGAGATTTATTGGGCCGTTTACTATTCGTAAAGTGGTGAATGATCAAACTGTTTCACTCGATCTTCCTCCGGAATTGTCGGGTATTCATGACACGTTCAATGTTTGTTATTTGAGGAAATGTAGTGTAGAAGATGAAATTCCGGTACTACGGATCAAAGATTTAAAGGTAGATTTGAGAAAAAGGTTAATCGAGGAACCGGTTGAAATTTTGGATCGTAAGGTAACAAAGTTGAGAAAGAAACAGATCCCGATGGTTTTGGTTAAGTGGAAACATAGTTTGGGTGCCGATATGACGTGGGAAACCGAATCAGATATGAAGAATCGTTATCCGAATTTGTTTGATCAAAGTGAGATTCCGGGGACGGATTCTTTTTAAGGAGGGGAGATTTGTAACATCCCGAGACCCGGCCTATTATATTTTATTACTTTTGGTAAGTAATATCTTATTGTTTATTATTTTATTATATTATAGGATTTTATTTGATTTATTTGAGTTAATTGTATTTTCAACTATGGGGTTAAAAATTAGTAAAACTGAGATATTTAAACGTTAAAATGATTTTTACATATTTGGGTTCATTTCTGAACCAGGGTTCTAAAAATATCTTCGTTGTTAAAATTGGAGTTAGTTAGGTCTAAATTAATTATCTGTGAATCTAATATCTTATACTGTGTTAAATGAAAATACCTGTGATGGAGGGTTGGGGTGTACGTGTTAAGTAAAAGGGCAGATGTCATTTTTTGGGGGTTTTTTCTCTTCTTTCTCTCTGGAACTCGACACACACACACACACACACTACACACACACTTGAGTTTTTTCCAAATTGATGCTCAAACCTTGAAGATCCTGCATTCTAATTGTGATTTTCGGATTCTAGAAGCAATCTAAGTAAGTTCCCTTTCTTCTTAAGCTAGGGTTTCATGTTCTTGATGTAGGGATGAACTAGGGTTCTTGAGCTATTGGGTTTTCATGAAGTTCTTGTTGAATCTTGATGGAAATCCGAAATTAATGCATGATTTGATGTCTAATTGAGTTCTTGCAAGTATTGTATGAATTGTTGTTAGTTATAACTCATTTGGTGAAGCTTTCATAAAGCTCCATCAATGGTGGATTTGGGAAGAAGATGGCTTTTTTCCCTAATTTGATGAATTGTGTATTTTGATGTTCTTAATGTTGTGTTAGGCTAATTATGTATGTTAAATGATGATTGTTAGTTATGAAGGACTTCTAGTTGCTTGTTATGAAAATGCATTGGTGTTGGTAGTGTTTGGCTAAGATGGAAATTTAGTCATAACTAGCTAAATTTGTAGATTGTTGACTTTGGTCAAACCTGGAAGTTGACTTTTAGTCTTGTATGGCTTGTAAACTCTAATTGTCAAATTCATGTCAATTATGTGTTAGTTGTCTAATTGGATGTACGATTATGTTAATGTCGGATTTTGACCCGTTTGGTTGCAAATTGTGCAAATTGACTTATTTTAGGTCAATAGATGATTAACTTATACATGTATGCAAATGTTGTGCAAATTGCTTAGATTAATGTTAAGTAAGGAACTTGACAATATGAAATTGTTATTTGACAAGTATGAGCTCGAATATGTGTTTGACCCGTTTGGGCCTAATGTATACAATTTGATTGAAAATGCATTAAGTTTGGTTTAGAATTAACTTGATGGAATTCTAGACATGGTAAGTATTATGTGTTGAAATGCAAGCTTTTGTTGCCATTTGATTGACTTCAAATAATGGTGTTTGGCTTATAGTACTTGTTACATAATTGATGATTTCGGGTAACTAATTCGGTATCCATTTTGTACAGGAAAAGGGAAGGAGCCTCAGTGATATAAGATCATTGAGCTCGGCACGAAAAGGAAGCTAAGGTGAGTGGACTTAACCTTCTTTCTTGTGTGATGTACAAAATTAGGGAATGGTAGAGTTTTGAGAAAAAGTGCAGGATTTAGGCATCTGGGGTAGTTCGCGACGCGAACTTGAGTTCGCGAAACGCGAACTCGGGTCAGGGAAGTTGGGGTTTGGTCGTGATGTAGTTCCCGATTCGTGAACTCTTAGTTCGCGACGCGAACTCTGAGTTCACGACGCGAACTTTGTTAGGAAGAGATTTCTTGGCTGCATTTCTTTTTACAAGTTTATACTTGGTCTAGTGGTTAATGGTAGTATGTGCACATGTTTTTTTAGAGGTTAGCTATGGTGGTTTTCGGCTACGCTTCGTTACTCTTGGCGGGGGTGATCGGACTCCTTCGAATTCGTTACGTAAGGAGGGATCACCGTGCCTCTAGTAAAGAAGCCATCGGTTGATTGTTGTTGGCCGACAACAGTCGAAGGTCCTCGCCCGACCGCCGATCCTCTTTTAACGTCCAATTGCTTGTGGAAGTTTGGACGGTTTTCCCCTATCGATTTCTCTTGTTTTCTAATTTGTTGTGGTTATGCAAATTGAAGTTTATTTCTATTCACTTAGCTTTGTGCTAATCCCTCATTTGTTGACTCTTTTCAGGTTGTGGATTTGGCTTGACTAGAGTCGGGTTTTGGAAGTCTGACCGTACTCTGATTTTGTAAACCGGGTCGAGCCTGTTTTTCTGTAACACCCTTAATTGTTTTATATATTTTGGTTAATATGTAAATGGCTTTTATGATATGTAATAATTAGGATTTATAGTTTTCCTAAATCGCTTCCGTATGCTTATTTTAAAAAAAAAATGGCTCTAAGACTGTGATGTTACAATTTGGTATCAGAGCCCGGGTTTGGCGATGGTTGCACATTTAGGTGTACCATTCCCAAATCTTGGCTCGAGTTGGTCAAACTTTCTTAATTATGGGAGTGGATTAGTCGAGTAAATATGAATTGTGTGTAGTAGTAGTTAGTAGATAGGTACTAACGATTAAAACTAATAGTTCGTGAGATGTTGTGTTTGTTACAGATATGACAGATAACGATCCCAATCCACCGATAACCATGCCGAACCCCGAACAAGGAATCATTGGTACTTCCCGGGATACGAATGAAGATAGAGAAGATTATATTATAAGAATGGAAAGTCGATTGGAACATCTTCAAAATCTGGTTGATAGCATGAGCCAGAACCAAAATAACCAACCACCAAACTTCCCTCCCGTGTTTACTCCATCAATGTCCGTTCCTACCATGCAAATTCCCACAACTCCCGCCTTTACCGTGATGGTTCCCCTAATGTTAACCACATCCGAACCTCATCCAATAATGTCACAACCACAATACTATTATGTTAACCCAAGCCAAGGTTTACCTCAATATCAATTTACCAATCAACCCTACCCATTCGGCATGAAACCAAGTTGCACTTTCAAGCAATTTTTAGACTTTAAACCCCCTGAGTTTAGTGGAAGTAGAGATCCTAATGTCACCATGAACTGGTTGAGGGAGATGGAGAGAACCCTAGATGCTTGCGTTTGTGATGACAAAGATCGGGTGATGTATGCCACTCGAAAATTAGTAGGTGGTGCTATGAATTGGTGGGATACTTTAATTGAACATCTACCCAAGGAAGTCAAAAACAGTATAACATGGGATCAATTTAAAGAACAAGTGTGCAAACATTATTGCAATTCGTTTGAGATGGATAGAATTCGATCGGAATTCTTAAATTTGCGGATGACTGAAAGGATGACGGTTGATGATTTGATAGAGCAATTTAATGAAAAGCTGAGGTTTGTACAACAATGGGTTCCCGATGAGTCATCAAAAATAAAGCATTTTATTGGTGCTTTGCGGCCCGAGTACCGAACCACAGCAAGACTTGCAACCACACTATCACAGGCTTTTGATTTGGCCAAAACAGTAGAAGGTGATCTAAATTCTCATAATTGGGTGACCAAAGATAGACCGGAGTATCAAAAGTTCAAGTCCACACAATCAAGTTCTCAACAAAGTAAGAAGGGGCAAAGAAATCAAAGGTTTACGAGTTCGAATCGTAATCAGTCGGGTGGGAATCGGGGTCAAAAGGCACAGTGGTGTGTTAGATGTAGATCTTCTCATAATGGGGCTTGTACGGCTCAAACGATGCGGTGCGTCAGGTGCGGTCAGTATGGGCATGAGATGAATGTTTGTAAATTCCCAAGAAGTGTTTGTTGGAATTGTCATAAAGAAGGGCACAGAGCTGGTGATTGTCCTTCGGAGAGGAGATCGGGTTCGGGTTCTGGGTTGGTTGTGGGGTCGGTGGCATCATCTCCTCAAAAGAGGAAGAACCGCCCTACACCAGAGGGTCGAGCTTTCAAAATGACGGTCGAAGAGGCTACCACTACTGACGATGTCATCACTGGTATGTTCCCGATAAATAACATTGATGCTCGTGTGTTGTTTGATTCTGGAGCTAATCGCTCATTTATTTCTGTGGATTTTCATGCTAAGTTAAAATTGCCTACATCTGTGGTAACTACTCCATTGGAAGTGGAGGTAGCTGATGGTTATGTGGTACCAGTCACAACATCTGTGACTGGGCAAATATTGATATTGATGGGGCGTGTTTTAATATGTTTTTATTGTTAATGCCAATATCTGGTTTTGATGTGGTCCTTGGAATGGATTGGCTTAGTTTAAATAAAGCATTAATAAAGTATGATAAGAAATTGATTTCATTTCCATTGCCTGACGGGACACACGTAGTGGCCCGTGGGGATCGGGTTAATACATCTCTCCCTATTATTTCGTTTATGAAAGCTAGAAAATCTCTAGTCAAAGGATGTGAATCGTTTCTTGCTTATGCCATTGATGTCAGAAAAGAAAAGCAGGTTGTTAGAGACATCCGGGTGGTATCGGAATACCCGGAGGTCTTTCTCGATGAGTTGCCTGGGTTACCTCCTATTCGGGAGGTAGAATTTAAAATCGATTTGGTTCCGGGAGCCAGTCCCGTAGCCAGGGCTCCGTACAGATTAGCACCGTCAGAAATTCGGGAGATGATGACTCAGATACAAGAATTATTGGATAAGGGTTTTATCAGACCAAGTTCATCGCCTTAGGGTGCACCAGTTTTGTTTGTTAAAAAGAAAGACGGTACTATGAGAATGTGTATTGATTACCGTGAGTTGAACAAACGAACAGTTAATAATAAGTATCCGTTGCCGCGTATAGATGATTTGTTTGATCAGTTACAAGGGGCTTCATATTTTTCGAAGATTGATTTAAGGTCGGGTTATCATCAAGTCCGAGTTCATGAGAACGATATCCCAAAAACCGCGTTTCGAACGAGATACGGTCATTACGAATTTTTAGTCATGCCGTTCGGTTTGACGAATGCTCCCGCTATATTCATGGATCTTATGAACCGGGTATGTCGACCGTTTCTCGATAAATTTGTAATTGTTTTTATTGATGATATACTAATATATTCCAAAACCGATTTGGATCATGAGAAGCATTTAAGGCAAGTTTTAGACACTTTGAAACGGGAACAACTTTATACTAAGTTTTCGAAGTGTGAGTTTTGGTTCCGGGAAGTTCAGTTTTTGAGGCATGTAATTTGTCAAGAAGGGGTGAAAGTGGACCCGTCTAAGATAACAGCGGTAATGAATTGGAGTGCCCCGAAGACTCCATCCGAAATTAAAAGCTTTTTAAGTTTGGCCGGTTATTATAGAAGGTTCATCAAGAATTTCTCAAAGATTGCTAATCCGTTGACAAAGTTGACACGAAAAGATGTTCCGTATCGGTGGGGTGATGAACAAGAAAAGGCGTTTCAATTGTTAAAGCAATTATTGTGTCAAGCTCCAATACTAGCCCTACCCGAGGGCTCAGATGATTTTATAGTTTATTGTGATGCATCTTATCCGGGTTTGGGTTGTGTACTAATGCAAAGAGACCGGGTGATTGCTTATGCTTCTCGTCAACTAAAATCCCATGAAAAGAATTACCCGACCCATGATTTAGAGCTCGCGGCGGTGATTTTCGCGTTAAAATTATGGAGACATTATCTCTATGGAACCAAATGGGTTATATGTACCGATCATAAAAGTCTTCAATATGTTTTCACACAAAAATATTTGAATGTAAGACAACGAAGGTGGTTAGAGCTCATTAAAGATTATGATTGTGAAATTCGGTATCACCCGGGAAAGGCTAATGTAGTTGCCGATGCCTTAAGCCGTAAGGGATCATCGGAGGTGGTTCAATTCATGCGTATGGAAATCGTGTCAGATCTCGTTGATAGATTGAGAATATGCCAAATAGAATCTTTAAAAGACGAAAACTTGAAATCGGAGGTTATGTGTAAGCGAAAAGATGAGTTGGTTGAGGATACACGAAGGTTGAAAACATTTCGGTCACGAATATGGGTACCGTTACTTGGGGGATTACGGGAATTAATACTAGTAGAATCACACAAATCACGTTTATCTATCCATCCGGGCTATACAAAGATGTACAATGATTTGAAAGTTTTGTATTGGTGGCCCTCTATGAAGTTAGATATTGCTCAATTTGTTGAAAAATGCCATGTTTGTGCACAAGTCAAGGCCGAACATCAAAACCGTACGGGTCGTTAAAACAGTTAGATATACCCGAATGGAAGTGGGATAATATTACAATGGATTTCGTCACAAAATTACCCTGTACTCAAAGGAATCACGATATGATATGGGTAATTGTCGATCGGTTGACCAAAAGTGCTCACTTTTTGGGCACCAACGAAACCGCGTCACTTGACAAAATGGCTAAGTTGTATATTGATGAGATTGTTTCCCGACATGGTATTCCGTTATCTATTGTGTCGGATCGAGATCCTCGATTCGTTTCTAATTTTTGGAAGAGTTTGCAAAGAGAATTAGGTTCTCGGGTGAATTTGAGCACGGCGTATCACCCACAAACCGACGGTCAGACAGAAAGAACTATTCAGACTTTGGAAGATATGTTACGGGCTTGTGTAATGGAATATGGTGGGTCGTGGGATTCTCATTTGCCTTTGATCGAATATGCTTATAACAACTCGTATCATTCGAGTATTAAAATGCCACCATATGAAATGTTGTATGGTAGACGGTGTAGAACTCCCACATGTTGGCTTGAAGCGGGAGAAAAACAGTTTGCGGGTCCCGAGATTGTTCAAATAACGGCCGATAAGGTGGCGATTGCACGTGAAAAGTTAAAAGCCGCTCGGGATAGACAGAAAATGTATGCGGATCCACGGCGTCGACCCGTAACTTTTGTTGAGGGTGAACGGGTTTATTTGAAAGTTTCTCCGTGGAAAGGTGTTATACGTTTCGGGAAACGGGGAAAGTTAGCACCGAGATTTATTGGGCCGTTTACTATTCGTAAAGTGGTGAATGATCAAACTGTTTCACTCGATCTTCCTCTGGAATTGTCGGGTTTTCATGACACGTTCAATGTTTGTTATTTGAGGAAATGTAGTGTAGAAGATGAAATTCCGGTACTACGGATCAAAGATTTAAAGGTAGATTCGAGAAAAAGGTTAACTGAGGAACCGGTTGAAATTTTGGATCGTAAGGTAACAAAGTTCAGAAAGAAACAGATCCCGATGGTTTTGGTTAAGTGGAAACATAGTTTGGGTGCCGATATGACGTGGGAAACCGAATCAGATATGAAGAATCGTTATCCGAATTTGTTTGATCAAAGTGAGATTCCGGGGACGGAATCTTTTTAAGGAGGGGAGATTTGTAACATCCCGAGACCCGACCTATTATATTTTATTACTTTTGGTAAGTAATATCTTATTGTTTATTATTTTATTATTTTATAGGATTTTATTTGATTTATTTGAATTAATTGTATTTTTAACTATGGGGTTAAAAATTAGTAAAACTGAGATATTTAAATGTTAAAATGATTTTTACATATTTGGGTTCATTTCTGAATCAGGGTTCTAAAAATATCTTCGTTGTTAAAATTGGAGTTAGTTAGGTCTAAATTAATTATCGGTGAATTAATATCTTATACTGTGTTAAATGAAAATACCTGTGATGGAGGGTTGGGGTGTACGTGTTAAGTAAAAGGGCAGATGTCATTTTTTGGGGTTTTTTCTCTTCTTTCTCTCTGGAACTCGACACACACACACACACACTACATACACACTTGAGTTTTCTTCCAAATTGATGCTCAAACCTTGAAGATCTTGCCTTCTAATTGTGATTTTCGGATTCTAGAAGTAATCTAAGTAAGTTCCCTTTCTTCTTAAGCTAGGGTTTCATGTTCTTGATGTAGGGATGAACTAGGGTTCTTGAGCTATTGGGTTTTCATGAAGATCTTGTTGAATCTTGATGGAAACCCGAAATTAATGCATGATTTGGTGTCTAATTGAGTTCTTGCAAGTATTGTATGAATTGTTGTTAGTTATAACTCATTTGGTGAAGCTTTCATAAAGCTCCATCAATGGTGGATTTGGGAAGAAGATGGCTTTTTTCCCTAATTTGATGAATTGTGTATTTTGATGTTCTTAATGTTGTGTTAGGCTAATTATGTATGTTAAATGATGATTGTTAGTTATGAAGGACTTCTAGTTGCTTGTTATGAAAATGCATTGGTGTTGGTAGTGTTTGGCTAAGATGGAAATTTAGTCATAACTAGCTAAATTTGTAGATTGTTGACTTTGGTCAAACCTGGAAGTTGACTTTTAGTCTTGTATGGCTTGTAAACTCTAATTGTCAAATTCATGTCAATTATGTGTTAGTTGTCTAATTGGATGTACGATTATGTTAATGTCGGATTTTGACCCGTTTGGTTGCAAATTGTGCAAATTGAACTATTTTAGGTCAATAGATGATTAACTTATACATGTATGCAAATGTTGTGCAAATTGCTTAGATTAATGTTAAGTAAGGAACTTGACAATATGAAATTGTTATTTCACTAGTATGAGCTCGAATATGTGTTTGACCCGTTTGGGCCTAATGTATACAATTTGATTGAAAATGCATTAAGTTTGGTTTAGAATTAACTTGATGGAATTCTAGACATGGTAAGTATTATGTGTTGAAATGCAAGCTTTTGTTGCCATTTGATTGACTTCAAATAATGGTGTTTGGCTTATAGTACTTGTTACATAATTGATGATTTCGGGTAACTAATTCGGTATCCATTTTGTACAGGAAAAGGGAAGGATCCTCAGTGATATAAGATCATTGAGCTCGGCACGAAAAGGAAGCTAAGGTGAGTGGACTTAACCTTCTTTCTTGTGTGATGTACAAAATTAGGGAATGGTAGAGTTTTGAGAAAAAGTGCAGGATTTGGGCATCTGGGGTAGTTCGCGACGCGAACTTGAGTTCGCGAAACGCGAACTCGGGTCAGGGAAGTTGGGGTTTGGTCGTGATGTAGTTCCCGATTCGTGAACTCTTAGTTCGCGACGCGAACTCTGAGTTCACGACGCGAACTTTGTCAGGAACAGATTTCTTGGCTGCATTTCTTTTTACAAGTTTATACTTGGTCTAGTGGTTAATGGTAGTATGTGCACATGTTTTTTTAGAGGTTAGCTATGGTGGTTTTCGGCTACGCTTCGTTACTCTTGGCGGGGGCGATCGGACTCCTTCGAATTCGTTACGTAAGGAGGGATCACCGTGCCTCTAGTAAAGAAGCCATCGGTTGACTGTTGTTGGCCGACAACAGTCGAAGGTCCTCGCCCGACCGCCGATCCTCTTTTAACGTCCAATTGCTTGTGGAAGTTTGGACGGTTTTCCCCTATCGATTTCTCTTGTTTTCTAATTTGTTGTGGTTATGCAAATTGAAGTTTATTTCTATTCACTTAGCTTTGTGCTAATCCCTCATTTGTTGACTCTTTTCAGGTTGTGGATTTGGCTTGACTAGAGTCGGGTTTTGGAAGTCTGACCGTACTCTGATTTTGTAAACCGGGTCGAGCCTGTTTTTCTGTAACACCCTTAATTGTTTTATATATTTTGGTTAATATGTAAATGGCTTTTATGATATGTAATAATTAGGATTTATAGTTTTCCTAAATCGCTTCCGTATGCTTATTTAAAAAAAAAAATGGCTCTAAGACTGTGGTGTTACAATTTGGTATCAGAGCCCGGGTTTGGCGATGG
Source organism: Calendula officinalis (assembly GCA_963853835.1). NCBI lineage: Eukaryota > Viridiplantae > Streptophyta > Magnoliopsida > Asterales > Asteraceae > Calendula > Calendula officinalis. Next base: position 1,569,877 of record OY970823.1, on the reverse strand, counting down.
TTGCACATATAGGTGTACCATTCCCAAATCTTGGCTCGAGTTGGTCAAACTTCCTTAATTATGGGAGTGGATTAGTCGAGTGAATATGAATTGTGTGTAGTAGTAGTTAGTAGATAGGTACTAACGATTAAAACTAATAGTTCGTGAGATGTTGTGTTTGTTACAGATATGACAGATAACGATCCCTATCCGCCGATAACCATGCCGAACCCCGAACAAGGAATCATTGGTACTTCCCAGGATACGAATGAAGATAGAGAAGATTATATTATAAGAATGGAAAGTCGATTGGAACATCTTCAAAATCTGGTTGATAGCATGAGCCAGAACCAAAATAACCAACCACCAAACTTCCCTCCCGTGTTTACTCCATCAATGTCCGTTCCTACCATGCAAATTCCCACAACTCCCGCCTTTACCATGATGGTTCCCCTAATGTTAACCACATCCGAACCTCATCCAATAATGTCACAACCACAATACTATTATGTTAACCCAAGCCAAGGTTTACCTCAATATCAATTTACCAATCAACCCTACCCATTCGGCATGAAACCAAGTTGCACTTTCAAGCAATTTTTAGACTGTAAACCCCCTGAGTTTAGTGGAAGTAGAGATCCTTATGTCACCATGAACTGGTTGAGGGAGATGGAGAGAACCCTAGATGCTTGCGGTTGTGATGACAAAGATCGGGTGATGTATGCCACTCGAAAATTAGTAGGTGGTGCTATGAATTGGTGGGATACTTTAATTGAACATCTACCCAAGGAAGTCAAAAACAGTATAACATGGGTTCAATTTAAAGAACAAGTGTGCAAACGTTATTGCAATTCGTTTGAGATGGATAGAATTCGATCGGAACTCTTAAATTTGCGGATGACTGAAAGGATGACGGTTGATGATTTGATAGAGCAATTTAATGAAAAGCTGAGGTTTTTACAACAATGGGTTCCCGATGAGTCATCAAAAATAAAGCATTTTATTGGTGCTTTGCGGCCCGAGTACCGAACCACAGCAAGACTTGCAACCACACTATCACAGGCTTTTGATTTGGCCAAAACAGTAGAAGGTGATTTAAATTCTCATAATTGGGTGACCAAAGATAGACCGGAGTATCAAAAGTTCAAGTCCACACAATCAAGTTCTCAACAAAGTAAGAAGGGGCAAAGAAATCAAAGGTTTACGAGTTCGAATCATAATCAGTCGGGTGGGAATCCGGGTCAAAAGGCACAGTGGTGTGTTAGATGTAGATCTTCTCATAATGGGGCTTGTACGGCTCAAACGATGCGGTGCGTCAGGTGCGGTCAGTATGGGCATGAGATGAATGTTTGTAAATTCCCAAGAAGTGTTTGTTGGAATTGTCATAAAGAAGGGCACAGAGCTGGTGATTGTCCTTCGGAGAGGAGATCGGGTTCGGGTTCTGGGTCGGTTGTGGGGTCGGTGGCATCATCTCCTCAAAAGAGGAAGAACCGCCCTACACCAGAGGGTCGAGCTTTCAAAATGACGGTCGAAGAGGCTACCACTACTGACGATGTCATCACTGGTATGTTCCCGATAAATAACATTGATGCTCGTGTGTTGTTTGATTCTGGAGCTAATCGCTCATTTATTTCTGTGGATTTTCATGCTAAGTTAAAATTGCCTACATCTGTGGTAACTACTCCATTGGAAGTGGAGGTAGCTGATGGTTATGTGGTACCAGTCACAACATCTGTGACTGGGGCAAATATTGATATTGATGGGGCGTGTTTTAATATGTTTTTATTGTTAATGCCAATATCTGGTTTTGATGTGGTCCTTGGAATGGATTGGCTTAGTTTAAATAAAGCATTAATAAATTATGATAAGAAATTGATTTCATTTCCATTGCCTGACGGGACACACGTAGTGGCCCGTGGGGATCGGGTTAATACATCTCTCCCTATTATTTCATTTATGAAAGCTAGAAAATCTCTAGTCAAAGGATGTGAATCGTTTCTTGCTTATGCCATTGATGTCAGAAAAGAAAAGCAGGTTGTTAGAGACATCCGGGTGGTATCGGAATACCCGGAGGTCTTTCCCGATGAGTTGCCTGGGTTACCTCCTATTCGGGAGGTAGAATTTAAAATCGATTTGGTTCCGGGAGCCAGTCCCGTAGCCAGGGCTCCGTACAGATTAGCACCGTCAGAAATTCAGGAGATGATGACTCAGATACAAGAATTATTGGATAAGGGTTTTATCAGACCAAGTTCATCGCCTTAGGGTGCACCAGTTTTGTTTGTTAAAAAGAAAGACGGTACTATGAGAATGTGTATTGATTACCGTGAGTTGAACAAACGAACAGTTAAGAATAAGTATCTGTTGCCGCGTATAGATGATTTGTTTGATCAGTTACAAGGGCTTCATATTTTTCGAAGATTGATTTAAGGCCGGGTTATCATCAAGTCCGAGTTCATGAGAACGATATCCCAAAAACCGCGTTTCGAACGAGATACGGTCATTACGAATTTTTAGTCATGCCGTTCGGTTTGACGAATGCTCCCGCTATATTCATGGATCTTATGAACCGGGTATGTCGACCGTTTCTCGATAAATTTGTAATTGTTTTTATTGATGATATACTAATATATTCCAAAACCGATTTGGATCATGAGAAGCATTTAAGGCAAGTTTTAGACACTTTGAAACGGGAACAACTTTATGCTAAGTTTTCGAAGTGTGAGTTTTGGCTCCGGGAAGTTCAGTTTTTGGGGCATGTAATTTGTCAAGAAGGGGTGAAAGTGGACCCGTCTAAGATAACAGCGGTAATGAATTGGAGTGCCCCGAAGACTCCATCCGAAATTAAAAGCTTTTTAGGTTTGGCCGGTTATTATAGAAGGTTCATCAAGAATTTCTCAAAGATTGCTAATCCGTTGACAAAGTTGACACGAAAAGATGTTCCATATCGGTGGGGTGATGAACAAGAAAAGGCGTTTCAATTGTTAAAGCAATTATTGTGTCAAGCTCCAATACTAGCCCTACCCGAGGGCTCAGATGATTTTATAGTTTATTGTGATGCATCTTATTCGGGTTTGGGTTGTGTACTAATGCAAAGAGACCGGGTGATTGCTTATGCTTCTCGTAAACTAAAATCCCATGAAAAGAATTACCCGACCCATGATTTAGAGCTCGCGGCGGTGATTTTCGCGTTAAAATTATGGAGACATTATCTTTATGGAACCAATTGTGTTATATGTACCGATCATAAAAGTCTTCAATATGTTTTCACACAAAAAGATTTGAATGTAAGACAACGAAGGTGGTTAGAGCTCATTAAAGATTATGATTGTGAAATTCGGTATCACCCGGGAAAGGCTAATGTAGTTGCCGATGCCTTAAGCCGTAAGGGATCATCGGAGGTGGTTCAATTCATGCGTATGGAAATCGTGTCAGATCTCGTTGATAGATTGAGAATATGCCAAATAGAATCTTTAAAAGACGAAAACTTGAAATCGGAAGTTATGTGTAAGCGAAAAGATGAGTTGGTTGAGGATACACGAAGGTTGAAAACATTTCGGTCACGAATATGGGTACCGTTACTTGGGGGATTACGGGAATTAATACTAGTAGAATCACACAAATCACGTTTATCTATCCATCCGGGTTGTACAAAGATGTACAATGATTCGAAAGTTTTGTATTGGTGGCCCTCTATGAAGATAGATATTGCTCAATTTGTTTAAAAATGCCATGTTTGTGCACAAGTCAAGGCCGAACATCAAAAACCGTACGGTTCGTTAAAACAGTTAGATATACCCGAATGGAAGTGGGATAATATTACAATGGATTTCGTCACAAAATTACCCCGTACTCAAAGGAATCACGATATGATATGGGTAATTGTCGATCGGTTGACCAAAAGTGCTCACTTTTTGGCCACCAACGAAACCGCGTCACTTGACAAAATGGCTAAGTTGTATATTGATGAGATTGTTTCCCGACATGGTATTCCGTTATCTATTGTGTCGGATCGAGATCCTCGATTCGTTTCTAATTTTTGGAAGAGTTTGCAAAGAGAATTAGGTTCTCGGGTGAATTTGAGCACGGCGTATCACCCACAAACCGACGGTCAGACAGAAAGAACTATTCAGACTTTGGAAGATATGTTACGGGCTTGTGTAATGGAATATGGTGGGTCGTGGGATTCTCATTTGCCTTTGATCGAATTTGCTTATAACAACTCGTATCATTCGAGTATTAAAATGCCACCATATGAATTGTTGTATGGTAGACGGTGTAGAACTCCCACATGTTGGCTTGAAGCGGGAGAAAAACAGTTTGCGGGTCCCGAGATTGTTCAGATAACGGCCGATAAGGTGGCGATTGCACGTGAAAAGTTAAAAGTCGCTCGGGATAGACAGAAAATGTATGCGGATACACGGCGTCGACCCGTAACTTTTGTTGAGGGTGAACGGGTTTATTTGAAAGTTTCTCCGTGGAAAGGTGTTATACGTTTCGGGAAACGGGGAAAGTTAGCACCGAGATTTATTGGGCCGTTTACTATTCGTAAAGTGGTGAATGATCAAACTGTTTCACTCGATCTTCCTCCGGAATTGTCGGGTATTCATGACACGTTCAATGTTTGTTATTTGAGGAAATGTAGTGTAGAAGATGAAATTCCGGTACTACGGATCAAAGATTTAAAGGTAGATTCGAGAAAAAGGTTAATCGAGGAACCGGTTGAAATTTTTTGGATCGTAAGGTAACAAAGTTGAGAAAGAAACAGATCCCGATGGTTTTGGTTAAGTGGAAACATAGTTTGGGTGCCGATATGACGTGGGAAACCGAATCAGATATGAAGAATCATTATCCGAATTTGTTTGATCAAAGTGAGATTCCGGGGACGGAATCTTTTTAAGGAGGGGAGATTTGTAACATCCCGAGACCCGACCTATTATATTTTATTACTTTTGGTAAGTAATATCTTATTGTTTATTATTTTATTATTTTATAGGATTTTATTTTATTTATTTGAGTTAATTGTATTTTTAACTATGGGGTTAAAAATTAGTAAAACTGAGATATTTAAACGTTAAAATGATTTTTACATATTTGGGTTCATTTCTGAACCAGGGTTCTAAAAATATCTTCGTTGTTAAAATTGGAGTTAGTTAGGTCTAAATTAATTATCTGTGAATCTAATATCTTATACTGTGTTAAATGAAAATACCTGTGATGGAGGGTTGGGGTGTACGTGTTAAGTAAAAGGGCAGATGTCATTTTTTGGGGTTTTTTCTCTTCTTTCTCTCTGGAACTCGACACACACACACACTACACACACACTTGAGTTTTCTTCCAAATTGATGCTCAAACCTTGAAGATCTTGCCTTCTAATTGTGATTTTTGGATTCTAGAAGCAATCTAAGTAAGTTCCCTTTCTTCTTAAGCTAGGGTTTCATGTTCTTGATGTAGGGATGAACTAGGGTTCTTGAGCTATTGGGTTTTCATGAAGTTCTTGTTGAATCTTGATGGAAATCCGAAATTAATGCATGATTTGGTGTCTAATTGAGTTCTTGCAAGTATTGTATGAATTGTTGTTAGTTATAACTCATTTGGTGAAGCTTTCATAAAGCTCCATCAATGGTGGATTTGGGAAGAAGATGGCTTTTTTCCCTAATTTGATGAATTGTGTATTTTGATGTTCTTAATGTTGTGTTAGGCTAATTATGTATGTTAAATGATGATTGTTAGTTATGAAGGACTTCTAGTTGCTTGTTATGAAAATGCATTGGTGTTGGTAGTGTTTGGCTAAGATGGAAATTTAGTCATAACTAGCTAAATTTGTAGATTGTTGACTTTGGTCAAACCTGGAAGTTGACTTTTAGTCTTGTATCGCTTGTAAACTCTAATTGTCAAATTCATGTCAATTATTTGTTAGTTGTCTAATTGGATGTACGATTATGTTAATGTCGGATTTTGACCCGTTTGGTTGCAAATTGTGCAAATTGACCTATTTTAGGTCAATAGATGATTAACTTATACATGTATGCAAATGTTGTGCAAATTGCTTAGATTAATGTTAAGTAAGGAACTTGACAATATGAAATTGTTATTTGACTAGTATGAGCTCGAATATGTGTTTGACCCGTTTGGGCCTAATGTATACAATTTGATTGAAAATGCATTAAGTTTGGTTTAGAATTAACTTGATGGAATTCTAGACATGGTAAGTATTATGTGTTGAAATGCAAGCTTTTGTTGCCATTTGATTGACTTCAAATAATGGTGTTTGGCTTATAGTACTTGTTACATAATTGATGATTTCGGGTAACTAATTCGGTATCCATTTTGTACAGGAAAAGGGAAGGAGCCTCAGTGATATAAGATCATTGAGCTCGGCACGAAAAGGAAGCTAAGGTGAGTGGACTTAACCTTCTTTCTTGTGTGATGTACAAAATTAGGGAATGGTAGAGTTTTGAGAAAAAGTGCAGGATTTGGGCATCTGGGGTAGTTCGCGACGCGAACTTGAGTTCGCGAAACGCGAACTCGGGTCAGGGAAGTTGGGGTTTGGTCGTGATGTAGTTCCCGATTCGTGAACTCTTAGTTCGCGACGCGAACTCTGAGTTCACGACGCGAACTTTGTCAGGAACAGATTTCTTGGCTGCATTTCTTTTTACAAGTTTATACTTGGTCTAGTGGTTAATGGTAGTATGTGCACATGTTTTTTTAGAGGTTAGCTATGGTGGTTTTCGGCTACGCTTCGTTACTCTTGGCGGGGGTGATCGGACTCCTTCGAATTCGTTACGTAAGGAGGGATCACCGTGCCTCTAGTAAAGAAGCCATCGGTTGATTGTTGTTGGCCGACAACAGTCGAAGGTCCTCGCCCGACCGCCGATCCTCTTTTAACGTCCAATTGCTTGTGGAAGTTTGGACGGTTTTACCCTATCGATTTCTCTTGTTTTCTAATTTGTTGTGGTTATGCAAATTGAAGTTTATTTCTATTCACTTAGCTTTGTGCTAATCCCTCATTTGTTGACTCTTTTCAGGTTGTGGATTTGGCTTGACTAGAGTCGGGTTTTGGAAGTCTGACCGTACTCTGATTTTGTAAACCGGGTCGAGCCTGTTTTTCTGTAACACCCTTAATTGTTTTATATATTTTGGTTAATATGTAAATGGCTTTTATGATATGTAATAATTAGGATTTATAGTTTTCCTAAATCGCTTCCGTATGCTTATTTAAAAAAAAAAATGGCTCTAAGACTGTGGTGTTACAAGTTAGAAGATAATCTGAGGATCAGTTACTCAGATTGTGGGTAACTGAATCTGATATGTTCGGATTTCAGTTACCCAACTACACTATCTGATCACCATCTGAAACAACGATTAGTTCCCCGTGCGGAATCAGACACAGGTCAACCGATCATATAAGTGTAGCAGGTTCAGCGCACACTTGACAATAACATTGATCCTTGAGGACAAATACTTCTCTAAGCAAAACTCTTAGAGAATGTCACTTAAACTAACGGCCATCGGAAGGAGCATAAGCATTAGAAGACTCATGGCGATCTGAACCGTACAAAGGCCTGAAGTTTCAGTGTCACAGAAAGACACAAGCAAAGCACAAGTTTGAGTGTTGCCGACAAAGGGAATCCTATGCAAATCTTCTAGAAGATATCGGCGATGACAAGACGGCAGAAAGTACTGTCAGAATTCCATTAGTAGTGCTCGTCGCATGAAATATCCTCTGCACCAACGAAATTCTCACACGTGGATTCGATCGTTCATTCCTTTGGCAACACGTTTCCAAATACTATAAATTGAGTACTTAGCAAACGAATTCCGAGTGCACCCAACAAGTTTACACGCTGCTGAAATAACCAGTGATACCTTAGTTAGTTGATTTAATAATTAAATCTTTGTAACGAAGGTGTCTGGTCTTGTGTCTGATCATTTGTTGATCAAAACTTGTCTTAGATAGTATTTGTTATTGTCTATCTCCTACAAGTAGTTTAGTTAGAATTTGTTCTTAGCTATTCCGCAAACTACTTGTATCTTTGCTTATCATTATTGATTAATAAAGAAAAGTTTAAAAAGTGTTGAGTGTTACCTTAATTTTTATTTGGTCAGTGAAAGCGAATAAGTGTATTAATTCACTTATCACGGGACTAACAATTGGTATCAGAGCATGACAATTAATTCATAATTGTTAATCTGATTACTCACTGATCAAAATGAGTGAAAAGTTATCACAGATTAACCTTGGTTCAAAGACAAATGCGCCTATTTTTACCGATGATGATTTTGGTATGTGGAAAATACGTTTTCTGGGATTTGTCGAACATCAAAATGGTATGGGACCAAATGTTCTTATCAATGGTCCATATATTCCAAAAATGATCGTTCCAAGCATAACTATCTCAAAGAAAAAGAAGGAATGAGAAGATAAAGATGAAGAAGAAGAAGATATGTTTGATGTTGAAGAACCCAAACCAAAAGATCAATGGACAGAGGTGGATAAAAAGCTAGCTGGTTTGGATGCTGAAATATGGTTCCTCCTTCAAACGTCCCTCCCAAATCATATTCTTATCACAGTAAAAGAATGTAGAACTGCCAAAGAGATATGGGATATCTTGATAACATCTTATGAAGGAACCGATGAAGTTAAGGCCAACAAGAAAGCTATGTTGAATCGTAAATATAAAGCTTTCAAGGTTATTAGAGGTGAATCACTCAACATGTCATACAGAAGGTTCACCATTCTAATAAACGAGTTCAGGGAGTTTGGAATCAACAAGGAAGTTAAGGAAGTGATGTACAAGTTCTTGGAAATTCTTTCAAAAGATTGGGCCGTTATGTCTACAGTGCTGAGAACTTCTGGTCAGATGAGAGATATGAACATGAGCAGTCCATACAGCACGTTAATGATCTTTGAGAATGAAAATAAAATGTATGATGATCTGAATGAGGGTCCCACCTCCAATGCGCACTCATTGCAAGCTCTTCCAAATCATCTCGAAGGGCTCTAAAAGCAAAAGTAGAAAGTGTTATCGATCCAAATGATGTTGATGATGAAACATTTGAAGATGCTGAGGATGGTGACTTAGAAGACAAAAGTCTAACTCAGGAGGGTATGAGAATGATGATATAAAAGAACTCTCTGAGAGTATGGCGTTATTAGCAACAAGATACAAAAGATTTTTAAATCGAAACAGAGCAGGATGCCAAAATATAGAGGAGAAATGGTCTGCTTTAAATGGAAGAACGGGTCATATCAAAGCTGACTGCCGGGTCAAAGAGGACTCTAGTCATGGGTGATCAAGTTCAAGCTTTTAATCAAATTATAAGAAGAAATATGAAGACGCTGAGAAGAAGTACCAAAATATGAAAGCTCGGATTGCAAAGGCTGAGAAAGATGCAAAAGCATTGAAAGCAAAAGCGGAAACATGGCTAAGTGACTCAGAGTCAAGAGATAAAGAAGTGATTGAAAATAAAACAAAAGGTCGTTTTGATAAAATAGAAGAAGAATCTGAATTAGATTCAGAAAATCTCAAAGACTGCAAATGTTTGATGGCTAAATTCGAAGAGCATCATCCATTCAAAGAATATAAAGAATTCGATATTCCAGAGCCTTCCTTCTCAAGGGAATGGGAGGCTGTAATTCAAAAAAAGGTAAGAGCGTCTGACAAAGTTTCCCCTGAAGTTTATCCATCCTTAATCAAGTCAACTGCACAAGATGTAGCATATACTCATAATAGAAATGCTAAGTTAGAAATTTCTCTAACTAAAGTGACTGAGTAATTAGAAAAGCTCACGATAGAATCTTCAAAGATAAAAGCTTCAAAACTCAAGGTAGTCGGGCTTCAGTACGTCAATCATATTCTAAGAGAAGACAATCTGACGTTATTTCAGTAAAATGAAGCTCTTCAGAAATCGTGTAACTCGTGGTCTAAGTCATTTGATCTCATAAAGCAGGTCTTGGAAGAACAAAATTCTGCTCCAGTTCTTTTTGAAGAAGTCAAGTTCAAACCAAACTGTAGAACTCCCATGTTTGGAATACCAAGTGACTACTCTCATAAATCTACAATGTCCAAGTCCCAAGAAATTCGTTCTGGTAGAGAAGTATTTCAACTGCTAACGGGAACCTGATCATCACAAAATCTGGTCTCTCTAACCAAGCTCTTTAATCAGAGGGATCCAGGATCCGTGTAACATACGTGTTTTATTTTGAGAGTTGGAAATTTTTAAGATTGATAATAACTGGTAAATGATAAGGTAATAAGTTTTGTTAGATGGAAGTATTGTTAAAAAAATCTGTGTTTTGGGTAATTGATTAAGTGGTATAAGTTAAAATGGGAGAAAAGCTGAAATTGCAGCATTCTGGGTAGATAGCGGCGCTATCGATGGATAGCGGCGCTATCTTGGGCAAATTTGGAACAACAGCCCGAAATAGCTAAGGGTAAAACGCGAAAAATTTAGAGATAGCGGAGCTATCTCAGGAAATAGCGGCGCTATTTAACGCGAGGTCGAGATAGCGGCGCTATCTTGGGCAGATAGCGGCGCTATCTTGTGCTGTCAGGCATAAAAACGGGATTTTTCTCCATTTCAGCTCATTTTCCTTCTTCTTACGGTTTGGTACGATCTTCAGGCGATTTTGTTGAATCAAGGACGAATTTTGGTGCAAATCTAAGGGGTTTTCATCATAAGTTCAAGCTATAAAGGTATTATGCTTAGTTTTTGTTCATGCATGTATTAAATTGGGTAAAAATTTGGGTGGAATGTTGAACCTTAGGTTAGGGTTTGGATCACAAATCTGAAATTGATGTTGTATGTTAACATATCAAGTATCTAGCTATGAGATTCGTAGTTATAATGTGATTATGCACAATTTTAGATAGATTGATGGTCAAGGGTTTGGTTCATCATCAATTTGGGGGAAATTGGTGATTAGGGTTTATTCTAGTTGTGATTATGGATTAGAATATTGAATGAGATGTGTATAATTATGAAAGGTAGTCAATTGGAAGATTGTGGTGATTACATTGATCGGTGACATTGGAATTGTGGTTAAAGGAGTTCGTGGCTTGTGTTGGAAATTGCTTGATCCCAGGTGAGTTCATCTATGTACAACTGTATACTAGTAGTTATATATTTAAATGCTACGTGTTTAATTGTTATTTGGTTTATTATTATCACATATGCGATGCCTAGAACATTGAATTGGTAATTCTAGTGATTTGACTGTAATATGATTAAATGAAGTTTGACTCATTAATAGACTTTTGCTATGTGTATTGACTTGTAAGAATATAGTGATTATTTGTAGTATGCCTTGTATATAATCGTTTGATAGATGTCTTGATTGATGGAATATCCTTGAAGTGTCTCACTTGATATCGATTCATGTCGTATAAATTCCTTGTGTTACGTCTCGGTTGGATTGCTCTAGTATGAGATGCATTTTTATTGATTCGGGTTGTGATAATCCTATTGTTCCGGTCTCGTGGAGTCATCGTTGTTATTGTTTCGTTTGATATCGAATATGAGTTACCCGTACGAATTCCTTGAGAGATAATTTCATTTCGTGAGGACCCATGGCGGCTTGAGTTTTACTTTGTGTAATATGTTGAGCGGTGGACGCGGGAGTACCTGGCGGAGGAGTGGTATGGACCGTGGTGGTGAAGCTGGATCATGGACTCGGTTAGGGGTGCCTTGATCACCTTCATCGGCCTCATTCCCTAATGGCCTAAGGGGGAATGACGCACTTTGATTCGTTTGGATGGTATTGAGATCTCATTGGTTCATGATGCAGTATTGTCTATCGGTTCCGGTGGTTAAGTGATGGCTCTCGTAGAGTGTTGATTCGGTGATTGGTTCTCAATTGTGTTTATTATCTTGCAAACTCTTGTTGATTCTTGCGATATAGTTGTATTCTCAATGTCAGTCATTCAGTGATTCTTGTTGATCCCGGATAAGTGTTGATACTCGGCTATGACGGATTCTCGGTAAATCTCATGTTAAGTTGTAAAGCTTCTCGGTCAGTTATGCATTGATGTGTACTTGCTATAATATGAATTACTTAAATAGTTTTATACCATTTTATATGTTATTATTTCTTTGTTTTGTATATAATGCTAGTATTATTTTGTACTTTATGAACTCACTAAGCTCGTTGTAGCTTACCCGTTTAGTGGACTAACTTTTTACAGGAAAAAATAAGAGTAAGCATATAGGATCTTGAAGTTGATCGGAGGCTTAGAAATTATACTCCGGGCGTTTATTTAGGTATGTGGGAGTTGGGTAGTTTTGTATTCCGATTATTTAGTTAGTTGGTTTGTATCCATAGTCTTTGTTGGTAGTGAGATCTTGGCCCGTTTGTTGTATTTTGTATAGTTGTTATCTGTTTAGAATGGTTGATTGTAATTAGATAGTTATTAGAAAGTTGTTCGTTTTGATTGGTGGGATTTCTTGGGCCGGTCGTTACAATATGGTATCAGAGCATTAGTTTGAGTGAACTAGGTATCATTGCGGTGCTTAGACTCAAACTTAGGTGTTGATGGTGTAAGTGTATGGATTATGGGTTAAGGATGGATACAAACCATAGGTTTAAGTCTAGAAAATGGGTAAAGGGTTAACAATAGGAAATGGTATGATTAATGATATAATTGTGTGGACCTAAATTTCGGTAAATCATGGATCAAAGATGTGGTAAATGTGATCATGGGGTTTCTGAATGAGGGGAAATTTCATGCTTATCTTGAGGCATGAAACAACTTTGTTAAATGAAAGAGGAACAAGTGTTTGTTGTGAAGAGAGATTGATGAGTAGAATTGTTAATACGGTTCGTTCTATGTTTGAATAACTTAGAAAAGGAGAGAAAAGTAAGTCGAAGGCTAATGTGGTGATTGAATCTTTAAGTAAGAAATTTGGGGCAATATCCTTTAAAACCTTTTGTAGTAGTGGAGCTATCGAATTTACGGGTGTGCCTGATCCTGTGGAGGCGTTGAGTATTGAAAACACATACAAGGTATTCTATGTATCTCATGTCCACGGGGAAGATCAAAATGTTATGTGACCGCTAGGCTTTCAGGAAAGGCGTTGACCTGATGAATAGTTTGTATAAAATATTAAGCGAGGAAGAAGAGGATCATATGATTTGGTAATCGTTTATAGTTTGTTTTCTTGATTAATATAGTTCTAGTGAGATGAGAACAAGGACTGGGAAAGAATTCTAGGAAATTAGATTAGGAACAATGTTGTTAGGCGAATATGAAACAGTGTTTAATCCAGGGGCACAATTTGCCACAAAATTCATTTCAAAATGGAGTAGAGAAAGTGTAAGTGCTTGTGGAAGGTTTAGATATGAAAATTAAGATTGTGCTAGCAAATATGATATTCCTTTGTCGCGAAAGTTGTTGAATATGTTCGGAAGGGTGAGTATGATTTGAACCCAAGTAGAGTGTTGATTCCTGAACCAAAACGTTATAAAATGAAACAATTCAATTTTCCCCCGCCGTTCAGTGTCAGTTCTTTTCGAAACAGGTATAAATAAGGTCTATGTGAAATAATATATTATGTGTATAACTTTGATAATTTTGTAGTCGGGTGCAACCTGTAAACGTCGACATTGTAGTAGAAATTATAATGGACGATGTGAGAATTATCAAGAATCTTGAAGTGTTAGGGTTGTGGTGAAAACGGACATAAAAGGTTTAGCTGTCCGTACAAGGATGCAATTATTAGTCTTACGGAAAGTTGGGATACCGAAAGTGTCAATACTCTACTCTTTCTAACAAGTCGCCGAAAATGAAACTTTGGTTCATCAGTCTTTTGTGACGGGTACCCTAAGCGAAAGGAGGAGGTTCCTAAGGCAAGAGGTTGTGTGTTCAAATACCTCTGAGGAAGCTTACGAGGATGCTAACGTCAAAATTGGTACATTTCTTGTTAATACTCTAATCGTTTGTAGATTGGTTGATTATGAAGAATCTGATTTATTGTGTGTTACTAGATTCGTTTGATCTTTAATATGGTTTTCTTATCCGATAATGAATCTGTTATATATATGTTGATGTTGTGAAAAGTGAAACTTTAATGGTCACAAAGGATATGAGGATTTAAGTATTGGAAATTAATGACCACAAATTCTATATTGATCTATGGTTCATAGAATTTGTCAAGTTTAAACATTATTATTGGAACGGATTAGATAATGAAGTATATAGACAACCTTATGTGTTTTAGAAAAGATGGACCGAAATTTGGTTGAAAGGGAATAACCCGAGTAAGTGTAGGGTGAAAATAGAATGGTGAATTAATGAATAAATTGGTTCTTGTAAGTGGTAATTCTTTTCCTATAAATGCGTTAGTGATGTAGAATGGGTATTGTATGCGGAGATGATATTGATATCCTCGACGAGTTAGATAGGCTATGAGCAAAACTTGAAACCCGAGAATAATAAAACTAAAAGAATACTGAAGTATGGAACTTGGATGAGCTAGGAACTATGGTAAGGTTAATTATAACATGAGTTTGGACTTTGATCATGTTAGTATGTGTTGACTAAACTGGAACATAATTAGTATGAACTGAATATAATGTGGTTATTGAGGTGGTTATGATGCAATTAGTTTAACATAAATCTCAGTATCATGCATTTGGATTCAATTGCGGAATAATTAGTTAAAAATAGAACTTGAATCAATATAAAGTGTTGGCTATGTATATAGAACAAGTAATTGGTTATGGTACGAAGTTTTGACCATGTATATGAGATCCAACTTTGACTTTGGGAATAGTATGAATTGAGAATTTGTTAAATGACATAAAATTTGATCTGGTCTGAGGAATAGTTTGGGAACAAAGTTGTTGATAGTGGGGAAGTGTGTAGTAATCGGTTATGTATATTTAAAATTGGTAATGTATTAGAAATAGCACAAGATTCAAGGTTAATGAATATGTTTATAAGTAAGAATTATGAAGGAACTGTATTTTGTATCTAAGCCTTGTAATGTAATTATCAATTTAGGCATGACGAATGGTTAACTACTAATCGAGTTGACTTAATAGATTTCGGTTTACTGTAATAATAATGGATAGTTTATCAATGTTCAAAAGATTGAAATGAGTTTAATGCAGGGTAAGAGTCTGAAGCAAAGGATCATGTGATGAAATTTAGTTAAAGGAATGCCGACTAATCTCATGTAATGAATGAAAAGTATGGATACCGGTGGCGTAATTGGAATTAGTCCTAGGGAATTGTCATGGGAGATCGATTTATACCTAGAAAAGAATGGAAGGGAAGTTTGAATACACTCGATGAAATGGCTCCTTTGACTGATATTGACTGAAGTCAAAGTCAATATGATTAAGAATATGAAGAAATTGAAAAAGGTATGTAATTAATGAATACCATATTTGTTAAGTTAATTGTTAAATTTTTAATGATAATATTAGGAATTTGGCCTGTTTTAAGGAAGGAACGGTTAAACATGAATCTGTCATTATATGTGTATTGGTATGGCTAGAATGTAACTCGTTACATACTAAATTTTGAAATAGTATGGTTTTGACCCGTTTGAGTAATAATTTGGTTAAATGTGAATTGGTCAAAGAAGGTAGTCTTGGTTTTGCATATAAAATAAGTGTCTGATTTTGACCATTGTATGAATTGAGGAATTGCAATTCATATGAATTTTGGCTTGTTTGAGTGATCGAGTAACATGGAAGCTATTTGTTGATTTAAGGTATTTCATATGCTTATTGTTAATAATGTAGATATATTTGGCAAAACGGTTCTTTTGACATAAGTCAAAGTTGTTAAGAAATTGGATTATGTAGCCAGTATTAGTCAAATGGAAAACTAAAGAATGAAATGTTCATAGATGGAATGGTGATTGAGGAAAGAAAGGATGATAAAATCAAGGATGCTATTTCGTTCAAGTCAACCTAATTTCGGGACGAAATTCTTAAAAGGAGGAGGTAATTGTAACATACGTGTTTTATTTTGAGAGTTGGAAATTTTTAAGATTGATAATAACTGGTAAATGATAAGGTAATAAGTTTTGTTAGATGGAAGTATTGTTAAAAAAATCTGTGTTTTGGGTAATTGATTAAGTGGTATAAGTTAAAATGGGAGAAAAGCTGAAATTGCAGCATTCTGGGTAGATAGCGGCGCTATCCATGGATAGCGGCGCTATCTTGGGCAAATTTGGAACAGCAGCCCGAAATAGCTAAGGGTAAAACGCGAAAAATTTAGAGATAGCGGAGCTATCTCAGGAAATAGCGGCGCTATTTAACGCGGGGTCGAGATAGCGGCGCTATCTTGGGCAGATAGCGGCGCTATCTTGTGCTGTCAGGCATAAAAACGGGATTTTTCCCCATGTCAGCTCATTTTCCTTCTTCTTACGGTTTGGTACGATCTTCAGGCGATTTTGTTGAATCAAGGACGAATTTTGGTGCAAATCTAAGGGGTTTTCATCATAAGTTCAAGCTATAAAGGTATTATGCTTAGTTTTTGTTCATGCATGTATTAAATTGGGTAAAAATTTGGGTGGAATGTTGAACCTTAGGTTAGGGTTTGGATCACAAATCTGAAATTGATGTTGTATGTTAACATATCAAGTATCTAGCTATGAGATTCGTAGTTATAATGTGATTATTCACAATTTTTGATAGATTGATGGTCAAGGGTTTGGTTCATCATCAATTTGGGGGAAATTGGTGATTAGGGTTTATTCTAGTTGTGATTATGGATTAGAATATTGAATGAGATGTGTATAATTATGAAAGGTAGTCAATTGGAAGATTGTGGTGATTACATTGATCGGTGACATTGGAATTGTGGTTAAAGGAGTTCGTGGCTTGTGTTGGAAATTATTTGATCCCAGGTGAGTTCATCTATGTACAACTGTATACTAGTAGTTATATATTTAAATGGTACGTGTTTAATTGTTATTTGGTTTATTATTATCACATATGCGATGCCTAGAACATTGAATTGGTAATTCTATTGATTTGACTGTAATATGATTAAATGAAGTTTGACTCATTAATAGACTTTTGCTATGTGTATTGACTTGTAAGAATATAGTGATTATTTGTAGTATGCCTTGTATATAATCTTTTGATAGATGTCTTGATTGATGGAATATCCTTGAAGTGTCTCACTTGATATCGATTCATGTCGTATAAATTCCTTGTGTTACGTCTCGGTTGGATTGCTCTAGTATGAGATGCATTTTTATTGATTCGGGTTGTGATAATCCTATTGTTCCGGTCTCGTGGAGTCATCGTTGTTATTGTTTCGTTTGATATCGAATATGAGTTACCCGTACGAATTCCTTGAGAGATAATTTCGTTTCGTGAGGACCCACGGCGGCTTGAGTATTACTTTGTGTAATATGTTGAGCGGTGGATGCGGGAGTACCTGGCGGAGGAGTGGTATGGACCGTGGTGGTGAAGCTGGATCATGGACTCGGTTAGGGGTGCCTTGATCACCTTCATCGGCCTCATTCCCTAATGGCCTAAGGGGGAATGACTCACTTTGATTCGTTTGGATGGTATTGAGATCTCATTGGTTCATGATGCGGTATTGTCTATCGGTTCCGGTGGTTAAGTGATGATTCTCGTAGAGTGTTGATTCGGTGATTGGTTCTCAATTGTGTTTATTATCTTGCAAACTCTTGTTGATTCTTGCGATATAGTTGTATTCTCAATGTCAGTCATTCAGTGATTCTTGTTGATCCCGGATAAGTGTTGATAATCGGCTATGACGGGTTCTCGGTAAATCTCATGTTAAGTTGTAAAGCTTCTCGGTCAGTTATGAATTGATGTGTACTTGCTATAATATGAATTACTTAAATAGTTTTATACCATTTTATATGTTATTATTTCTTTGTTTTGTATATAATGCTAGTATTATTTTGTACTTTATGAACTCACTAAGCTCGTTGTAGCTTACCCGTTTAGTGGACTAACTTTTTACAGGAAAAAGATAAGAGTAAGCATATATGATCTTGAAGTTGATCGGAGGCTTAGAAATTATACTCCGGGCGTTTATTTAGGTATGTGGGAGTTGGGTAGTTTTGTATTCCGATTATGTAGTTAGTTGGTTTGTATCCATAGTCTTTGTTGGTAGTGAGATCTTGGCCCGTTTGTTGTATTTTGTATAGTTGTTATCTGTTTAGAATGGTTAATTGTAATTAGATAGTTATTAGAAAGTTGTTCGTTTTGATTGGTGGGATTTCTTGGCCCGGTCGTTACAATCCGTGATGAAGAGATGACTCGGGCTACCCCTCAAACTGAAAAGGTGAAACATTCCCAGCGTCAGAGTGGAGCAAAAATTAAAAACTCCTACGACATCTCAGAAGATCCTCATCCAACTGAAGCAAATCTCATTGCTCATATCAGTAGTCTGACCTTATCAGTAGCTGATATAAAATCTGAACTCCCAAAGATCACATCCGAGATCCGAGCTGAAATGAATGAAGGGTTCGCACAAATAAGTAATCAGCTGCAAACTTTTCTCAAGCATCTAGAAAACATGGCTATCTCAATTCCAACAGCTGCTCAGAATAATCATGCACCTCATATTGTCAAATTCGTGGAGGTAATTGCTCAGCGTTCCCCGGTTCGTCAGGAGCAGAATGAGATGCAAGAAGATCTGATCTCTGATAACGATCTTTGCACAAATGGATTACTTCAAACAAATCTAACATCTATCAATAGAGAACTATATAAAGCAAAATGTCATTTTAAAGAAAGAATTGAGGAGATGGAGATTGATGACAATCACAGTGATCAAAATATTCAAGATGTATCAATGGAAGAGTACGTAAAACAAAATATTATTTTAGATGTAACTGAGGAAATGGAGATCGATGATAGTCATACAAATCAAGTCATTCAACTCAAGACTGCTGAAAAAGGGTTTAGCAATAAGAATCATAAAAGTTAAGAATGTCATAACCTCACTTATGAAAGGAGAATGACATCAGGCTCAAAAAAGTCATCAGATACTAAGAAGAATATATCACAGAAGGTAATTGTCTTTGATGACAACAAGTATCCATTTCTCAGTGGATACCCAAAAATCCATGAATGAAATGGAGGTTAGTGCAGGGCAAACAACATGAAGACATCGGATTTATGATCAGTTGTAAGCTCCTACGTCTCTCCTATATCATCAATAAGGCAAAGTGAAGCTTGTCTTATCATCGAAACTTGCTTAAAGCCAACCAATGTTGCCGTTATTTTCATCATATGTTGTTGTTTCTTTTCTTCTCTTACTAAGTCTGAAGACTGTTTTCTTTTCGGTATATTTTTGTTCAATCTCTTTTCTTTCCACTGATCATCATCATGCAAGAATTGTTCCTCTAAATGTTATGTTTAAAATCTTCATCTTGCTTTATGTTTGTAAAAATGCCTCAAATGTTTTTCATATGTATGGATCTGATCACTTGGTATACTGAAATGTCACCTGATTTATCAGCCATATCTTAGTCTCTCATTATGATCAGAAACATGGCATTTTATCAGTTGGACTTGTGAGCTTCATATAGGATGGGTTTATAAAAATAAATTCAACTACATCTATCTAGTCTCACCGAACAAGTATCTTTAGTGCCTCAAGAAAAATCAGATAGGCCATGACTTAGACATCCTCTGCGATTAATGACCATCTGATGATTGTATCGGATGTTGGACACCATCAGATGCTCATGAGGTGGAGCATTCTCATTAGACCTATCTTCAAAACTGACACTCAAGTGCTATTGGTCACTCCTGCCTCGCTGTCATTAAATGTTGACCGCTCGATGTCATTTCCCGCCACACTACCCTGCCATTTGATTGACTTCTATCATCATCCGTAGCCTACTTATAAATAACTTCCCATCTCCACCACACGATCATTTTTAACGTTTCAAATTCTAATCGTCGATCAAATCGTCTCCCACGTCTTTCCCCAAATTACTTCACATCTTCCACATTTCATACACCCCCTTCGCAAATTTTTCCTCTCACAATCTAAGACTCTCTCATCTTCTTCACAAAATCATTCAAACTCATCTCTCTCTGCAAGTAGCTTCCTCAAAACGGATTCCTCTTAAGGTCAACTACCTTATTTCATTAAATCGGCTCCTAATGTGTTGTATCTTTACTCAAAGATCTACTACACAAAGAACAACTCAAGAAACAATCATAGTCCTGGTCTCAGAAACTTAAAGCCTAAGTTTAAAGAGCTTATTAAATTTTTTTGATCAACATCCACTGAGGGATACTCTACATTTTGATATCTCATTATCAAAACCAATGCTTTTAGAGTTCTGGTATACATGCACAACAGCGAACGAATCAGGGGAAGATGTAATCTCAGGAACAATTCTACAGGGTAAGGACACCGTCTCCTTCAACCTCTCAACCTTCAGAGTCGCAACAAAGATGGACTATATTTGGGCTCCACAAGTTTTTGAACCAACTCCATCTTTAGAGGAAGCAAAGAAGACCATCCTACCGTACATCTAATAAAGGGGGTCCTATTCTAGAGGAATCTCTAGAACGATGATGGGTCCATTGTGGTCAGCTTTCTTCATGACTATCTCCCATTGCTTAACAAGCAAAACGGGTGGATTTGATTCTATGTCGGGTCATGAATTGATTCTTGGAGCTGCACTATTTTCAGACACCAGAGCTGATTTTGGATCCCTCATCTTTTCTCAACTTGTAAAGAAGGTTGCCGCAGCCGACTGAGAGCAGTTGATTCATTTTCC
This sequence comes from Calendula officinalis, assembly GCA_963853835.1. Taxonomy (NCBI): domain Eukaryota; kingdom Viridiplantae; phylum Streptophyta; class Magnoliopsida; order Asterales; family Asteraceae; genus Calendula; species Calendula officinalis. Next base: position 1,549,153 of record OY970823.1, on the reverse strand, counting down.
TAGATTTTTATGTATGATATTCTTGCACTCACTGGGGGAAAAGGATTTATTTGATAATGTTAAACCCCACTTCAAAGTTGGAATGGTTGGAAGCTCAAATTTCACAAGCCTAGATACGGAGGTTGCACCTGAATTACCTGAAGGTATGTTAGCTTTTACTCGCTCCTCTGTTGCCAGTCCCTCTCGTGAGGAACATACAGGGTCTAAAAACAGTGCCTCTCAAGCACAGTCTTCAGATGCCCAAGAGGTCGGGTCAGGTCGTGGTGTCTCAAATATAGATCAGATAGATGTTGAAGAACTTATTGCTGAACCTCGTGATGAAGAGGTTGTTGGTGTGAACCAAATGGTGGAGCATAAGGATACTCCCATTCCAGAAACAAACCAAAGTAAAAACCCTAATGATGAATATGTATTACCCGTTAGTTGGACTGAAAGTTCTGATGAGGACCCTGCCCCTGCAACTGATCAGGTCCCACAACCAGGGCGAACTGAAGCACCAGAGGGTTCGAGGAACTGGGGTGTGCCAGTTGCATGAAATCTCCATGGTTTTGTGGAGAATCTTAATGAAACTTTCAAACAGCTTGCACTTCTAACAAGCTACTGTGGGGTCATCAATACAAACATCAAGAATCTAACCAACAATCAGCATATGACAAATAGTGTGCAAGATGTTCTGGCCACTGATCAACAAAATATTAATAAGGCTGTGAATGCACAATCTGGGAAAATTGATAATCTCACCTCCAGATTCAATCAGTTTGATAAATCAGTCAGTGACAGGCTCGAGGAAATAACCATGCAGATCTCGAATCATTTTGTTGAGCCACAAATGAATGCAGAAAATGTTACAGCCGTCGTGCCCACTCCTCCACATTTTCAGGGGGAGAAATTTGTGCCTCAACAAGGTACATCGGAGAAGGTCATTGGTGGACCGGCCGAAACGATGGGTAGTGGTGGCAGGGGTTTGGTTCGTGATGATAGTGTTCGTAGTGGTGATGTGAATCAGAGTTTGCAGAGTTTGATGACCTCTGAGCGGTATTCAATGACCGCTCATGAAAGGAGGTCGAGTAATTTGTTTGAATAACTTCCAGAAATTAGTCTCATTCATCTTGGTGGTACTACCAGGATCCCCGTAGCCCCTTCCTCATGTGTCATATGAGGACTCCAGATCAGGCTCCCAAGAGAAGAATCCAAAGCTTGTCCCTCGATAAGGGAAAAAGGTCATGTTGTTCCCCCTCCCTCCAAGATCAAGACGCGCAAGAGCTCAATGACTCCCGAAGAAGAGGAGGTCAGAATGACAGCCAGAAGGCTTGGGCTTTCTGAAGAGGAATTAGCGAAGGCTAAGGAGGAGGAGTATCGGATGATGGGCCTAGGGAGTCACAAGGGGCAGGAAGGGGTAATCAGATGAACGGTGGGGCCGGTGTTTGTGTGTTATTTTTTTATGTTTTCAAAACAATCGTCTATAACTTAACTATCTTTACTTTTATCTTTGCATGCTCTGAACAATTTACTTTTCATTATCTTTTGCTCTCCATGAATGAATCTTATCAGTTTTAATATTTTGACATACTTGAGTTGATTGATTGCTACATCTTAAAAAGAACTCAAAAAGAAAATATATGAGTCACTGAACTAAAGTATGATCTGATTCTCTCAGACCATCATTTGCTATAATATTTTCTAGGTACGTTGAAGACCTTTTGAATTGTGAAAATACTCAAGGTTAAATATAAAACCTTCACAGATTCAGGGGGAGTTGCCTAACTATTTGCCTACATCAAATAGGGGGAGATTGTTGGGTCGCTGAAAAGCATCCCCCACTGAAGGAGATTTAATGAAGTCAAAAAGGAAAATTTCTAGAAGACAATCTAAGGATCAGTTCCTCAGATTGTGGGTAACTGAATCTGATATGCTCGGATTTCAGTTACCCAGCTACACTATCTGATCACCATCTGAAACAACGATCAGTTCCCCGTGCGGAATCAGATATTGATCAACCGATCAGATAGTTGTAGCAGGTGCAGTGCACACTTGACAATAACGCTGAGTCTTAAGGACAAATACTTCTCTAAGCAAAACTCTTAGTGAAGGTCACTGAAACCAACGGCCATCTGGAGGAGCATGAGCATCCAAAGACTCATGGCGATCTGAAGCGTACAAAGGCCTGAAGTTTCAGTGTCACAGAAAGATACAAGTAAAGCACAAGTTTGTGTGTCGCCGACAAAGGGAATCCTATGAAAATCTTCTTGAAGATATCGTCGATCACAAAATGAAAGAAAGTACTGTCAGAACTCCGTTAGTAGTGCTCGTCGCATGAAATATCCTCTGCACCAACGGAATTTTCACACGTGGATTCGATCGTTCATTCCTTTGGCACCGCGTTTCCTAATACTATATATTGAGTACTTAGCGAACGAATTCCGTGTGCACCCAACAAGTTTACACGCTGCTGAAATTCTCTCGGACATTATCTCTTGAGCAGAGTGTAAACAACCAGTGATACCTTAGTTACTTGATTTGAGAAATGAATCTCTGTAACGAAGGTGTCTGGTCTTGTGCCTGATCATTTGTTGATCAGAACTTATCTTAGATAGTATTGTTATTGTCTATCTCCTACAAGTAGTTTAGTTAGGATTTGTTCTTAGTTATTCCGCAAACTACTTGTAGTTTTGTTTATCATTATTGATTAATAAAGAAAAGTTTAAAAAGTGTTGAGTGTTACCTTAATTTTTATTTGGTCAGTGAAAGCGTATAAGTGTATTAGTTCACTTATCACGGGACTAACATTTATAATATCTCATCATGTCACTTGTATGACGTGTTTTTTAAAACTAAAGATCATGACGTGTTTTAGACGAATGGTGAAGCTAATGCCCACTCAGGTTGTGTGCAAATGTTGCCCCCATTCCACTTCTTCAAACTTTAGCCATTGTTTTCAACGTTGGCTCCTTTATTGTTTTAGTTCTTGGACGCCTGGGTACCGTGCCCCCCGCCCCCAACCCTCGCCAAACACATTTCTGCCTATGTGGCATCTTCTTCACCCTCTCCACCACACTATAATGTGAGGTGAGGGTTTAAGCCATTTAGCTAGCGGATTTGGTGAAGAGAAAGAACGAATTTGGATTCTTTTTTTTTTATTAGGTATTTTGTGAGTAATTAAATGGGTATTTTAGTGGGTAACAAACTGTTGAGTAATGTCCCACATTGGACAAATATCGAACCTGTAATGTGCTTATAAGGGTCCTGGGCTACTCCTCTTACAATTAATTGGTTTTAAGATGGAACCCCACAAACTGACACAAACGAGTATTTTAGGTTGAGTTATGGTAGAGAGGGTATTTGAGGTTTTAAATGTGAAATGTGAAATAATGATTTGGCTCTGAGGCGGATATTTGGCTTGAGTCACCATACCCAACTCTCTTAATTAAAAATAAGTTGAAAGATAACTTAATTAGTGTGATCATTGATGATGAAAGGTGAGACGGAGTAAGAGAAGGTAAATTGTGAGAGAAAGTTGATTGGCCCTGAGGTCAAGTGATAAATGTACTCTTATACTTCGTATTAAAGACATATTAGTACAAAAATCATGTGTACGATGATACATCCGTGTACCATCTTCCATGATCTAAATACATATGTAAGCACACTTATTTATTGGAGACGACGAAACCAAAGAAACACACAAGATACAAACATGACTAATACACGTTTCTCAAACACCACAGTAGGTCTTGAGCGCAGATGGGCTTCGTTGGCCAGCCTCTGTGTAGTAAAATTGAAGAAACTCGACATGATCAAATGGTCTGAAGAGTAACGGGTGTTGGTCGTCCACAAGCTCCTCGGGTGCTTTAACCACATAACCACCCTTTGGAATCGAAAACAATCCAAGAGAATATCTTGCCTTCTCCCCGCTCATCATCACTTGATGATAAGGCGAATGTAATCGCCCATTTGTCCATGCCTATACATATACATTTCAAAAGCTTCGTCATCTTCTATGAAAAACGTCTGCTAATCGTTGTTTGAAAGAGAACGTAACGAGAAAACTGATATTTAGTGACACACAAAAAAATGTGATGTACATTTGAGTCTTAGTTATAATTTTTTAAACGTGTAGTATAAAGTTCCAATTCTTACCCATCTTAAAAGTATGTGTAGAAGTAAGTGAAAGTCATGATTTTTTATAAAATTCTGAGCAATAAATCTCAGCATTTAGATCAATTAACTCTGGAATCACCACCACCACTATGTGTATTAAATCATATGTGATTCACACCGTCGACCACCACCACCATCTCATGTGTATTAAATCACATGTGATTCAACATGGCCAACCACCACCACCACCGTCTCTACTACCGGCAACCCCTCGTCACCGTCGGTTGCTTGCAATCACATGTGATTGCATATCCAATCACATGTGATTGCGACGACTGGCGGCGACGCCGGCGCGCGGGCGGCAGGTGGTGGCGGAGGGCGGCGGCGGAGGGCGGCCAAAGGTGGTTGCCGGTGGTGGTGGTCGGCAGTGGTGCTTGTATATTTAATCACATGTGATTTGATGATGATAGTGATCATATATTGAATCACATGTGATTTTCTGATAGTGGTGGTTAAGGGATCTTTTGATCCAATGACCAAGATATACTCCGTAATACTTTATAAAAATCAAGATTCTCACCGAATACAACTCGTAAAAGTAATAAGTTTACGTTTACTCGCATTTTCTAAAAAAACTTATGTCACTAGTAGGTTAATTAAAAATCATGTAATCAAATTGTTTGTGTCACTATAAGGTTTTACCTTTGCCCACACTTATTTTATAAGTAGGTGATACTCCTTTTTTAAGAGAAATAAAATTTTGAATACTTACATATAAGGAATCACCAATCATGACTATGAAAGAATTTGGTGAAGGTTGAACCTTGATCCAATCTCCAGATTTAGTTTGCACCTCCAATCCATCAACTTGATTTTGATGTAAAATTGTGACAAAGTTCTTGTCTGTATGTGCATTGAGTCCGAGCTTCGAGTCACTTGTTTCGGGTCCTTTGTATTTCATGACCCGAAGCAAATAATTCGACGAACTCATATGCTCTTCCATGTAATTATCCAATCCCAAACTCTCAACCACCATTTTCCTCACCATTTGGTCCACTTTCGAAAGTTTCTCCGAGAACTCTTGCATAGTGTTGCTGCAAAAACATCACATGTCAAAAATTTTAAAAAAAATTGTGCACGTAATGGTTTTTAAAATATGCGACACGATGATTAGTGCGTATAAAAGACGGACTCAAAAAGGTAAATTATATACCTAAATTTAGGGTTCCCTTCGGGCCATAAGATCTTGGTGAAGCTTTCGGCTTTCTCAGGTGCGTCGTCAATGCCCATGCTCTCATAGAGTGGGACCATTGGGTACTGACCGACGTACCCATGAAAGGGTTTTGAGGACTTGTTTTTTATTTTGGTTTGTAGAGGGAGATCAAAAAGTTCTTGTAATGAATCAAACATGGATGTTTGAAGCTCGGGTACGATGTTTGGGATTGTTGTTTCGAAGCAACCGAATTCTTCAAGTGCTCTATGGACTTGGGATTTCGTTGAATCCCAATCGGGAGTGTTTATGTCATTGTCAAGATTTGAGAAATCGACAAACGGGAGTCTTAGTGGAGTCTCGGAACCCATGTCGATCTTTTAGGTTTTCAAACTAATTAGCCTTAAATCATCTTATATAGATAAATTAAGAGACATTGATTCCCCTCAGTCTTGTAGTCAAGCCTCAATTATTGGCCCCTAATTGTTTATGGGATAAAATTTCCCAATCTTTTTCATCTCGAGTTTAAGAACTATTTAATCGATAGGTGATCGACTTGTCTGGTTGTAGAAAATTGATACCAATTATTACTAAAAGATGCTTGATGTAATGTTATTGTCTTGTTCTCATATATGTTTTGTTCGCGACACAGCTAATTTCATGTGAATTATCTATATATAAATTAAAGATTTTCGGTTGTAATTAATGAGAGCTTGACAGCAATGATGGAACTTATCCCACATAAAAGGATGAGCAAACTTATAACACCATGTTGTAATTAATGAGAATTTGCATCTGTTTTCAAACGACCGTAACTTCTTAATACGAACTCCGTTTTTCGCGTTTTATATGGTTGACTACAACTTTCTACAAGACTATATTCGTATATTCTCCATGTATTTTAATCAAAATTAATACTCGGTTTCACTTTTATTTGTCATTTTCTTTTGGCCATCACTTCTTCATTCTAGTTCTGATCTTGAATTTGGTTTACATATTATTCACCATGTACACAATCAATTTCATATAAGACACTTTATCTATATCTCAACTTTAATCCAAGTTAATCGTTCCCGAAATTGATGCTTAGGAAATGGGTGTTACATATTCAGAAAACGATAAGCTTTCTGCAGATTAAGAACTATTTCACACTCAAATAAAGTGTTGCACATTGAAGTTTGAACTTAGATCTCTTGTGAAACAAAGACTCCTTTTCTGCCATGACATCATAAGATGGTTATTAATAAAACTAATAATAAATTCTTTGTTGAAAGTTAGAGCTATGTTTGGATGTACTTCTGACTTGTTAATTTTGTTAGTTTCTCAAGAGGTAAATAAGTTCAAAAAACATTTAGGAGATAAATTAAAAGGTTAAAAAAAAGATTTCTAGAAATGCTAGGGATTTTTATATTCTTATTTCTGAAAATGCACCGAATGCAACTATCATTTAAACTATCATTTAAACTCTTTTTAAAACTACTTTTCAAAAAGTAAATAAGTTAATAAGAAGATTTCAATAAGCACGCCCAAACATACCCATACAATTAACATTGAATAAGAAGACAAAACAACAATTATTTAGCATTTTCTTTTATATGAGTAGACTAATTAATTAATGTTTTCTTAAATTTAAAAAAATATAGACTCTTACACTTCAAATTATTTTTTAATTCATTTGTTTTAAATTCTTCGAAACAAACATTTTCCAAGACAAAGGACTAGTAGATCGTGATTTACGTGTAGAATTTAATTTTCTTTTTTATAGGAGTTTTCAAACTTGTGGTCTTACACATAGGTTTAGAATAATTAATTGTGACAACTTGGCCCTTGTTCTCCAGTTGTACTAACTTAATTATCTTCATCAATCCACTGAGCTTTAAGTTTATCAACAAATCTTGATTTTGTGTGAATGGATAAGAATTAAAAAAAGGATCTGGCGAGACACATTTTGGTAATCTAACAACTTGAAGAAAATCAATTCAAATATGTCTAGATTTTCATTGTCCAAACATTGCAAGGAGTAAACAATCTCTCAAAAGTTGCGAAACATACAGTCTATTCTTAACATCTTTAACTGTTTAAAACACATGGTTATATATAATATAATCATGCAATTAACCAAATAAGAGATTGCAGCTACTGATAAGGCATGTAGCGCGATGGCCTCCTAAACCTTGGAACTTTCCTGCAATAAGATTCATTATTAGACTCGTAATAATATTTTAAATACTACAACTAAAGGACAACTTTCACGCTTATTTCTACGCCACATAAATTATTTCACGCACCACACTGTACAAGCACTGTAAAAGAATAATTGTGGGGTGCATGGTAATTTTTGTAGTGTAGAAATCACCTCCCATTGACTTATGAATGTGTCAGTTTGGGTTATTCTTTTATCTCTAAAAGGTCATATGACTAATTAAAAAAAAAATTTGTATAATCCTAGTTCATAAAGCCTCAAGAATAGTAGAAGAAAATAAAATTAAACGAAAATAAAAAAATAATAATAAAAAAGGGAAGGGAAGCTAACCCATATCCATAGGGGGAGTAGAAATAAGGAGGAACATAAGGCCTCCTAAATCCTCTGTATCCCATGTAAGGATTAAACCGTCTCCCACGAAACTGTTTCATTCCAGGTACATTTGTCCTTTTAGCCATTACCTGTAAATATCCAATTTAATCACATGATTATTATTCTTACGATAAGATATAATTTTATTATTTCACATTAACTAGAACTCGTATTCATAATAGCCATTAACCAGATAAATATAAACAAGTGAAATGATAAAAATTATCATTAGGAATTCATGAGTTGAAAAAAAATGACATGTATTATGTTTTAACATTTTTTTACTTTGAGTGAGAAAGAATTAAAGCAGAAAATTCTACAATTTTACCCTACTAAACAACGTACGGTTTAGATGAAAGTTTGTCTATCTTATTTCATATTTAATTTAATTATATATATCTTCATTAAATTTTCTCCAGATTTAGCTGTTAAACCACCTCATATATTGGAGCTACTTTGTCCATTTTAAATACAATTTTTTTCATAGACAATTAGCATAAATAGCACACTACGGTTTATATAAAACGAACATTTAGATTTATTGTTAGTTATATACTTATATGTGTATGCATGTAGGTTCTAATCCCCAAAATGGAATATTAAATCATTTAAAAATTAAAATAGCAGCTGACATTTTACTTCTTTGACTTTAAAAACCACATCCCCTTAAATGTGTTACTTAGGTTATTTGTCAAAAAATCCTCAGTTTCGTGAACTAACTATTTAATTTAGCAACACTTGCAATATATAATGTTACATAAATATTTAATGAGAAGAAATAAAAGTGTTACCTTAAGTTGTCGACCATGTAGCTCAGATTCATTAAGGGAAAGAGCTTCTTGAACGCCTTCAGCTTCAAGAAATTCCACATAAGCAAAACCCTTCGGTTGACCAAATTTGTCGGTCAAAATTGTCACCCTGTTTACAGTCCCACAAGCCTGAAAATGCTGTTGAACTTCTTCAGGGGTACAAGCGTAATCCACCTGTACAAATATTAAATTATATTCACTTAACCAAGTATATCTATCTAAACATGTACAATGATGATATTTGAATGAATAATATCAGGAATGAACGCATTTCTATATGTTTTACCACTAATTTTATTATTTTCAAATTAAAATATATCATATCATATATCCCACCTTCACCAGCAGAAACAGAGCTCCAACCATTGCACCGAGTTACTGTTCATACAAAAAATGGATTCTTTCCAGATGTACTCTTATTTATTTATTTTTTTCAAAAATGACTACTTTCATACTTTCTTTTTTCTTATTCATTTTTTTCTTTTTTCATTTCATTTCTTTTTCTTTTCTTTTTTGCTTTTTTCTCTATTATATTTTTTTGGGGCGTGTAACATATTTTTCCCTCTTTTTTTTTACATCTTTATTTACAAACGGACAATTTCCATGTTGATCAAAGATAAAAAGAAAATTCTGGTGCTACAGAGAAATTTCAAACGTCCTGTGATCAGGCAGATAAGAGTTAAATATATAAAAGAACATAAAAACAATAAGAAGCATCTTCACAAGACAAAAGAAAAGATACGAGAGAATTAATGAAATAAAAAATTGTAAAAAAAGTTGATGTATCAAAACTTTAGAATGACACAAGAAAAAAAGTTTCACTTTTTTTTGCAAAGCCTTGAGTTTAATGGTCTTGAAGCACCCTAAGTTCAAATGGTAAAATGAGTTTGTATCCAACTATATTCATTTGCAATTATACAAAACACTAAGAGGCAGCATCTCTAAAAAAGTAGGTTATATTTATGTTACAGACTTATGTGATAAAAGTAAAATTCACACCTTAAAGCTTAATGTACACACAAGACAGTACAAAATCTGGAAGAAATAAAGTTTTTTTTTTTTGCTTACATTGCCAACAAATATGGACCTTGTATCTACCTCTTCCTTGCTTGCCTGGTTAGCAGCTGCACCTGCAGGATCTGTCGACAAACAGAAACAAATACGTCAAAAAATGAAAATCGATCGTGAATGAATTACAATTTCCATCACAATTGAACCAAAAGCCAAAATGTTTTTACTATCTGGAATTGAATTGATGTATAATCTAGAGAGACTTTCAAAATCATAAATATACATGAACAACAGTATTAAATTGAAAATTGTGACCTTGAACAGCGCCCATTTCTTTCTCAACTTTGGCTTGCATTTCACGAAGTGCGGCTGCCTCTTCTTCCATATCCTTCAACCGTTTCTTCATCTCATCCAATTCCTGCAGGAATCCACACAAAAACTAGGTTATTTTCAGGAAATAAGAAATTTAGGGTTTAGGAATTTGAGAAAACCTTGACGGCGTCATCGTCGGCAGTAGTCATCTCAACGTCGGCGGTATGAGGATCAACGTCTTCACCTAAATCGGGGATGTCTCCTCCATACACCTCGTGCTCCTCTTCCTCCATAGCCGTTCGTTTTCTCTAACGCTCACTCCAACAAACTGGTTCCGATTTTACTGAAATGAGCTCAGAGGACTATCCGATAAATTTGGTAAAGTCAATTCATTACGAATGAAATATTTATTTAATTATTTATAGATAAACAAAAAATAAATAGGAAGCTATATATTATATATTCCATCCGATTCAAAATAAATGACACACTTTCCTTTTTAGTTGATTCAAAATAAGTGACACATTTTAAAAAATTACATTGTTAGGCAAAAATTAATGGGACTCATACTCACTAACTATTTACTTTAACAAAGTGAAATGACTCTTTTATTTTTACTTTTTACTTTTAAACATCATTAACCTCATTTTATTTAAAAGATGTGGGACTCATTCCACACTAAGCATCTAATTAATCTAACTTAATCATCATTTTAATCTTTTGTATCAAAAACCGTGAAACCCAAAGTGTGCCACTTATTTTGAATCGGAGGAAGTAATTTTTATTTCTTCACTTATTTTGAATCGGAGGAAGTAATTTTTATTTCTGAATTTACCCTTAAAATTCACAAAGCCAGACTACCGAAAAGAGAACAATAGACTTGCAACCATAGTATATGAAAAAGCGGATAGTTTATTGAGGGTTAGGGTCATCAAAATAATAACAAAATAATATGGGAATCTTTAAGAAGCATGTGACCTAGGTTGTTTGAGAAGATCATGACCACAACCTTGGGTCACTTTAATGTTATTTATTATTATGGTGTAGAATTTTATTATTAAGAGTTTAGTTTGAGCTGAGTTGGTTCGCTAATAAGTGTGAAAAATTAGATGGGATTGGGTTGTGTAATTGGAAGAGTGGGGAAGTAATTTTTTAATGAAAATATTGGGTTAGGTTAAGTTGCTAATGGAGATAGTCTTATGACACCAAATACGACATTTAGTATCACTCAAATTTACAAAATTGTCCAGTATGACCCTTCATCTTTTCTTCGTTGCTCATTATAACTCAGTGTTCTCCAATACTTTGTGATTTCAAATGACTAGCATATATAATACATTGACCAATTAAGTCCATGATACTATAAAAGATTTAGAATGACCCAAACGTTGATTCATATTGCAAGCTTAACCTTAAATCCTCAGTGTGCTGTGGCTCTTACTCCTTGTGCTCTACTATATAAAGCATTGCATCTTAATCTTGTAAGTTTTCAAGAAAAAGTAGAAACAAATAAAATTTCTCTTTCAAGGATTAATGTAACAATGTACCCTTAAAGCAATAAAATTTCAGTTTTAGAGGCTCGGTAACCAGAACCGACGGGTTGACAGCTAGACTCAAGCAATGAGACAATGGCCAACACTTGAGTCTAAAAAGGAATTCACTATTACTTAAAAAAAAGATGTGGTATGTGAATAAGTTTTTGTATTATAAATACCACCTCTGAAATAAAAACACAAAAGCTAATTAACTAGCTTAGATATAACAAGTCTTGGTAAACAGCCAGAGTAAATACTTGTGGTACAAGCAATCATCCAAAATAAATAGCTTGAAGTTGCAAATAGATTACCAACCCTAAAGTTTGTTATTTCACTTTCAAGTTTCAACCAACTGTCTGGGTTTAAAAATCTTTCTTCATCATTTTTAGTCAACTTGGAAAGATTTTTAGTCAAAGCGAACAGATAACCTTTCCAACAATTCTTGACAGTCTATTGCTGTCACCATTACTGTTAAACTAGCACGCCCTTTCCAGCAGCCAATAGCAATCGTCGATTTATCCACTTTAGGTGGATCTTCAACTTCCTTACCTAATAACATATTAACATGAAACAAAAACATTTAAAACTATATAAAATAATATAATATAGAAATTCCTGTGGTCTTGTGAATCCTCCGATTTCATCCATAAACTTTCTGTATCTTGTTTTTGTCCGTGCGGTTCTCGAATTTCATTTTTTTCGTCCATTTGACGTAAAATGACTAAAATACCCTTTACAATTTAATAATGATTAAAAAAATAAAAAAATTAAGAATACATTTATAAGGTTATTTTGATCATTTTAGGTCAAAGTGGACAAAAAATATGAAATTTGAGAATCACAGGGTCAAAAATCATGAAAAAGAAAGGTTTAGGGATAAAATGGAAAAATTTGGAAGACCATAGGGACGACGACAATTTATAATTTCTGTAATTTACTCTACAACATAATAATAATTTTATTAATAATAATGAGAAAACAGACCTTGGTTGAGGATGACAACACAAGAGCCCAAAGAAATTGTAGCAATCTTTTCACGAAACCCGTCATCAAGAAAATCTGGGAATTTGATGGATTTATTTTGCAGTAAATTCTTGAATTCAAGAGGAGTTGCAGAAGCTATCTGTTTGTTCATATATGGAAGAAGTAATGGTAATCCTTCTGAAGATATTCTGAATACACAAGGTGAACAACATCCTTCTTTCGATGTTTGTCTTTCCTAAATCACAAAACAAATATTTTACATCAATAATAATTAATGGTCAAGATTAATCATATATTTTATACATGGAGGGGTATTTTGGTCAATTGGCACCCACGTATTATATTTTTAAATAAAACAATTTATTTGAGTGTCAAAAGACCCCTCCATCTATAAAATATGTGATTAATCTTGACCATTAAATATTATCCATCAATGGTTGAGATTTGTCCATTGGGACTACATAAAAATTAAGGACTACCTTGAACACATCTCTCTATATATATATTGATTTATATAATATACATATGTGAAGTTCACAAAAAAAAATGTTAAATCTAAATTATTACTAATTATACATCCCATTATTTAGAAAAAATTCAAATTTCAGAACAAGCCTACAAAAACTCGCGTTTTAGAACCTTGATTTTGACCCATTACCCAACGAACCTATTTTTCTGGGACTATACAATGAATTAAAATAAAATAGAAGAATAGAAAAAAAAAGAAAAAAAAAAGTGTGAGAAGCAACTTACAAACATCTTTAAACCAATAGAAGTAATCTTGAGCTGTTCTCCACCTTTAAAATTGAGTTCCACAACATTTTTAACAGGTTTTGATATATAATAAATTCTCTTGACATTACTAGTATCACTATTTCGTGTAATCAGATGATGATTGAACGGGAATGATTCTCGAATCCCATAAAACTCCTTAATATTAGTCAAAATAGCATCATCCTTAAAGAACACAATCGGGTCAACTCCATACCACTTTCCTTGAACCTGCAACTTTCTCTTGTCATTCGCCTTTTCTGCACGCGAATTTACCTTTTTTGGGATTTGGGATTGTTCGGTTTCGGGCTCGGTTCCTTTAAGTCTTTTACTTGGATTACTATCTTCATTATCGATGACATCAGCATCAGTTGTTGGTTTTACAGATTCTTCTTCATTTTTCATATCTTTTCCATTAGTATCATTTTCCACGTCATCTTCTACTTCTTTGGTTTTTTCATCACCTTCTGAACGTTTGTTTGACTTTGTCTGTAAGACTGTACCACAAAGAGAAATTTGATTTAGAGACGTGTTAGATACGTGGAGAGTAGAGGTGAATTTCAACTCATTTAAGTTACAAAAGGTTGAATAGTCAAGGTCAAACTCGGTCACAATCAGTCAAAATTAGTCAAGGTCCACGAAAGTCAAATTTAAAAATCAATTTTAGGGTTTTTATTGACTAATTTAGTTATCTTGTTATGGACTTGAGGTTTTTATTATGAACATTGTTAACCTTCTTCCGTGGTTATTGACTAATTAGTTATTTTGTTAGGATATTGCTAATATTTATTTATATAAAAATAAATTCTTTTCGTATTTAATGGTACTCGCCTAGAAACCGATTAATCGCTTGAAGGTGGTCGACCGCCGACCGATTTTTACAACCTTGAGGTTGATACAGGTTATGTTTTATTTGTAACGGGTTACACTACAAGAAAAGTGCCATTAGTGACACAATATTATTTTACCATAAAAACAAAAAAGTGTGGGTAAAGGTCCCATAGGTAAAATAGCGACAAAAAAGAGTGTGGGTAATGGAATCTTAAAATTTTGTGGCAAATATTCCTTAAGATATGCGAGTAAAACCTAAAACGTACACCTTTAACCCACACTTTGTAAAAAGCGTGGGTTAAAAATAGAGTAATTTACTACACGTTTGAAAAAGTGTCACTAATACCCCAGTCACTTTTCGTAAGCATACTTGACACATTGTTTATTTTATTTACAAAAATTAAAAATTATGAAGATGTGTTTCAACCCTGGCGCGAACGCACATTTTGTGTCCTTTAATGCAAATAAATTAGTTAAATTATTGGCAAATAAACACAATCTGCTGAAGAATGAAGAGGTTTTAAACAAGGTTGTAAAAATCAGTTGGCTACCTAAGCGCCTTGAAGCAATGATTAATCGGCGGGTAAAATTTAGTCAATAACCATGCAAAAAATTTTACAATGTTGAAAATAAAAATCCTAAGTCCATAATAAAATAACCAAATTATCCCTGAAATTGATTTTGATTTTTTTAAGTTAGTTTGACTTTTGTTGACCTTGAGGTGACGTATGAATTAGGTACCTGGTAAAGGAGAAATTTTGTGGAAAACCGCAATAAAAAAGGCTCCAGTGTTCTGGTCATGAGGGACGATACGCATGCATCGTTGTAATGGAAGAGATGAAACTTCAGCCGCCAAAACATCATCATGATCTTGAGTAGGAATTGATTTGTGATGAGTATCAGATGCTGTGTGAGTTTGGCCTGAAGGAAACATGGTGGCAACAATTCCAGATCTGCAAGCAGCTTTATGAGAAGTTAACCAAACCCCTTTGTCTCGAACCTTCCATGTTTTAAGGCCTGGCCTGCGGATAAGCTCAGGGAGCTCGGTGGATACGTCAACGAGCTCAACCGATTCCCCACACCGCCGTAGTATCTGAAATAATAATATGTATATGGGTCAGCATTTGGGCCGAAGAAACTGCACTGAAAACCAACTGAAACCGAAAACATGTAATCGGTTCGGTTTTATAATATCATGATTTTTGGTTTCGGTTTCGGTCCTCGGATAGGGGTGAGCATTCGAAAAACATGTAATCGGTTAGTTTTTATAATTTCATGATTTTCAGTAGGGGTGAGCTTGGTCCAAAAACCGAACCGAACCGAAACCGATAGCGATGAATTTTTAAAACCGAAACCGAACTGATAACATGTTATCGGTTTTTGTTCGGTTCGGTTTCGGTCCGGCTTTTTTAGGCCAAATGTTCCTCCTTTTTCGAAAACCAAACCGAACTGAACCGAAACCAATAGAACCGAAACCGAAAACGATGAATTTTCAAAACTGAAACAGAACCAGTAACATGTTATCGGTTTCAATTCGGTTTTTTCGGTCTCAATGCTCACCTCTAATTTTCGGTTTCGGTCCGGTTCGTTTAGGTCCTCGGATATGGGGGAGCATTTGGGCTGAAAAAACTGAACAAAAACCGAACCAAACTGAAACTGAAAACATGTGATGAAAACATGTGATCAGTTCGGTTATTTTATTTCATAGTTTTCTATTTCGGTCCTCGAATAGGAGTGAGCATTTGAGCTTAAAAAACTAAACCTAACCGAACCGAAACTGAAAACATGTAATCGGTTCAGTTTTGAAAATTCATGATTATCGGTTTCGGTGCGGTTCGGTACGGTTTCTGGACCGTGCACACCCGTAGTTTTAGTACCCATGGTTCATGAACATAATCTAAAATAGAAATAAACGGTACCTCAGACACTACAGCTTCATTTTCCACTGGATTCATAGAGCATGTTGAGTATACCATTCTCCCACCACTTTTAAGCAATGCCAAACCTAAAAAAGTCAAACATTAGTCCTCAAAAAGTCAAAATAGTCTAATCCTAAACAAACGATATTTAACAAACCTCGCATAGCGATCTGAACTTGTAGACAATGAACACCGTTAGCCATCCCCACACTCCTGCATTTCACAACCACACCAAATACCAATAAACAAATGCTTTACACTAAACAGGAAATCGGTCAAACGGGTCAAAAAGGTCAAAGTCAAACACGTTGAACTGAATTCAAGTGGATTACCATTTTTTCCAGATATCAGGAGCTTTGCGAAGAGTACCATCTCCACTGCATGGAACATCACACAAAACACGGTCAAACAAAAGTTCGGTCAAACCCGTGTCAGATTCATTGACCCGAGATTTTCTCATGTGGCAACCGGGAAAATGTTGTGCTTCATGATTAGTTACAGCCAAATTGGCAGTACACATTCTTTTTGTTTGATGAATAAGAAGATTACACCGTTGTACATCTACATCATTTGCTATAACCTACACCAACAATATCATAAAGTTTTTAATTATACAAAAAATAAAAAATAAATTTTTTTTAAAAGATATGTATTGAAGAGAGAGAAATATAACCATTCCACTAGGTAATGATCCCACTTCTAATTTTTGGTGTATCATTTCAAGTAATTGAAATGTTTTTGAACCAGGAGCTGCACACACTGCATGTAAAAAAAAATCAAATAGTCATTTAATCTGGCAGTTGTCATCTTAATAAAAAAAAATAAAAAATAAAAATAGATGATAACTTACTGTCGAGAACAAAATGATCTGGGTGTACATCCAAGAACAATGGAGGTACCATGCTAACAGCCTCCTGTCTTGTAATGTTTCCAATTTCATTTTCTTGCTTTAAGAACTCATGAAACCTGAAATTTTGGTTCAAATTGATAAGAAAATGAAACTTAATTTTAAGCACAGTTTCGTATAAATATTAAAATAATTTATTATTTATTATTTACTCACCTTTCAAGATTCTTGTTCTTTCTCAGCTGCATCCTTGAAAAACTTGACTGCCAAGCAAAATTATCAGGGTACCAAGGCAATGACTTAATTCCCTCTGCTTCGTTCCCTTCTATAGCCTGAAATAATTATAAATAATAATAAATAAATAAAAAAAGCCAACTAGTTGAAGTGTATTTATAAAGCATAAAATGTCCTAGGTCATTTTAGTCAAAAGAGTAGATTATTATTGAATTAAAAGTTAGGTAATCATAATTTAACTATTTAAAAAATGGTCGTTTTGAACACCCCTATTATATACATATTATAGCAAAGATAAAATGCACCTCTGCCTGAAGAGACTTCATAAACTCATCCTCTAGTTGCGACCTTAGATCTGTGCAAAACTGGCTACTGCAAAATTAAAGGAGATAATATAAGTAAGAAATCATCAATATGATTGTAGTCTAAGTACAGCTAAAAGAATCGAATTAATATGAGTTTTTTTCATGCTAAAAATGACACAAATAATGAGTATCTTTTCATGTTAGAGCAAATTCATGCCTTAATCAACTCTTAAATCTTAATTAATCATTTTTGTATGAAAGCTTGAGCTAATCACCAACTACTAAATCCATTATACTGTTATATCTTTATTTTTGTATGCAATCTTGTTTGGCCATAGGTTAATGATCATATATTATACAAATCAACTAGCAGACAGCATAAGCAAGTATAGACGAATTTCTGTACAAATGATCCCTAACTTCGTTCAATTTCATAAACGAAACATAAACATACCTAGAATTGATCCTGAAAGCAGCAGGAAGTGGTTTCCTTAGACATTCAATGAAGGAATCCCATTCATCCGTACGCACAATCCCTTGCTCCTATAAATCAATTTTGAGATCATACACCATCAATCACAACTTCAAACTATGTGGTAGAATGAAAGAACAAGTAATTACCTTATAGTATTCATCAAAAGCAGCGTTCTCAATCGCAAACGGCTGCCAGTGAGTCGGTTTGTTGTTTCCATTGGAATTGTTTTCGTTTTCGTTGTTGTCGATTCCATTTTCTTCTTTATTGTTCTTCCAAACATTTTCTCTGCCATCACGAAAATGCTTTCGTTGAGTTCTTCTGGACCTCCCTCTTCCTCCCATTTTTTGCGCTGATTTCAAAAACACAGAAGAGGGAGGTTTCTCTTCAGCAAAAACAAAGCTGTTTGTCAAGTATGCATTATTCTAGGGCTGGGAATGGGCCTTGGGTTGGGCCAGGCCAATCGAACATTTTTGGTAAAACAGCCAATCATCAAAAAACAAAAAATTTAAAAATAACAATAGACTTTTTACATTTTGCAATTTGAGAAATGTTTTAGCCAGAATGACCGATAGTTGATATTTTATTGTGACATAGTCGGTTGTTTATTTGTTCTCTTTTTATCCCAATTAATGTTAAACTGATTTGAGCTCTAACTCTTGAATGGTTCCTCCAAGTCAGAACCCTTCTTCCTCTCCAACAAACAAAGTCCCTTGATCGCAACAATTGTGATTCAACCACAATGATTAAAAATGAAAAACATACTAATACATTTATTGTTGATCATTATTGTTGGGTGCAGATTCAATTCTCGAATCACATAACTAGAGTTAACTGGTGGTTTACACTCTGCTCGAAGGAATAAAATTCTGGAGTAAATTCAGCAGCGTGTAACCTTGTTGGGTGCACACCGGAATCGATCGGCTAACTCCTCAATTTATATCATTGGGAAACGTAGAGCCAAAGGAATGATCGATCGATTCCACGTGTGAGAATTCCGTTGGTGCAGAGGATATATCATGGGACGCGCACGACTAATGTAATTCTGACAGTACTTTCTGTCGTCTTGTGATCGCTGATATCTTCTAGAAGATTTGCAAGATATTCCCATAATCAGCGATGCACAAACTTGTGCTTTACTTGTGTCTTTCTGTGACGCTGAAACTTTGGGCCTATGTACACTTTTGGCAGCCATGAGATTTCGGATACTCATGCTTCTTCAGATGGCTTTCAGCTTCAGCGACCTTCACTAAGAGTTTTGCTTAGAGAAGTATCTGTTTGATGGTTCAAAGTTTTTTCCATTGCGCTGAACCTGTTACACTATCTGATCTGTTGACCAGTATCTGATTCCGCACGGGGAACTGATCGTTGTTTCAGATAGTGATCAGATAATGTAACTGGGTAACTGAAATCCGAACTGATCAGGTACAGTTACCCACAATCTGAGGAACTAATCCTCAGATTGTCTTCTAACTATTTTCCTTTTTGTCTTCATTAAATCTCTTTAGTGGGGGATGCTTTTCAGCGACCCAACAATCTCCCCCTATTTGATGTAGACAAATAGTTAGGCAACTCCCCCTGAATATGTGAAGGTTATATATTTAACCTTGAGTGTTTTTCACAATTTAGAGGGTCTTCGACGTACCTAGAAAACATTACAATATATGGTGATCTGATAGAATCTGATCACATTACAGTTCATAACTCATATTTTCTTTTTGAGTTTTTGTAAGTATCTAGCAAGCAAGTAAACTCAGGTATGTCAAAATCATCATCATTGATTGATGATAATCATGCATAACGACCAAGCAATAATTAAAGAGTTAATTGTTTTGTAGCATGCAACAGGAAATGAAATTGTTTTAAAGTACAGACAATTGTTTTTGAAATAGAAAACATCACCCAACATCATCTGAGGATCACCATCATTCCTTTCTCTTTTCTGACTCCCTAGCTCAGACACTTGTTCTTCTTTCACCTTTGCTTTCTGAAGCTCTGCCTCAGACGCTTTCAGTGCTCTTGCTATCATCCTTGCTTTTTCCTCGATCGGGACACCTGCTCCTTTTCTTTTCTTCATTTTGGGTTTAGGAGGAGCAGCAGGACCCTTTCCTTTATCATGAGAGGATGGGTGGGCATCAGATTTTGGAGCAAGATGAACATTTCCTCCAAGGGAGATAGACATACGGGCAGTTTTCTTTGGAATGATAGAGATGTCTGATTGAACAGTTGGAGTTTTGGAGAACCCTTTCACAATTTTATCAATGAGAGGGGTTAAGTGAATGCTCTCATCCTCACTATCTGAATAGGAGACAAACTTCTTAGACATTGATTCTCCCGCCCTCTCCTTTTCATTCCTTTGATGAGAAGCTCTGGCCGGTTTACCAACAGCCTTCTCTGGAGCTCCTTGCTGAGTCACTATATTCTCCACCTGAAAATGTGGAGGAGAGCTGGCGCTGGCAGAGACATTTTTATGCACAGCAGGGGACTCAGCAGTACGATTTCTAACCAATTGGGTAAGGATATCTAACCTGGAATGAAGTGCATTTACGGATTCAAGTAAGGCGATCTGATTTTCACCGATGCTATTGTCAGCAGATTCCAGGGCCTCGATCTTATCAGAATGGTCAGGAACGGCATCTTAAGTAGTCCGCAGGTTCTTTGTCAGAGTGGCCTGATATTTGTTCAGAGCCCTCTGAGTTTTGTTGAGAAACCGGATGTTAGCATTGATCGTTCCGCAATAGTTTATGAGAGTACCACAACGTTTGAAAGTCTTGAGAATTGTGGTCTTTTTACGCCTCTGGGAGCTTTTAGGAACGTCAGTGGGAGCAGAGCTTGGAACTCTTGGAGAATTTGCGGCGGGTGATTCAACGGATCGTGCAGGAGAGTTTGTTGCATCAACTGGAGATTTTTCAAATGTAGGTTGAGGTAATTTAGAAGCTTCATCGTTTAGTGGGGTTTCATCGATGTGGTCAACACTTTCTTCCAAATGCAGGGGATCAGCGATCGACCAACCTTTGCCGGACCCGGTCAAAGGTTGACGATTCCTGGTTGTTGAGTTTCTGAACGAGTAACGGTGTGTTTGTGGAGTTTGAAGTAGGGATCGAGCGGAGGGTTTCTTATGTGGTGGAGAGTGGTGGGAGCTATGTTGTTCAGACTCAGAATGATTTGTGTGTGAGGCACTGTTTATTGAACCATGTGCATCTTCTCTAGGAGGACTAGGTGGAGGAGAGTTGATAAACACTAACATACGTGGAGGAAGATTGGGAGCCTCTTCTCTTCCTTGACTGGTGAAGTTTGAGTCACCTATGACACCTGATGTGAAATGAGGCCCAACACGTTTGCATATAAAGCCTCTTCCCCTAGAGATTGTAAGAACACCATACATAGAAAGCGAGGAAAAGGTACCAGACTTTCCCTTTTCGGAGCACTAACTTTTTGATACAGCTGTAAAAAGACACGAGATGCATAGTCGATATGTGTATCTGAAAATAGGGCAGATCCTAAGATAAAAGCATGTTCGGAGACAACATCAAATCCCCCTGTTTTGTTGGTTAGGCATTGTGAGACCGTCATGAAAAATGCAGACCATAGGGGACCCATTTTAGTTCACGATACCCCTGCTGAGAACGACCCCCGGTATTTGATGTATGGAAGAACGATCGCTCTCGCTTCATCACTTTCAGGAAGATCATCAAAGTCTTGATTCGGCTCAAGATAATCCATTTTTGTGGCCGTTCGGAAAAAGTCAAGATCGAAGGATACCCGATGAGGCTATGCACGTATTACAGAACTCAAGGAGCATGCTTTTGGAAAATGGAATGTCATAGTGAAGAGCCTCCTTGAGAGGATGGTTGCGGAAGAAGCTGACCAGTGCTTGAAACTCTGGTTTTAATGTACCTTTGGGATTTAAGTTGCAGCGTGAGTTGTTTTTGGTGTAGTAGAGATCTGTGTAGTGGCATCGTACTGCAGGAGCATGTTTGATTGTAGTAGTAAAGATGTATTGAATGGGATTCTAGATGATGAAGCCATGAAGAAATTGATTCGCATAGAGAGTATGGAGATGAGGTTGTGGAGGTAATTTGGGGAAAAGAGATGAAAAGTGAGCGGAGTGTGTATCAGAATGGAGAAATTTTGCGATCAAAGGTTGACTGTGGAGTGGTGAAAGATCGAACGGTTGGGATGAGTGTAGGGTAGGCGTGATGATAGAGGTCAATCAATAAGACAGAGATAAACTGGTGGGAAAAGACATCTAAGGGTCATCATTAATTAGGTATCAGAGATGATAACCAATGGCATTTGAGTATGCTGTTTAGATGAGGTCTTATGAGAAAATGCCACGTTATTACTCGCTGAAGACTTTTCAGATGGCATAGAATTTTCAGATAGTGCTGAAGAGTCTTCAGATGGTGCATGATTTATCGATCTGGGAAAGTTTTTTTTTTTTTTTTTCAGCATACCAAGCCTGCCAATAAGATAATTGAGCATGGTTTCATCCAACGGTTTTGTGAAAAGGTCAGCAAGTTGATGTTCAGTGGGAATGAAATGGACTTCAACATCACCCTTCACAACATGATCTCGAATAAAGTGATATATGACATCGATGTGTTTTGTTCGAGAATGAAATATCGGATTGTTGGTGATCGCTATAGCACTGGTGTTGTCACAGTAGACTGGAACCTTTTCGTAATGTTGATCAAAGTCTGAGAGTTGATTCTGTAGGAAAACCTTGTAGGATTCACATGGCGGAACTTGAATCCCACATTACTGGATCTCTACTACACAATGAGATCACGAGAAGAAAGAGATGATGAACATTACCTTTAGATTGCTAAAGAAGTGATCCACCTCTACTGCACCACCTGGACACGCTGCAAGACCGTGTTGTACCAACAAAGTATCACACAATGGCTTGTGTGTGTGTGTTCGGTCGAACTCGAACTCGAAACCCTTTGGGGTTCTTCGGCCGTCGACGAGAGAAAGGAGAGGGGAAGATTAGGGTTTTGTGGTGTTGTAATGTGTAACCCTTAAACCTTAACCTTAAACCTTAACCTTAAGCCTTTATTTATAAGGGCTTAAGTTACACTTAAGTCCTTGGAGTTTAATTATGATTAATCTCATAATTAAACTTCATATTAACACTTTAAACCCTTGGACTTTTACTAGTTAATTAATTAACTATTAATTAACTGTCCGTTAAATACTTAACCTAATATTTAACTATCCTCACAAATAATAATTAACTTATTATTATTATTATTTATTCTCTTCTTTATAATTAACTTAACTAGTTAATTATTCCACACAACTTACTTTATTCGGTTGTCCATTATTGGGTGTGTAGCGGTGTGACCCTTTAGTGTCTTATAACATTGGACACGGTGACACGTGTACTTATCTATGCACATAAATCCTTCAGAATCCCACTTGTGCAAGTTAAGAAACACTTTCTGATCATCGTTGGCCTAAAGTGGTCCCTAGCCAGACTTTTAGGATAACCAGGTTATAAAAACTCTTACATCCAGAGATAATATTCATTAAATGAATAACACTAACAGATTTTCCTTTCGCATCATGATATTTCTTAATTTGAGTAATAGACATGGAGCAGGGATCTTGTTCTATATACTCGAATTTTCTCGACTCTGATTTCGACTTTCTGCAGTAATGGATTACCAAATGATCTAATCATTCTCCGAGCGCGGTCACGCATTTCAATAGTCTTAATCGTCGAGCGGCCATGAAATATCTCTTCTAATTAAAGAAGGTGGAAATTCCATCTTGACATTTGCGTTATCTTGCCCACGACTTCCGCTGTCTTAGTTAAGTTCCTTATGATCACCCTTTTACGGTGTGACGTTAGATAAATGCTAAAGATCAGAAGTCATCGTGTCTCAAACCAAAACGTCTTAGGTCAGAGGACATCTACTCGAAATTACTCATGCTTAGGCTCCATGAAGTAATCTCGATCTTTTGGTCACGTCTAATGTTTAGCAAACTCTGTAAACATCTATGAATATTTATTTTAACAACCCTTGTTTCTCTATTCAATAACTATGAATAGATAAAAATTCATAATGGTATTAACTCTTGAATCTAGCTCCCACTAAATTCAAGCAACCACAGACAATTTAGATACTCAAAAACTTTGTGTATCAAGGATAGGTTTAAAACATGTTAAGAATAGACAATGTGAAAATATTACGTAAAACCTCCTATTTCAATCCCACGAAATGTTATTACATAATGTATCGATTTCAAACATGTCTATGAATCTAATCAAAATTACTAGCTACCAATATTTAGGTACTGCATGCTTATAGCGTGCACATGTTTCTCATGCTTTGGTCCAGCTAGTGGTTTTGTCAACGGATCAGCAACGTTGTCATCCGTTGGTATTTTCTTAATTATAATATCACCTTCTCTAACATACTCACGTATGAGGTGATATTTCCTGCGTACATGCTTGGTCTTTTGATGCTCTATTGGCTCAACAGCTTGCGCTATTGCTCCACTGTTATCACAGAATATTTCGATGGGTCTAGAGATACTGGCAATAACTCTAAGATCCTCGATAAAGTTCTTAAGCCACATGGCTTCTTTTCCAGCATCATTTGCGGCAATGTACTCAGCCTCTGTAGCCGAATCTGCTATCGTATCTTGTTTCTGACTCTTCCAAGATATAGCTCCTCCGTTTAGTGTGAAGACAAATCCTGATTGAGATTTGCAATCGTCTCTGTCGGTTTGGAAGCTTGCATCTGTGTAACCAGTTACACGCAATTCTTCCAACGAACCTCCAAAGACCAACAACTTTTCTTTCGTCCTTCTCAAATACTTGAGAATGTTCTTGACAGCCACCCAATGGGGTTCACCAGGATTCTTTTGATATCTGCTTGTGAGACTTATGGAGTAAGCAATATCGGGCCTAGTACATAACATGGCATACATGATTGATCCAATTGCCGAAGCATATGGTACCAAACTCATCCTAGCTATTTCCTTGCTAGATGTGGGACTTTGAGCTTTGCTTAGTGTAATGCCATGTGTCATTGGAATGAGTCCTCTCTTGGAATCACTCATACTGAATCTCTTCAGTACTTTGTCAATGTATGTACTTTGACTAAGTCCAATAAGCCGCCTAGATCTATGTCTATAGATCTTTATACCTAGTATAAACGCAGCTTCTCCCAAGTCCTTCATCTGGAAACATTTACCTAACCAGGATTTTACTCCTTGTAATGCTGGTATATCATTTCCTATAAGCAGTAAGTCATCAACATACAAGACTAGGAAGATTACTATGCCCCCACTGAATTTTGCGTAGACACACGCCTCGAACTCACTCTTGACAAAACCAAATTCTTTGATTCTTTTGTCAAAGTGTAAGTTACAACTTCTAGATGCTTGCTTCAATCCATAAATGGACTTAAGCATAGCGACTGGCGAGTAGGTTTCAGAATAATCCACACCCTGTGTTTGTGCGAAACCCTTCGCGACAAGTCGTGCTTTGTAAGTATGCACTTTTCCATCCATGTCAATTTTCTTCTTGAAAACCCACTTGCATCCAACAGCTCGTGACTGTGGTGGCAAGTCTGATAACACCCAAACTTGGTTGTCATACATGGATTGCATCTCTGCTTGCATAGCCTCGAGCCATCTTTCAGACTCTATGCCGTCAGCAGCTTCACTGTAGGTTAATGGTTCTAGTAGACTTCCATCATCTTCATCGATCATGAATCCAAGATACCTATCTGGTTCTTGGCGTGGTCTACTGGACCTACGCGGATTGCGTGTCTCTTCTTCCTCAACCGGTGGGTCTGGTTGGGAATCAACAATTCTTTGTTGAACTACTGGTTCGACTGAAGTCGTCGGTGGATCTTCATTCTCTTCAATTTCTTGAAGCTCTATTTCTTTTCTTGGAGTTTCAGTTCCTAGAAACTTCTCCTCCAAGAAGACACCTTTCCGAGCAACAAAGACTTTGTTGTCTTCTTGATGATAGAAATAGTATCCTAAGGTTTCCCTTGGATATCCAACGAAGATACACTTGTCTGACTTGGGGTTTAGTTTATCTGTGAAGTTACATCTAACGTACACTTCACAACCCCAAATCTTGAGAAAAGATAATTTAAGCTTCCTCCCCGTCCAGTGCTCGAACAGAGTCTTTTCTACTGACTTGGTCGGAACCCTATTCAGTGTGAATGCTGCAGTCTCGAGTGCATGTCCCCAAAATGATAGTGGTAGTGGGGCGCGTCACATCATTGATCGTACCATGTCTAACAAGGTGCGATTCCTCCTTTCTGATACAACATTCATCTGAGGTGTATACGGAGGTGTGAGTTGTGAAACAATCCCACATTCCTTCAAATGATCGTCGAACTCTTGGCTCAAATATTCGCCTCCTCGGTCAGACCGAAGTGACTAAATTTTCTTGCCTAGTTGGTTTTCTACTTCCCTCTGATATTCTTTGAACTTGTCAAAGCTTTCAGACTTTAGTTTCATAAGAAAGACATAACCATACCTACTGAAATCGTCAGTAAAGGTAATGAAGTAGCGGTATCCTCCTCTGGCTTCTGGAGTAAAGGGTCCACACACATCTGTGTGTATAATCCCTAACAACTCGTCTGCCCTTTCATTGAAATGGTTGAAAGGGTCTTTTGTCATCTTGCCAGATAAACAAGCTTCGCATATTGCATATGATTCCAAATCAAATGGCTCTATAATTCCATCATTGTGGAGTTTCTTTATGCGAGTTTCGTTTATATGACCTAAACGGCAATGCCAAAGATAAGTTTGATTCAAGTTACTCTTGGATCTTTTACTTATATGATAAATATCTCGTTCTATGTTATTTAGATTTAACGTGTGTAGACCATTATGATAATTTGCGTTAAAATATAAAATATCATCTTTTAAACTTGAAATTGTTTTTCCATAAAACTCATAATAAAAACCACTGTCTATAAGTAAATCAAACGAAATAACATTTTTAATAAGTCTAGGACCATAATAACAATCTGTAAGTTCCAAGACTCTTCCTGAAGGCAACTTGAGAAGATATGTTCCTACGACTTCAGCTCCAACCTTGGAACCTTCGCCTACTCGTAGTTCAACATCTCCTCGTCCCAGCCTCATGTTCTTCTTAAATCCCTGCAAATGATTGCAAATGTGATGTCCACATCCGGTATCCAATACCCAGGATTCACTAGAAGTAACGAGACAATCAATCATAAAGATACATGAATCGCTGACAAAGTCAGCGTCCAACAGCCCCACGTCAGACGTGTGCTCGTAAATATCCTTGCTGCCACAAGCTGGGCAACACAAATCAGCAAAGTCATTCAACCATTCTTGGAACTCATCCTCCTGAATCTCGGGGAGAGATTCTTCCTCTAGCCTTCGAACATCGCGTATACACAAGAGATTCTCGTGTAGACCTGCGACACTCAGATCAAAATTCCTGACTATACGTACTACATTGTCCTGATAGTACTGAGTGAGAGATCCAAACAAGAACAAGACTTGTTCATGCTCGTTTGATGTGCCAGTAACTAGGGTGAGACAATCTAGTAACCTTCTTATGTTAATAAGATGGTCACTCAATGGTTGATCATCTTTCATATTTGTTGAAATGATTTCTTGCAATATGAACTGCTTGCTATCTTCAGTACTATCTTTAAACGTCTCCTCAAGATACTGGACAAACTCATAGCATGGTTTCTTACGTAGATTATCAGTAAGCTCTGATAATGAAGTAAGAATAAGAATCGACATAACTTGTGATTCATCAGCCGAATACTGATAATAAGCGTCAAGCTCATCATCCTGGGCATCTTGCCCTGCTTGTCCCTTAGGCACCTCGTCTATCACGTACAGTAGATTCTGTGCTTTTAGGTAACTCCTAAAGTGCACTTTCCAAACTTTGCAGTTCGGACCAGTAAGCTTCCATTTTCCAGTGATGAACTTTCGTGATTAGTTTGGTGAGTAAAATGGAATTTCTGACGGTACAGACATATATAAGAAAAACAAACAAACGGTTAGCAAGATTAGATAAATAAATAACTTTTAACATTATTACCTTTTAAGAATAATAGTTAGACTAGGATCCATATTTCACGCCCTCTAAAGCAAGGTTTGGGCACTTCCCATTAGAGCCACGCTATTTCTGGTAGGTATAGCAATAACGATCGCCTCTAGACTAGAAACGATTCCTAGATCCTCGGGATATCAAGTTGAACAACAAACTTGTACATGTTTAAATCCCTCTAGTGCATTTTGGGCCGGGACTCCCGATTATCACCAAAATAGATCGTACCACCTAAGACAGTGCGATGCCTTGCGCCGGGAATCCCGATTATCACAAGACCCTACGCACCCTAACACTCGCAATGATTTGAATTTGAATCCACATCTAAGGTTCTTTCTCCTTACAATGTGAATATCGTTGAACAAGTGAGGTGTTCCATTAGGTGGGTTGCACTCTGATCTAAGATTTTCTAAAAAGGATTTTCCTTTGTTCGAAAAACGTTAGCCAGTTTTTAATTACTTGGTTTTATAAACTAACTGTTTTAATTTTATCTTTATAAAACTTGGTTTTATAAACAAACTGTTTACTTTACCATTATTAATTTAAAACTTAGTTTTCTAAACAAACTGTTTATAATCACCATCTTATTAATTTATACCTTGGTTTTCTAAACAAACTGTTTATAATTACCATCTTATAATTAAATATTGTGTAACACCACAATCTTAGAGCCATTTTTTTTAATATGCATACGGAAGCGATTTAAGAAAACAATAAGTCCTAATTATTACATATCATAAAAGCCATTTACATATTAAGCAAAATATTTAAAACATTTAAAGGTGTTACTAAAAACAGGCTCGACCCGGTTTACAAAATCAGAGTACGCTCAGACTTCCAAAACCCGACTCTAGTCAAGCCGAATCCACAACCTGGAAAGAGTCAACAAATTAGGGATTAGCACAAAGCCAAGTGAATAGAAATAAACGTCAATTTGCATAACCACAACAAATTAGAAACCAAGAGAAATCAATCAGAAAAGCCGTCCAAACTTCCAAAAGTAATTGGACGTTATGAGAGGATCGGCGGTCGGGCGAGGACCTCCGACTGTTGTCGGCCCAACAACAGTCTACCGATGGCTCCTTTACTATTGGCACGGTGATCCCTCCTTACGTAACGAATTCGAAGGAGTCTGATCGCCCCCATCCAATAGTAACGAAGCGTAGCCAAAACCCACTATAACTAACCTCTAGAAAAACACGTGCATGGACTACCATTAACAATCCCAGAATTAATGGCACAACTGAAAACTGAAAAGCATAAAAAAATACACTTTTGCCTGAAACAGCAAGATAGCGCCGCTATCTAAAGATAGCGTCGTTATCTTGAGATAGCGTCGCTATTTTTATGGACCCTTAGCTATTTCGAGTTTCTGTTCCAATTTTCCAAAAACGACCAGAAGATAGCGCCGCTATCTAGAGATAGCGTCGTTATCTTCTCCAGACAGTCAAAAATCCTGCAATTCCTCTTATGAACTCTACCATTTCAACTTTTGCACATTACACAAGTAAAGAAGGTTAAATCCACTCACCTTAGCTTCCTTTTCTTGTCGAGCTCAGTAATCTTATATTACTGAGGCTCCTTTCCTTTCCCTGTACAAAACGAACACCGAATTAGTTTTCCGAAATCATTAATTTTATAACAAATGTGCTATAAGCCAAACACCATTATTTGTGGTCAATCAAATGGCAACATAACACTTGCATTTCAACACATAACACTTACAATGTCTAGAATTCCATCAAGTCAATTCTAAACCATTCTTAATGCATTTTCAATCAATTTGCACACATTAGGCCCAAACGGGTCAAACACATAATCGAGCCCATACTTACCCAATAACAATTCCACATTGTCAAGTTACTTACTTAATATCAATCTAAGCAATTTACACACTACTTGTATACCTATGCAAGTTAATCATCTTTTGACCTAAAATAGGTCAATTTGCACAATTTGCAACCAAACGGGTCAAAATCCGAAATTAACATAATCATACTAACCATTACCCAAGTAACACATATATGATATGAAATTGATAATTTAAAGATTTCAAGTCATACGAAATCAAAGTCAACTTCCAGGTTTGACCAAAGTCCACAATTCATGAGTTAAGCTAGTTAATGACTAAATTCTCATTTAGCCAATCACTAGCATCATTTATGCATTTTCATATCAAGTAACTAGCAAGTTCCACAATTAGCAACCATCAATTTAGCGTAAACCTATGAACACTTCAAGAGCCCTAATTTACACAATTCATGAAAATGGAAAGATCTCCATCTTCTTCCCGCAACCTCCATTGATGGAGCTTTTGTGAAAGCTTCACCATATGGACTAAAACTAGCAACAATTCATATATCACTTGCAAGAATTCAAATAAACACCAAATCAAGCATCAATTTCGGTTTATGGCTAGAATTCAACAAAACTCCATAAAACCCATAAACACAAAAACCCTAGTTCATCCAAAAACCCAAGAGCATGAAACCCTAGTTACATAGAGGCATTTCTTACCTTAATTTTGCTTCAAAAACGGAATCAAAGAGATGAAAATCAAGAGATTTGTGCAAGTTCTTCAAAACCCCAATTTTCTTCTATGTGTGTGTGTGTGTCGACTAAGGCAGGCAAGAGGATGAGGTCTTGGACACTTCACAGACACGTGCCCATCTAAGGCTTAATTTCTGATTTTTCAGTTAACCACACAGTATAAAATACAGGATATTTGATTCGCAGATAATTAATTTAGACCTAACCAACTCCAATTTTAACAACGAGGATATTTTTAGAACCCGGGTTCAAAAGTGAACCCATAAACATATAAATCACTTAAATAACTAATATTTTAATTTTACTAATTTTTAACCCCATGGTTAAAATACAATTAATTCAATTCAATCAAATAAAGTTATATAAAATATTAAATAATAAAATATTACTTACTAAAAGTAATAAAGCCTAGCAGCTAAAGTACTTGGTGAATTAATAAAACCAGTGATGCTGATAAGCGCTCTAGGTCGGGTCTCGGGATGTTACATATTGGTTTTCTAAACAAACTGTTTATAATCACCATCTTATATTTCATATTATAATAAATAAACGAAAAAATAAATAATACTTGCAATTTTCGAAAAATTGCCATGCCATAACCCCAAAGACTTGGTTTTGTGTTTTGTGTATTTAAAAATAAAAACTTTATAAAATTTCTGAAAAATAAAAAAAAATTCAAAAAATTTAAAATAAACAGAATATCACTTCTTTTGGGTTATGTCATTCTAATTAAATAAATAAACTGATAATTATAAATTACCAAACTGATAATTAATAAATTACCAATAAACTGGTTTCTTATTTCCTCCTTAATTTCATAATTATCTTGATTTTAATAACTATTAAAATTATTAGGTTTAATTTAAATGTTTAATACTAATTATTATTATTTAGACGAAAAATTAAATAATCTAGTCAACTAAAATACTTATAGATTGACTTCTAAACATAAAATCTTACATAATAACTTGTAGATTTTATTCCTTGACTAGACCATATCTTGGACTAGAATAAAAAAAAAATATATCTTGGTCTCCAAGAAACACCACCCAACCGAAACTCGGTGGGTTCGGTTTTGGTTGACCACTCGGTCATCGAATCGAGTTCCAACCGTGTCTCGGTTGGTTCGGTTGGTTCGGTTTTGACTACCGTTTTATAAAACGGCAAACTTTTAAACGAAAAATTTAACATAACCTTTTCTTAATTTTGTCTTAAAACCCATTTATTCCAATTATTCAAGAACTTTGAATAATATACTTGGATTAAACATATTAGGTTTTATTTTACTAAACAAAAAAAGAAACCTAATTCTTTTTATCTTGAAACCTATTCAATCCAATTGTTCGTAAACTTGAACAATGTTCTTGGATCAAACTTACTAGGTTTCTTTCTAAGATAAAAAAAATATATAAAATCGAAAAAGAAAAGGTAGGGGGAAAAAGAAAACCTAATTTCTTTTTATCTAGAACCCTATACCATCCAATGTTCATTCAAAACTTGAAGAACACATTCTTGGTTTTTCGAAATTCTTAGGGTTCTTTTCTAGATGAAAAGAAACTCAACCGAATCTCATTGAGATTTGTAGAAAGCTCTGATACCACTGTAGGAAAACCTTGTAGGATTCACATGGCGGAACTTGAATCCCACATTACTGGATCTCTACTACACAATGAGATCACGAGAAGAAAGAGATGATGGACATTACCTTTAGATTGATAAAGAAGTGATCCACCTCTACTGCACCACCTGGACACGCTGCAAGACCGCGTTGTACCAACAAAGTATCACACAATGGCTTGTGTGTGTGTGTGTGTGTTCGGTCGAACTCGAAACCCTTTGGGGTTCTTCGGCCGTCGACGAGAGAGAGGAGAGGGGAAGATTAAGGTTTTGTGGTGTTGTAATGTGTAACCCTTAAACCTTAACCTTAAGCCTTTATTTATAAGGGCTTAAGTTACAGTTAAGTCCTTGGAGTTTAATTATGATTAATCTCATAATTAAACTTCCTATTAACACTTTAAACCCTTGGACTTTTACTAGTTAATTAATTAACTATTAATTAACTGTCCGTTAAATACTTAACCTAATACTTAACTATCCTCACAAATAATAATTAACTTATTATTATTTTTTATTCTCTTCTTTATAATTAACTTAACTAGTTAATTATTCCACACAACTTACTTTATTCGGTTGTCCATTATTGGGTGTGTAGCGGTGTGACCCTTTAGTGTCTTATAACATTGGACACGGTGACATGTGTACTTATCTGTGCACATAAATCCTTCAGATTCTTCATCCAGAGAATTTGAGTAACGCATGCTCCAGCTGCAATGTATCCAGCTTCACAAGTGGAGGTTGAAACAGAGGATTCTTTCTTGCTTGACCAGCTTATCAATTTTCCTCCTAAAAACTGACACCCACCGCTTGTGCTTTTTCTATCCAGATTACAACCCGCGTAGTCTGCATCAGAGTTTCCGACAAGGTCAAATCGATTATCTTTTAAAATCGATTTGATTTAATCGATTTGATTTGATTTAATCCGGTATTCATTTGAATCAACGGATTTTAATCTTTTCTATCGTTTCAATTCTACATCAACTTTTTAAATTTGATTTATGATTTTGTACTAGAACTATTGTTGGCATCGAACACTTTCATACTTAGATGATATCCTTACTAAATAACCATAACAAGAAATCACACAAAAAAGTATCCACGAGACATCAAAATTCCAAGTGAAAGTATGTTCTCAACCGACCACCGAAACTTCCTTCACATTCAATTATGAAGCTTAAAATGTACACACCAGACACCTTCAATGCAGGGGTGTATCTGAAATTATGAAGGTCCTCTGTAAATATACAAAAATGAACCCCAAAATAATATGTATATAAAAAAATTAGACCTTCTAATTTTTTCTATTAAATTATTAAGTTGTCTTATAACTTTAAGATCATATATACAAGATATATACTACCTCCGTATCAAAATAAGTGATACATTTAAGGTTTTGAGGTAAAAGATTAAAATGTAGGTTAGCATAGATTAAAGTGTATAGTTAGTGGAGAATAAGTTTCACTCCTACTGAATAAAGTGAGAATAATGATGTTTAAAAGTAAAAGTAAAGGTGAAGATGTAATTTCAATTATTAAAGTAGATAGTTAGTAGGGATGAGTCCCACTTTTTTACTAAATAAGGTAATATTTAGAAGTGTATCACTTATTTTGATTCACCTTAAATGGAAAGTGTACCACTTATGTTGATATGGAGGTAGTATAAAATTTGGGCCACTGTAAAACATGGGTACTGTGTGGTCACACCTCCTGCATCTTCTCAAAGACACCCCACATGTTAATGTAGCTTCATTATATACCTTAGGCAACTTTTCTAAGGTGATCGAAACCCATATGCAAACGTAAATGTATTATCAAAATCAATGGTTGGGGGTAAAAGCTTTTACCCTATTTGAGTGGTAATGTTAATTGCACGTTTTTATAATAATGTGTGTTTGTTAATAATAACAATAATAAGTATAAAAATAGGAAAAAGAGAGTTGGAGAAAGCAAGCACATGTGATGAAATGATACTATAATTGATAAAAAGAAAAATGAGTGGGATTTGAGGATGGTGCTTCAAGGACATTGCTTTAAAGTTTACCCCAACCTCAACCGTTCTGTAATTAGACATCGGCATTCAATCCAAATTGACATCAACGGTCCACATCTCTTGGTCGGCACCACTTGGTCCCTATTGGAGTCGTGCACTTTGTCCAATTTACCTTTTCTTACCAACGTCCAAATAAATGAATTTCTTCTTGATTCATTCCAAACAATAATGCAAAGTGAACTGGCTACCATAACAATATTAAAGACGCGTGATATCTACACCATAAAGATAAAGAAGTACTTCACTTATCACATTATACAAGTTTTAAAGCAATTAAACTATACACGTATACCAAAACACATGTTGTTGTGTGCCATATAATTCTGCAACTTCCAAATAAATGACTTTATGCTTTACGAGTTTGTGTTTATATGTGGAAGCTCGAGTTTTAGACTTTTTCAACATGTTCTTTTACGCTTCAACTGCATTTGAATTCAGGTTAGGCGTGATGTGTGCTTAAATCTTTCTAACTTGTTCGATAATACTTTCCTTACATTCAGATCTGCTATTGTTAACTTAAAATCATGGAAATAGAAATAGTGACAGATACATCAAAAGTGCAATAATTTTTTAATTTTTTTTGGCCCACTTTTAAGGAATAGATGTTTCCTAAAAGCTTCACTATTGGGTTTTTTTTCCCTTGTAGACCTTTACCTACAGCTTTCAGGTGTAGGTAAATCATTTACTGACGTCTTTTGGATTCCAGTTACCACTTTTGGCTTTTATTGACATTTTTATAGTGTCACTAACTGAACTTTTATTAATGGATGATTGACATCTTTTGGCAATCTGAGAAGGTTTACACAAAGGCGTGAAGCGCTCTTGGAATAGATATCGAGGCTGATTTACAGATTATGCTTCAGTTAGACTATTGCCAAGGGCTCGTCGGTGAGGGAACCCACAACTGTCGGCTCTTGCAAACCGTTGGCACGACACATCTACCTAAAGAGGAGAGACGCACGTGGAGAGTGCATGGTTTGGTGGGTCAAGGGTATTTTAATATAGTATTGTATGTGTATTTTATAGGAGGTGATTTTTACACCATACATTTTAACTTACACATCACAATAATTGTTTTATACAATCTGCAGTAATACTTGTGGTACAAACATTAAAAAATGTAGTGTAGTAATTAATTCGCATATTTTATAGAGATGACCAGATGAGCGTGGTCCAAAAACCAAACCGAACCGATAGGACCCAAACTGAAAATTATAAAAATACAAAACCGAAAAATGAACCGATTGCATGTTTTCGGTTTCAGTTCGATTTGGTCTCGGTTGTTTTTGGTTCAGCTCGATTTTCGGCCCAAACGCTCATCCCTATATTTTACAATGATGGTCGGGGCCAAAAAAAAAACTAAAGAGAAATGATTATTGTTCGCATGTGTATATCAGTTGAATGTCAGTCTTTTGTCAGGTGACGTGATGCTCTGATGACATCTGTTGTGTCAACAGTTTTAGACTCGTGCCAAGCGTGACACAGTCGAGGACTTCAGTTTTTTCCAAATCAGTGACACATCAGCTGTCACTCAACTCACACCCAACTGGCATACACATGTCAACAATACTCATTTTATTCGGGTTTTCGAGGCTTAGCGTTATAAAATATACATACAAAAAAAAAACCTCAGTACCCTATTAAAATACCCCTGAACCCACCTCTCGCCTGTCCTTTGTCTTCCTCTATTCAACTCAGAAAACCTATGTAATGAAATCGATAGACTGTGCCAATGGAAGGAAGTAGTCGACAGTCGCCGGTTCCCATGCCGACATATCGTTGGTAATGGTCTTAGGACTTTGAGTTAATTTGTTAAAGTTTTTTTTTCTAGATCTTGTTTTCCGATTCATTTTACGAGTGGACTATCCATGTTAGTCCCACATAGAGATAATAAAGTGCAGAGGGGGGAAGGGGTGAATATATATTTTCGATAAATATCGATCAATAAAAATAAACACAATATTTTTAAACTCTATTCTTTATTCTTGATAATAATAATAACAAAGTACAAGTAATTGCAGAGTAAACTAAGAACATAAATCATAGTCTAATTACTTGAAGAGATTGGCAAATCAACATTCACTAACTAAGACTAGTAGCATTGATTAACAAAATAACTGAATACAAGAATAAACATTGGTATCACAGTGACTCAATTGATCGAGCAATGTAATATTAGTTATGATTGAGAAAATTTCACTTTGCCTTTGAATGATTATAAGTTATGATAAGAGCAAAGTGAAAATCGTTGTATGGGTGGGTTCTCGACGGTGTGGAAATTCATGCATTTTGTTGGGTCGTTGAAAAGCATCCCCCACTGAAGAGATTTAATGAAGACAAAAAGGCAAATAGTTAAAAGACAATCTGAGGATTAGTTCCTCAGATTGTGGGTAACTGTATCTGATCAGTTCGGATTTCAGTTACCTAGTTACACTATCTGATCACTATCTGAAACAACGATCTGTTCCCCGTGCGGAATCAGATACTGGCCAACAGATCAAATAGTGTAACAGGTACAGCGCAATGGACAAAACATTGAACCATCAAACATATACTTCTCTAAGCAAAACTCTTAGTGAAGGTCGCTGAAGCTGAAGGCCATCTGAAGAAGCATGAGTATCCGAAATCTCATGGCTGCCAAAAGTGTACATAGGCCCAAAGTTTCAGCGTCACAGAAAGACACAAGTAAAGCACAAGTTTGTGCATCGCTGATTATGGGAATATCTTGCAAATCTTCTAGAAGATATCAGCGATCACAAGACGACAGAAAGTACTGTCAGAATTCCGTTAGTCGTGCGCGTCCCATGATATATCCTCTGCACCAACGGAATTCTCACACGTGGAATCGATTGATCATTCCTTTGGCTCTACGTTTCCTAATGATATAAATTGAGGACTTAGCAGATCGACTCTGGTGTGCACCCAACAAGGTTACACGCTGCTGAATTTACTGCAGAACTTCATTCCCTCGAGCAGAGTGTAAACCACCAGTTAACTCTAGTTATCTGATTCGAGAATTGAATCTGTATAACGAAAGTGTCTGGTCTTGTGCATGATCATTTGTTGATCATAAACTTGTCTTAGATAAAATATGTTGTCGTCTATCACCTGCAAGTAGTTTAGTTAGGATTTGTTCTTAGCTATTCCGCAAACTGCTTGCATCTTTATTGTATCATTATTGATTAATAAAGAAAAGTTTAAAAAGTGTTGAGTGTCCCCATATAATTTAAATTGATCAGTGAGAGCGTATAGGTAAAGAAATTCACCTGTCCGGGACTAACAATTGGTATCAGAGCAGGACAATTAATTCACAATTGTTGATTTGCTCACTTACTGATAAAAATGAGCGATGTAGTCTCCAAACTGAACCTCGGTTCAAAATCAAATGCTCCAGCCTTCACAGATGACAACTTTGGAATGTGGAAAGTGCGATTTCTGGGATTTGCCAAACACCAGCACGAACTCGCTCCTAGCATTCTCGAAGCTGGTCCTTATGCTCCACACTTCCTCAGTCATAAACCTGTCATCTTTAAAACTGAAGAAAGTTCATCTGAAGATAGAAAAGAAGAAAGTTCTCACTCAACAGAAGAAGAAGAGTTTCTTTCTCAAGATGAAGAAAACTTTGTATACGAATCTAAGGAAGTAAAACCCAAAAAAGTATGGACTGAAGATGAAAAAGAAAAGGCAGGATTAGACGCAAAATTGAAGTTTCTTCTTCAAACCTCTCAACCGAATCACATTCTTATTACAGTCAAAGAATGTAAAACTGCCAAAGAAATTTGGGATATACTGGTGACGTCATATGAAGGAACTGACGTTGTTAAAACAAGTAAAAAACCTATCTTAAATAGAAAGTATGAGGCATTTAAGGTCATTCAGGGTGAATCTTTTAAGTTGTCATACAGAAGGTTTGTGATTTTAACAAATGAGCTTAAGGAAGCTGATATTAAGAAAGATACACAAGAGCTGATGCACAAATTCCTGGAAATTCTTCCAAAGGAATGGAGCATCATCTCTACAGTTTTAAGAATAACAGGAAAATTGAAAAAATATGAATCTGAGCAGTCTCTACAGCACTTTAATGAACTTTGAAAATGAGATAGTATGTATTCTGAACTAAATGGTGAACACTCTGTTTCTCTTATTGCTGATACATCCTTAAAATTGTTGATCTCTGAAGATGCAAGAGATGGATACTCCAAAAATTCAGAATAAAAGAGGTTATCCGAGGACGATGACAGTGATCTGGAAGAAGACTCTATCAGTGATTATTCCAGCGATAACGCACTCGACCTGGTAGAACAAATGGCTGCTCTCGTAACAAGATACAACAAAGTCATGAAACGGAACGAATCTGAAGCATCTGAACCTCAGATACATAACAAGTCAAATGAATGTTTTCGGTGTGGTCAAACTGGTCATTATAGAGCAAATTGCAGAGTAATTATGAAGAACAATCAGCGAAGTTCAAATCTATCCACATCTGATTCTGATACATATGTTGAATATAGAAGAAAGTATGAAGAAACCGAACGAGAATTTCAGTTTCTAAAGGCCAAACTCACAATAGCACAAGAAGAAGTGAAAGTCTTAGCCTTTAGAGCTACATGTCAGTCAAACACATACAATTTAGAATCAGATAGTGATGAACCATCTCATAAAGAATATGAAAATTCCTCAGACAGCAACAACTGCAAGTGTCTGATGGCAAGATCATTAGATTCATCAGACAAACACGATGACATCTGGTATATGGACAGTGGTTGTTCCAGACACATGACGGACTACAAATCACTTCTCAAGAATTTCTCTGAGAAAGCTGGTCCTAAAGTTGTCTTCGGCGATAATTCATCCGGAAAAGGGGTAGGCCAAGGTGAAATCTCTAACGGATCATGTACCTTCAAAAAGGTACTCTTTGTGGACGGCCTCAAGCACAATCTGATAAGTATAAGCCAACTTTGTGACGCAAAGTACATGGTACTCTTTACTGATACAAAAGGCTACATCATTAATCAAGAAGGAACAGTGGTAATGGATGCACCAAGAAAAGATGACATGTACATTCTCGACATGACCTCTGCTTCTCCTAAGAAGGTACTATGTTTCTTTGCTGCTGCTCCAGCTGATGTTAACTGGCTTTGGCACAAAAGACTCTCACACCTAAATTTCAAAAATATAAACAACATCAGTAAAAGGTGCTTAGTCGAAAGGGCTCCCAAAACTTACTTTCACCAAAGACAAGATGTGTTCTGCTTGTGAGAAAGGAAAACAACATCGAGCATCTTTCAGATCCAAAGTAATCTCCGCCTCTACGACTTGCTTAAACTTAATTCATATGGATCTTTTTGGTCCTGTAAATGTAGAAAGCTTGGGTTGAAGAAAAAGGTACACTCTAGTTATCGTAGATGACTTCTCCAGATTTTGTGGGTCTTCGTTTTAAGAGCAAAAAGTGATGTTGCTGAAGAAATCATTAACTTCATCAAGAAAACTGAAGTAAGTCTTGGAGTTAAACTTAAAAGTATCTGAAGTGATCGAGGAACCGAGTTCACAAACGTCACATTAGAAGACTTCTGCAACGAGAAAGGCATATCTCAAAACTTCTCAGCTCCAAGAACCCCAGAACAAAATGGGGTTGCTGAAAGAAAAAACAGAACCTTAATTGAAGTAGCCAGAACCATGTTGAACGAAGCCGAACTTCCAAGTCAATTCTGGACGTATGCAGTTCACACAGCATGTCACACTCAAAACCGCGCAGTAATTGTTAATAGACACAACAAAACTGCCTATGAAGTCGTCAGGGGAAGAAAACCAAACATCAAATATTTCAGAGTCTTTGGTTGTCCATGTTTCATTTTAAACAACAAAGAGCATCTTGGAAAGTTTGATCCACAAGCTGAAGATGGAATCTTTGTCAGATACACTGAACAGTCCAAAGCATACAGAGTCTACAATCTGAAAAGATCTACATTTGAAGAAAGTGTTCATGTCACTTTCGACGAAAAACATGTTTCAGATCTTTCTCCTCCTTCTGAAGATGATGAAGAACTAAACTTCAACGAACCAATCTCAACTTATCAAGCTGAAGATACAAAACGCTCTTCAGAAAGATCTGATACCCCATTGGTCAATAACCTTTCAGAAAGTCAAAACGATATCCCAAGTAATAATCCAACATCTGATAATACCCAATCTGAAAATTCTATACCATCCAAAAGTGAGCCTACTACACCTATCAGAGATACATTGTCTGATCAATTAACCCCTGTCCAAATTACCTCTGAATCTCAAGCAAATGAAACCACATCCTCTCCAGACACCATACCTCACTACATTCAACTTCCCCCACTCTCTCCAACACAACCTCTTCTCATAAGAAATGATGAACCCGGACCATCACATCAAGTATCAACTCTATGGAATAAGAAACATCCAATAAACCAAATCATCGGGGACCTTCAACAAGGTGTTCGCACTCGGAGCGAACAAGTCAGCGCCAACATATGCTTATTTAATGGATTTGTCTCAATGATTGAACCTAAAAATGTCAAAACTGCACTTGAAGATTCTCACTGGGTATCTTCAATGAAAGAAGAACTACGACAATTCGAGAAAAACAAAGTGTGGAAACTTGTTCCTCCACGGTCCAACACCAATATCATTGGAACAAAATGGGTGTTCAGAAACAAACTCGATCAAGATGGAACGTGATTAGAAACAAATCAAGATTAGTTGCCCAAGGATATCGACAAGAAGAAGGCATCGATTTCGATGAATCTTTTGCCCCAGTTGCTAG
The DNA here is from genome assembly GCA_963853835.1 of Calendula officinalis. Taxonomy (NCBI): domain Eukaryota; kingdom Viridiplantae; phylum Streptophyta; class Magnoliopsida; order Asterales; family Asteraceae; genus Calendula; species Calendula officinalis. Next base: position 1,508,150 of record OY970823.1, on the reverse strand, counting down.
ACTAGAAGTTATTCGAATGTTTCTCGCATATGCTGCTTACAAAAACTTTAAAGTTTATCAGATGGATGTCAAGAGTGCTTTTTTCAACGACAAGATTCAATAACTAGTCTTTGTAAAACAACCTCCAGGGTTCGAAGATCACAGACTTCCATAATACCTTTACCAGCTTGATAAGGCTCTTTACGGGTTAAAACAAGCTCCAAGAGCATGGTATGATACTCTATCTCATTTTCAACTGAAAAGTGGATTTACTAGGGGAACAATTGATCACACTCTGTACATTCGCAAACACAAGTCAGACGTCTTGTTGGTTCAAATATACGTTGATGACATCATATTCGGGTCAACAAATGAGAACATGTGTCAAAAGTTCTCCAAACTCATGACATACAATTATGAGATGATCTAAAATTAACCGAAGATCTCTCAGGAAAAGCTGAAAATCCAACTATTTACAGAGGAATGATAGGCTCACTACTCTATCTGACGGCAAGCAGGATATCATGTGCTCCACATGTTTATGTGCACGATATCAGACAAATCCAAAAGAATCTCACATGCATGCCGTGAAACAAATTCTCAGATATCTGAAAGGCACACCTAACCTGGGTCTCTGGTATCCAAAAGATAATCGATTTGACCTTGTCGGAAACTTTTTAAATCTGGATAGAAAAGTGTTCGATATCTGAGAAATTTAAAAATCGATTTAAAAATTTAAAAAGTGTTGGAAAGTGTTCGATGCGAACAATAGTTCTAGTACAAAATCATAAATCAAATTTAAAAAGTTGATGTAGAATTGAAACGATAGAAAAGATTAAAATCCGTTGATTCAAATGAATACCGGATTAATCTAACACAAAACACGTTTATTTAAAAGAATACCGTGAATTGGTTTTTAAAACTTGTTCCAAGACAAAGAACACAATTTCGAGAGAGAAAACTCAAAGTTTGCAAATTCATCAACTGGTTATTCCAAATGACAAAATGGACTTTAAATATGACCCATATTTTTGAATGGGCTTAAAACGACAAACGGGCTAAAAACTGGGCCTTAACAAAGTTTAGAAATTTAACGAAAAAACACAAAAACGTAAATAAAGTGTCCAAAACAAGGCTTTTTGGGCCGGGAAGTTGGGTAATCACGTCGTAGCCTCCGTCTCGAGCTTCGATTTGGTTACTCGTGGGCTTCAAACGGACACCCGAGCTGAAAGTTATGGCCGCCTTTTTACTAAAGCCCACTTTCTCACACGATCTTAGGCCTCAAGAAACAAAATGATATGTTCTTCTATTAAGCCTGCATCAAAAGTTTTGGAATATACTTAACAAATTCTAAGTCTAGTCTTCACTTTTCTGTTGTTGCCAATACACATACTATTATTAAAATATAAAATTGACATGACAAAAGTCCTATTTAAAATGTAAAGTGACTTGTCAAAAGACCTCTTGGTAAGCAGACGATAGTGGACACTGTATAAACCGTGCCTTCGTATTTTGATGAGGGAACATGTGTATCAACAAAGTAGGCCACATGCTTACAATTAAATAGAATGATAGATAATGAAATTGAATTAAGGATTAAACTTTACTTGTATTAATTAAATTCTTTTATACATTTGTCTACCAAATTTAGAGTTATAATTCAAATCTATACTTTTGGCTTTTTTTGGTTTGACCTATAAATCCATTGAAGGATTTGTAATGTATTCATATCAAAAGACAATAATACTTATTATCTAAAATTTGAAACCTTGTATTTGAAAATCCGAATATCCCAAATTTGGATATTGTTTTCAGATTTTTTGGATATCCAATCTCCGAAAATTATCTGAAATACCGATATCCGACATGTCCAAAAAAACTTTCAGTAATTTGTTTTTCAAAATTTTAGATGTCCGATAAATCCGATATCCGAGATTTATCCGGAATATCCAAAAAAATATCCGAAAAATTTAAATAATTTGTTTTTTTTTTTCCGGATATCGGATATCTGAATTTCAGATACTAGATTTCGGTACCCTTTAAAAAAAATTGAATATTTATACGGAAATTATCCTAAATATCTTGAATAATTTGTATTTTCAGATTTTCGATATATGGATTTCGTATATCCGGATTTTGGATACCGAATCCAGATATAGTTAAAAAGTTTAGATATCCGATATCCAAAAAGTTATCTAATTAAAAGTCATCTAAAATATTTAAAAAATATACAAAATGTCTGATTTTTTTTTTTTGAATACAAGTATAAAGAAATGTAATTGAATCCTTAGCTATTTGTTAAGTAATTTCAGTTACATGATGTAATGTTTAAATTGCATATAGATTTAAATACTAATAAAAAATTATCAAACATCACTTTGTAATGGAATTAAATTCCAATTACAAAGGATTATATCAAAACAAACATGCCGCCCTAAGGGTGATGTTGTGGCTAACTATTCCTCCTTTTCACATTTATACCCTGAAAAATTATTCACTTATCATGCAAGTTATTACACCCTTTTGCGACCCATTTAATATCTTTTTACTCATAACACAACTGAAAAAATGAAATGACACGGTGTGTCAGGATATTGGCGTGAGGTTTGCGAAGGGGAAGCCCTGTGTCATGACTTGGGGTTAGCAGCACCAAAATCATTGCCAATTTGTCACATGACTTTGGTGTGTCTTATTACAACCCACCCTCTAAGCTGGTTTAAAATATATGGAACAATTGAAGCATCACTATTATAAACGTTAGGATAGGCAAATACTACTTCCTCCGATTCAAAATAAGTGTAATATTTACATTTTCACGGATTTTGAAGTAAAATAGTTTAATAGATATTATGATAAATTAAAGGGATAATTAGTGAAAAGGGTCTCACCATAATTTTTGTCTTTATTGAAGAAAGAGAAATTAATGATGTTTAATAAAGCTAAGTAGGGATAAAATAGTAATTTTATACTCCCTCCGTCCCACTTTAATTGTCCACTACAAAAAAGCACACAGTTTAAGAAAAAGTGCATTAATTATATAATGTCACCAATCAAATTTTCTCTTTCTCACTTAAATGTTTTTTGATTGGTTGAAATTTAGGAAATGACACTCTTTGTGGGACAAACTAAAATAGTATACTGGACATTTAAAATGAGACGGAGGGAGTAGATAAAAATATGCCAAATAAGGAATGTTGCACTTATTTTGAATCACCTGTTTTTGGAAAGTGTTAGCACTTATTTTGAATCGGAGGAAGTATATAACTTGGATAATGATGCCATATCCTACCTCAATAATGCAATATTTAAAATTCCTCAAACAAATGTGAAATAATAGTTAAATAAAAAAATATTACAATCGAGATGGGATGATGGTCAAATCAATATAATTTCTAAAACGTATGCATTGGTAGGTCCCCAACCACATCAATGACAACTGGTTCATACTATAAAACCAATTAACCACTAACAACTTGCCACGTCTCCTACCTTCTCCCCCCTTCTCTTGTCTACAAATACATGTAGATTAACGGCCAACAATTGTATTGGTGTTTTTCAACTTCTCAACGACTTTGACATCTTTATTTTTAACTTTTTTTGTTGGCACTTTTGCTTTTGCATGTAATTAGTTGTAATGGAAAGATATGAGATACTGAAAGACATAGGATCTGGGAATTTTGGTGTAGCAAAGCTTGTTAAAGATAAATCTTCTGGTGAGCTTTTTGCTGTTAAGTATATCGACAGAGGTCAAAAGGTCCATCTCTCTCTTGATTCTTGGACTTCTTTGGATATATTCTTATTTTAATTTTAACTTATTTTTTTGCAGATTGATGAGCATGTAGAAAGGGAGATTTTGAACCATAGATCACTTAAACACCCTAATATTATTCGATTCAAAGAGGTACAAGAAATTAAGCGTGTAATTTTGATTAAGGAGTTGATAAATGGTGTATTCTTATAATTTGGTTTCTTGAGTTGACCTTGGAATTTCAAAGTCAAACCAGTTGACTTTAAAGAAAAGATAGAACTTTCTTTCTAATTTGTTAAATGAAGGTGTTGCTAACGGACACTCATCTCGCCATAGTCATGGAGTATGCCAATGGTGGAGAGCTTTTCGATCGAATTTGCACTGCTGGTAGATTCAGTGAAGATGAGGTACGATTTCCCGATTTCATGAAATTGAGCTTGTTTCTAATGATTTCTTAATAGAAGTTGATTGATACACAACATCAATTACTTCATTCACCATCATATTGTACAATATTTAAAGTAAACTGTACAAGCATTGTAAACAATAATTATAATGTGTAGAGTAATTTCTGTGGTAGTTTAGAAATCACTTCCCTTTTTTAGTAGTATAACTATTTTTCAGGCAAGATTTTACTTCCGGCAACTCATTTCGGGAGTTAGTTACTGCCATTCGATGGTAATCTTATTCATGTAGTACGTAAATTTCAACTTTTAACTAGAATGAAGTTATAACAAGGATTATTGTTTTGGTGTAGCAAATTTGTCATAGAGATTTGAAGCTCGAGAATACGCTCTTAGAAGAAAGCTCAACAACCCGTCTTAAAATTTGCGACTTTGGATATTCTAAGGCAATAAATTACTAACTATAAGTGTTACAAAGTGTTACAATGGATGATTCGGGCAACATGTTAAAACAACCCATTTAAAAATAAAAAAATAAAAAATCATAGATAATTAACCGTGTTTAATATGTTTAAAAAAAGCTATATCTTTACAGTACGTAATAAACGATTTTTTAGGTTGTAATCATTGTTATGTTTCCCTTTATATCCAACTTAATTATGTTTTTATAAACATCTAAGATAAGCTAAACAACACTCATTAATAAATTAAATTAAAATTGTCACTTTGAACTTTGTACGTACGTTGTCTAATTAGTTTTTTACTTCACATATATACATGGGTCTAGTCATCGGTGTTGCATTCCCAACCGAAATCAACAGTGGGAACACCCGCTTATATCGCACCAGAAGTCTTGTCGAAAAAAGAGTACGACGGCAAGGTGAGGCTCAACATCAATATTTTCTTGTAATTGTTGGGATTTTTATGGTTAATTTTAATTTTGTGACCTATAACGATATGTTTAGATTGCAGATGTTTGGTCTTGTGGGGTTACATTATACGTGATGTTGGTTGGTGCTTATCCTTTTGAAGATGCCGATGATCCAAGAAACTTTAGAAAAACGCTCACTGTGAGTCATCTATCAGTCAAAGTTGACATAATTATTAAAACTAATTGTATTGCTTCCTAATTAATATATATTTCTATCAATTCCGGTACCAATATAATGATTGACATATGAAATCCAATCATTCTCTTTCTTAATCTTATTATTCGATTTAAACAACTGTATTTATAAAATAATTACAAAGAAAAGTAAGAAGATTTAGTAGAAATGTAGGATGATTGACATATGAAATCCGATCATTCTCATACTGTACTACACTTTCTATTTTAGGGATATTTCAAAATATGTCACACACTTTGAAAATTTGTCTTATTTGACAAAAAATAATGGTACCACGCCCACTAACGATCTCATTCAATAAAGTAATGACACATTTACACTTTCTTTTACTTTTAAACACCAGTAAACTTAAATTAATCAATATATATGGGACTCATCATCCACTAATTTAATATAATCTAACTATCATTATAATCTTTTGACTTAAAAATGTGAAACCCCAAATGTATAACATATTTTGAAACGGCAGAAGTATTAAAAGTGTCGCTTGCTTAATAACTTTGAAACTGATTGCTAGTATTATTAAAATCGTACATGTTGCTTGTTGTGGCAGCGAATACTTGGAGTGCAATACTCAATTCCAGACTATGTTCGAGTTTCCATGGATTGCAAACATCTTTTATCTCGAATATTCGTAGATAACCCTGAGAAGGTAGACACGTTTATTATTTTGATTTTAAAAGATATTTCCATTATAATGGTTTCCCACGGTTGCCGAGCTTTACCATGATATATGCGACCTGATCGTTGTTGTGAGTGTTTCCGAATATTCACCTAACAATCTGATAAAAGGATCAAACTCGTAACCTTTAAAAAGTTATTCATACGGCCTGAACCAAAAAAAAAAACACAATTGCATAACCAGAAAATAATTAATCTTTTTTTTTTTTTTTGTCTTTTCTTATCTACGGTTTTGTAATTTGTCATTGCTGCACCTAGCTAGCGTGTCCATCAGGTTACCGGGTCGGGTTTTGCCTCTTATATGGTCGGGTCTGTCTGGTTTGATGTAAAAAAAATACTAACTTGAAAACCGACCCGAAAAGGAATCGGATTTGTCGGGTTGCCTCTGGTTTCTGGTTTGTCGGGTTGACTCGATCGGGTTGGTCGGGTTCACCTAAGCTACGCTTTTAGATAAAAAAAAATGAAAATATATCTAATGTATTGAAGTTTATGAGTTTTGATTTAACATTCATAATTGTCAATTGATTTTTATTGAATGATTTATAATTATTAATGTGTTAATTCATTGATTTAATCATTTAATGGTAAAAATATCAAAACATTTAAGAAAAAAACATTTTAAACCTCAACCGGGTCTAATCAGGTCAACCCAAAACCCGACAAATGTAAGCAATCCTAACCCGACACCCGGCCCGATAAGGTGTCGGCTTTGTCGGGTCGGGTTGAAAAACCTGTTATCAACATGAGACCCGAATACACCCAACCCGTTTAGCATAATCGGGTTCGGATTTATGTCGGGTATGGTTGACCCTTTAGGCACCCCTAGCTACACTGAGACCTAAAAAGTGGTTTCTTTGTGTAAAAGTTCAACTTTATATTCCCAACTGAATAAGTTCTTGAAACTCATTTAAAATTGAATTTGCTGCACCGTGACATGAACGTTTTGGTTCTTGAGCAGAGAATTACAATTCCGGAGATCAAAAAGCACCCATGGTTCATGAAGAACATGCCATCTGATTTTAACGAAGATGAAGAATCTAGTTTGGAAGTTGAGAAAACGAATACACCATCGCAAAGCATCGAGGAAGTAATTGCGATAATACAAGAGGCAAGAAAAGGTACAATGGATGGCAAACAAGACGGGCAATTTGTAGTTGGTGGTAGTATGGACCTTGATGATGAAATAGATAGTGATGATGAACTTGAAGATGATGTAGATACAAGTGGGGATTTTGTTTGTGCATTGTAAGTGTTGGTTTCTTCCGTACACAATTAATTCAAATATATTGTGTTTGTGTTTGTGATTGTTGGGCCTAAAAACTATAAAGTTCAGAGTAATTTGAAGTTTGGGTACTGTTTTAATTCTTTCTATGACACCGTGTCATTATAATTAATATGTTGGTAAATTTCAAATGGAGTGTCCTGCTCGTGAGAGTTTGGTCTCAATTTCTCAAGTTCGAATCCTAAGAGAGAGAAAAAATGTCCCTTGTCGCCATGGCAGTTCAACACGTTTTTATTACCTATCTCAAAATTACATTTCATCGTTTAACATCCATATAATATCCATTTGGAAACTATAAAAAGTAGCTCAGACTAATCATAAAATTTAAAAAGGGAAATAGACCAATCTAACGTGCATTAAACCGATGACACCGTATCACTTAACACCACCATCAAGCGAGTTTTGGCGCTGCCAAATTAGTTTTAGCACTACTTTAACATTACCATGCCAAGAGCTTTTAGAGATTCCTATACACATGGAGGATAATGATGTCTAAGAAAAAGAATATTATCCAATGAACAATGACACCACCTTATGATATGTTATCATTAGAAACAACATGTCATAGTGAACTTTTATTAAGGGAAATGTCATTAGTTTGTCTTAATAGAGATAGTGATTTATGAAAAAATATCAACCTCATATTTATTACGTTAACATGGATATATGTGAATTAGTGGTTGGATTTTATTTCTATAAGTGTGATGTAGACTAAAAAGAACGATAGTGTTAGAATCCATTGATTCAAAGAATACCAGATTAATCTAACTAAAACCACGTTGATTCAAGAATATCGTGGGATTTGGCTTTCAAAAACTGTTCAACACGAATAACACAATTTTGGGAGAGAAAAACGAATTTTACAAAAATATTCAGATGATTATTCCAATGTGTAAAATACACTTTAAATATGACCCATAATTTCGAATGGTCCTAAAACGACAAACGGACAAAAAATTGGGCTTAAACAAAGTTTTAAAACTGAAAGAAAAAACACAAAAACTAGAATTAAGTGTCAAAAACAAGGCTTTTTGGGTCGGGAAGTTGGGTAAACCGCCTATGGCTGTTTATCATGTCGTAGCCTTCGTCTCAAGCTTCGATTTGGCAGTAATACGGCCTGAAACGGAGAACCGAGCCAAAAGTTATGACCTTTTCAGTGAACCCCTTTCCTAACACGACCATAAGCTTGCATAAACAAAAGGTCCCGCTTTTCTACCCATTGGGCCTGCGTCATTGTGAAATTCGTAGGAAATCTCATATTCAATTCAAATGAGCAAAAGAATATCCCTTGTGGTTTCGTAGGAGATCTTATATTCAATCCAAATGAGCAAAAGAATATCCCTTGTAGTTACGAAGGTTAATCTGAGCCGACTTCAGGCTACCTGTCATGAGATTAGTCGGTACGCAAAGTGAGTCGAAACACATGTTAACAAAAAATATTTAATTGATCATATACTTCTTTTTAGTTGAAGTCGCAAACAAGGGTAAAGGACTCGTCGACGGTCCATTATGTCGTCAAAATGAGAATAATTTGCAACATCATGCACTAATAACTTTCCTTGTCATGTTTTGTAAACTATATCTATCTTCATCTATATATGGAGTAGAGTTTAAATTATCTTTATTGACCGGATAAATATCGCATGTCATAAGCAACCAATAACGCTGCTTCACAATGATTACTAGATTCACTACAAGTTACACTTCATCACATGCTGGCTATTTGTGGCGATCAACCGAAGCAGCAAAAGACGCAAAGAGACAAAAAACCACTCGCGCATTTCAATTTGACTTTCAAGGGTAGCTTTTGCGGCGAGCAGGTTGCCGCAAAAAACTTTTTTTCTGCCATGAAATATTAGGCGGGTTAATTTTCCCCCAAATATTTGGGCATCGCCACAAAAGGTCACCAATCGCCGCAAAAAGCGACGCCGCAAAAGACTAAACAAATAGGTTCATACGCGTCTCAATTAGCATTTTCATTACACCTCTGGTAACCGGCGAGAGAGACAAGATATGAGATACGAGAGATCGACGAGCAGCACCATCGATTAAACAACACCTCCGCCGAACCACCACCACCACCACAACCAACACCGAATCACCACCGCGGAGGTATGTTCAACTGTTTTTCGATTTGCTTAATCGATTTATTTTGATTGTGTCGATTTGTATGTATTTATTTATGAAATCGGTACTGCTAATGGTATTCATCACTCGTGATTCCATGTAACTAATGAATTTGTAGGTTTCTTATGCTCAATTAATACTCTGTTTCTTCTGGAATTTGATGCAATGACTGTAACGACCGTAATTTTACGTTTTGTATGTTCGTGTATTTGATTCGGGATTTAGACGAATTTTATTAATTATGTTAGTTTATGATCGCCGTTGTGTTTTATCGAGTGTTTGGGACTTGGTATAATAAAAAGTGGGTCAAAACTTGGATGGAAACAAGTTTAAAGACCAAGAATCTGACCTGAACAGCCCTCGCGGCGTGAGGTGGGTGCGAGTAAGGAAACAACGATTTCAGAGGTTGGGCGCGAGGACCTAGCGCCGAGCTCGCGACGTGAACCAGGCGCGAAGCAGTCGTGAGAGCTGAGGAGTTGTGTTCTTCGATCGGGTGCAAAGAGGATAGGCTGCGACACTTCGCGACAAGAAGTGGACGCGAGCCCGACGCGAGGATGCTATGTACTATATAAACTTGAGTGTAGGCTAGGGTTTAACCACACCCACATCTATCTTGATTTTAAGCTTTATTTGGGTAAAAATAGTGGTTTGGACAACCTACCATGTCATCTTTGGGGAAGATGACCAAACATGAGTGTAAAACACTCATTGTGAGCTTGTAAACGTTGTGTACAAGTTGGTTTGGGAATTATTGATGGAAACGTTGAACTAGGGGTTGAGATTTCACCAAGTTGGATGAACTTGGTGGTTAGGAATGTTGTTATAGATTGATCAGTGATTAGTTATAGATAATAACTAGATTATTGTGATGAAATTGATGTCAGGTCAAGAAGACCTAAAGATTGGTGATACTCCATTGATTGAGGAGTAAGGACTGCGTTGGTAAACACAAGGTTTGGAAAGCATTGCTAAGGTGAGTACATGAGATCTTTTCTTAGTACATAGTAAAACGGATTTTATGATTTAAATTAGTTAATGAGTCTTTATTAGATAATTTATTTAATAAAGAAAATGATTGAAATGTTTATATGCCATGAAATGAAGTATAATACTTGTATGATGAAATGATGAATGAAATGGAGCTATGGCTCATGAATGATGGTCCAATTATGTGTTATAAATCGAGTTTTTATTATGTTATATGTGACTATTTAGTCGAATAATTGGATTCTAATTGGTTGACATCTTATCTTAGTAAGATGGCTATAACAAGAAGTGGACGAGTCTTACCGGATGGAGATGAGGACTCAAATATGGTTCCTAACCCGCCTCGAACCGGATTCGGTGGAGATGCCTCCGGTATTGGGAATAGTCATACTCCGGTAACAATGGAAGCTATTCAATCCATGCTCACTCATATGAGGGAGGTGATGCAACAAGATGTTAACCGGATCATAAATGGTTAGTTGAACTTTGATGATGAGGAAAGGGAGGAGGATGGTGATGAAGAAGAAATGGAAGAAGGGGAGGATACCCCACCCCTCACAAAGACTAAGTCCACGGGTAATAGTGTCCCGACCAAGAAATCCTCCAATGAGGAGAGAAGTGTTGATAAGATTGAACCTGAAGCATGTTCATGCAAGACATTCTTAGCATGCCGGCCCGACAACTATTTCGGGAGTACGGAACCGAAAGTGACTATCCGTTGGATCCGCGAGACGGAGAATGTGCTTGAAAGTAGCAAGTGTAAGGAAGAATACATGGTGACTTATGCTTCGCGATTGCTAAAGGATGATGACCTCACATGGTGGGTCACTATGTATGAGTCTTTGGGAAAGAAAGCCGTTTACAAGATGTCATCGGGAGAGTTCACTAGAAGAGTCAAAGAGAAGTTTTGTTCCGAAAGGGAGTTGGAAGAATTGTTGGAGGAATTTTTGCACTTCAAGAAAGGTAATCTAACCTTGGATGAGTACACAAAGAGGTTCACGGGATACCTACCGTTTGTGATGAATACCTACCCAACTGAACGTAGTCATGTGGTTCAATTTGCTAATGGATTGCCATGGGAGTATGAACTCGAGGTGAAAAGGGCGGCCACACTTGATGAGGCTATAAATGTCGCCCGAAGTGTTGAGAAGGTTACTAAGAGGAGGGTTCAAGAGAGGTCGGTAGAAAATGAGAAGAAAAAGTTTGAAGGTTACTCGGGGCCATCAAAGAAAGGGAAGTTTACCTCGAGTGGGTTAAAGCAAGGAAGTGGTGGCGGTTATGTGGAGTGTGTGAAGTGCAGCAAGACTCATCAAGGAGAATGCAAGCTTGAATCGGGAAGTTGTTTCAAATGTGGAAGATTTGGCCACAAAGCTAGATATTGCAAGGCCAAGAGCCTAGATGAAGTGGAATGTTTCTCATGTCATGAGAAGGGACATTATAGCAATGTTTGCCCAGAGAAAGGAACCGAGACGTTGGTGTCGACCGCTCACAAGAAACCGGAGCCATCAAAAGTCAAAGGAGAGCTTTCCAACTAACCCGAGAGGAAGCAAAAGAGACACACGATGTGGTGTCAGTGTAGCACCTCAATTTTTAAAACAAAGCATTTGACCAAAATACATCATTTAATAAAGAGGATAACTATCCAAAAATACGGATTTACAAAAAACCTTTGGTATGAAATCAGAGTATAAGTTTGGTGTTACAAAATATATCAAAACCAAAGCTAAGTCTAAATCTGTTCTAGTGTTCTTCTACTCTAGGCCCCGCATCTCTATCCATGCGTACCAAAGGTTTAGACCCAACAATAAAAACAACAAGGAGTACGTGAGACAAAAAGTCTCGTGAGCTACATGGGTTTAGACCCAACAATAAAAACAAATACACATTACATATAAACACACACACACACACACACACACACACACACATATATATATATATATATATATATATATATATATATATATATATATATATATATATATATATATATATATATATAATCTGTCTATCCAGTCTAGCCACCCTATTGTGACCCTATCGATCTTGCTCTCCTAACAATCATATCTAACTATCAGGTTGCCCCCGAACTAGTTAGACGCACATAGTTATCTAGTTATCGGGTTGCCCCCGAACTAACTAGAAACAAGATACCAGCAAGAGGGAATCGCCCAATCTACCGATACCTGCCTTACTCGTCGGAATACGTCCAGTTAGCAAGACTACTATCGTGGATGGGTCGATGTGAATCCACCCAACTACCCCTCAATCCACACCTCATGACCGGGAGTCGCCCGTGTCATCATATCATCTCCATCTTACCATAACTCAACAGTTATGTCAATCTAGCTCTCGGCTATCATCTCAATCATCAAACAAGTTAGTCCAATATTATCAATAATATATAACTAACCAAACAACTATAAGTTTACACAATTAAGCAATTAGAGCGTAACACAAGTAAGAAAAATGTATTTCAAAGGCTATGTACTCAGTAAATTCAACACGTACACACCTTAGCAAATATTGCTCCAACCGTGTTCTTTACACAAAATCCCTTTGCTTCAACAATTGATCACCCTTCCGAGACTTCACCAAAAGCCTAATATAACAATCACAAGTTGTTCAACATCACATACTACTAATAATATGTCCATTTATCTCTATATACCATTCACTAACACTTTCCCCCAATTTTGATGATTTACAAAATCCTAGGTTTAACCAACCCTTAAGATTCTTACAAATCTTAACCATACACTTGTTCCTCTTGTTAAAATACCATCTATTAAGTGTATACATCATTTTTTTTCACCATTAACTATAACCCCAAGAACTAGGGTTTCAAACCCAAGTTTCAAGATCCATAGATCTTGGGCTACAAAGATCAAAAAGTGAAGATTTACCTTTAATCTTCAACTAGGAGTGAAATCTACCAAGATTTAATGGAGAAATCGCCCTCAAACTGCTCTTGAACTCGAAAATCGCCAAGGAGAGAAACTAGGGTTTGTGGACAACATTTATGACCAAATCCCGACTTTAATGCTTGTGTCTGACGAAGTTCGCGCCATGAACTAGTTCGCGTTCGTGAACTATGCGCGTCGTGAACTCTTCCCGATCGTGAACCAGTCGTGAACTCCGATCGTCCAAAACCCAAACTCTCTGGTCGATGTTCGCGATCGCAAACAGTACTTCGCGCCGCGAATTGCCCTATGCAGCAGGGCTGTATTTTTCGGTCTTTGTCTCGACCCGGTTTCGTCCATAACTTTCGCATACGATGTCCAAATGACACAGAACCAATTTATACGTTCTTTAAACGATTTATCCTTATTTATCATATTTTTATAAAATTTATTTATTCACAAAAATTCGGGTCGTTACAGTCAGGTACACTAATTATAAACTCTGTACCCACACATATATTGTTTGATTCGGGATCTACATATTCTTTCGTGTCTCATGAATTTGGTGCTAAGTTAAATGTCCGTTTAGAGTTGCTTGATGATTTATATGAGACTGAAGTTGCCAATGGGAAAACCTCTATGGTTCAACACATCTATAGGAAATGTGAGTTAGATATCGATAACATGAATTTAATGTAGACTTGATGACAACGGGAATTAAGGCTTTTGATGTAATTATTGGGATGGATTGGTTGGGAATCCGCTAAGCCAAGATTTTGTGTGGAAAGAAGTTAGTGTCGATCAAGTCGCCCGATAATGAGAAGGTGTATATTTATGGGGAAAGAGGCATCATATGCCAAATCTTATTACCGCCATTAAGGCAAGAAAATGTTTGTCAAAGGGATGTTCGTCATTCATTGCCTACGTATTAGATGGGAGAAAAGAAAAGAAAGCGGTTGAGAATGTGAAGATTATTCGGGATTTTCCCGAAGTATTTCCCGATGACTTACCCGGTTTGCCACCGGCCCCTTTGAAATAAGCTAAGAAAGAACGCAAGAAATCCTTCTCGCACCCCGAGATGCATCCTTTCCTTGTTTGTTGGGTTGGTTCACGCGCGCGCAAACGAGCACCGACCGCAATAGCAGGGAGCAATTGCAATAATAGGATTCATTGATATTCCTGGTTTTAGTCCCGGGGGCGACGCCGATTGCCCGAGCCCCGTATCGTCTAGCTCCAACCAAAATGCGGGAGTTAATGTATCAACTGCAAGAATTACTTGATAAAGGTTTTATACGTCCTAGTTCGTCACCGTGGGGTGCACCGGTTTTGTTTGTGAGGAAGAAAGATGGTTCAATGAGGATGTGTATTGATTACCGAGAGCTTAAAAAGATGACAATTAATTAAGAACCGGTATCCTTTGCCAAGGATAGATGATTTGTTTGATCAACTCCAAGGAGCCGATTATTTCTCCAAGATTGACTTGAGATCGGGTTACCATCAAATTCGGGTTAAAGAAGGTGATACCGAAAAGACGGCCATTAGAACGCGTTATGGGCATCATGAATTTTGGGTGATGCCATTCCGTTTGACGAATGCCCCGACTATTTTCATGGATCTCATGAATAGGGTTTGTAAACCTTTTCTCGATAAATTCCTCATCGTGTTCATTGATGATATTCTTATCTACTCCAAAACCGAATAAGAACATGAAGAACACTTGAAGCAAACTTCGGAAGTTTTGAAGCGGGAGAAATTGTACGCACAGTTCTCAAAATGTGAATTTTGGTTGAGGGAAGTTCAATTCCTTCGTCATGTGGTATCTCGAAGCGGGATAAAAGTTGACCCGTCTAAGATTGAAGCGGTAACGAATTAGGAAGCACCAAAGACTCCAACCGAAGTGAGAAGTTTTCATGGTTTAGCCGGTTACTACCGAAGGTTTATTGAAGATTTTTCCCGAGTGGCGGTCCCATTCATTATGTTAACAAGAAAGGACGTGAACTTTAATTGGGAGAAAAAGCAAGAAGATGCATTTGCCTTGTTAAAGGAGAAGTTGTGCAATGCGCCGATTCTTACGTTACCCGATGGTATGGAAGATTTCGTGGTGTATAGTGACGCCTCGAATAAGTGCCTCGGTTATGTTTTGATGCAACGCGGGAAAGTGATAGCTTATGCTTCAAGACAATTGAAAGACGCGCAAACAAGGTATACAACTCACGATTTAGAGTTGGCGGCGATTGTTTTTGCCTTGAAGATTTGGAGACACTACTTGTATGGAACGAGGTGCACGTTGTACACGGATCACAAAAGTCTTTAATATGTGTTTACACAAAAAGATTTGAATATGAGACAAAGAAGGTGGATCGAGTTGACTAGTGATTACGATTGTGAAATCGTTTATCATGAAGGAAAGGCTAATGTTGTAGCCGGCGTCTTGAGTAGAAAAGTTCATGAGAAGTCGATCAAGGCTAAATTGATGCGGATTGAAGTGATATCTAGTATTATTGAAGGGATAAAAACCGCACAAACCGAAGTGATGGGAAAAGATGAATGTAGACAAGAAAGGTTGGGAAAGAACCAATTGTTTGAAGAAAATGTTCAAGGGTTTAAGACCGTGAATGGTCGAATTTGGGTTCTGAAATTTGGTGGAAACCGAAAAGTATTGTTGAATGATGCTCACAAGTCCAAGTATTCGATTCGTCCCGGAAGTACAAATACTTATCAAGAGTTGAAGAGAATTTATTGGTGGCCGGGGATGAAGTCGAGAGTGGCAAAGTACATCTCAAAGTGTGCCACGTGTGCACAAGTAAAAGCCGAGCACCAAGTGCCTTATGGAGTTGCACAATCGTTGCAAGTGCCGGCTGGGAAATGGGAAGACATCACCATGGACTTTATTGTTGGTCTTCCAAAGACAAGTAAAAATCATGATGCCATTTGGGTAATTGTTGATAGGTTAATGAAAAGAGCGTTATTCCTAGCTATTCGGGAAACTATGCTACTTGAGAAGTTGGCCAAGTTATATGTTGATGAAGTTGTTCGTTTGCATGGGGTGGCGTTATCGATTGTGTCCAATCGGGATGCGAGGTTTATCTCGAGATTTTGGAGATCACTTCAAGAAGAATTGGGAACGCAGCTAAGGTTGAGCACGACTTACCATCCGCAAACCAATGGTCAAAGTGAAAGGACGATCTAAACGGTCGAAGATATGTTGAGATCGTGTGTGATGGATTTTTGAGGTAAATGGGATGAACACTTACCGTTGGTTGAATTTTTATATAACAATAGTTATCATGCAAGTATCCAAATGCTACCGTTTGAGGCATTGTATGGGAGAAAGTGTAGGACGCTTTCTTGTTAGTTAGAGGCGGGTGAGACGAAACTCACGGGTCCCGAGATTGTGAAAATAACAAACTAGAAAATTGGAATAGTCCAAAAGAATATGAAAGCCGCACAAGATCGCCAAAAGAGTTATTCAGGTTTGACAAAGCGACCCTATTATATGAATGTTGGTGATATGGTTACATTGATTGTGTCGCCTTAGAAAGGCGTGTTGAGGTTCGGTAAGAAGGGAAAGTTGAGTCCATGGTATGTTGGGCCGTTCAAGATTTTGAAGAGATTTGGGCTTCAAGCTTTCAAGCTTTCAAGCTTGAACTCCCACCCGAGTTGCAAGGTGTCCATGCCACGTTTCATGTATATTATTTGAAGAAGTTCTTAGGTGAAGTGGAGAATGTGATCCCACTTCAAGATTTGTGGGTCAATGCACCCGGATTTTGTGGATTATTATGCGATTCCGAGGACGGAATCCTCTTAAGGGGTACATAGTTGTAACGACCGTAATTTTACGTTTTGTATTTTCGTGTATTTGATTCGGCATTTAGACGAATTATATTAATTATGTTACTTTATGATTGTCGTTGTGTTTTATCGAGTGTTTGAATGTTTGGGACTTGGTATAATCAATAATGGGTCAAGACATGGATGGAAACAAGTTTAAAGACTAAGAATCTGACCTGAATACCTCTCGCGGGGCGAGGTGGGCGCCAGTAAGGAAACAACGATTTCAGAGGTTTGGCGCGAGGACCTAGCGCCAAGCTCGCGACGCGAACCAGGCGCGAAGCAGTCGCGAGAGCTGGGGAGTTGTGCTCTTCGATCGGATGCAAAGAGCATAGGCCACGACACTTCGCGACGCGAAGTGGACGCGAGCCCGACGCGAGCATGCTCTGTACTATATAAACATGAGTGTAGGCTAGGGTTTAACACACCTACAAACCTACACATAGTGCAACCGTTTTCTTGGAGAAAGGAGACCATTTTGGAGGTTTAGAGCTCAAATCTTCATCATCTTGGAGGATTTGAACATCTGGGGTAAGGTTTCTTGATTATCTTTCTTATCTACCTTGATTGTGAGCTTTATTTGGGTAAAAATGGTGGTTTGGAAAACCTACCATGTCATCTTTGGGGAAGATGACCAAACATGATGGGAGAACTATATTCCAATACGCATATTAACAAAAAAAAAAAAAAAAAAAAAAACAAAAACAAAAAAACAAAAACAAAAACAAAATGCAATTCAATGTTACCTGAAGGGGTTGATTTTCCTGAAGTGTCACATGAAGAGTGGGTGGTTTAGGTAGAAGGGTGACTGATGAAGTGTAAATTGTTAACTCAAATGCTAAACTGACGGTTGGGGCTAGGCCTGTGCAAATTGGACTGAGAACCGACTGGGATCGAAGAACCGCACTGGACCGAACCGAGCTACATCGGTTCGGTTCTCGGTTCTATTTTTTTATGAAAAATCAGTTCTTGGTTCCAATCGGTTCGGTTCCAACGAGATGAAAGGAGCAACCGGAGGTTTGGCCCATACGATAAACATCCGTCTGAGCGTGCTCTTAGCAAAACACCAAAAGAAATCTTGATAACAGAGCAGGTGTGCGCTACCTTCACACCTCCACCCCAGATGGAGCATAGGTCGGGTACGAAAAACATGAATAAATACTGTGATTTCCATGAAGATCATGGACACGACACGAATGTCTGTAGAGAGCTAAAAAGGGAAATCAGGCGGGCTTTGGAAGAAGGCAAACTAGAACACCTTGTCCCTGGCGCTAAGCAGCAAGCAAATAAACCTCCACTTAAGAAGAGTTATGCCTGGCAAATGAAGGGGGAAGACACAGAACATCCCGGACCACCTGATGGTCATGTCCTCATGATACATGAGGGAGCCAATATTAACTGACCTATCAAGGTGCGATAGTCTTTACTGTCATTTTTTCCTTTATGTTTTCAATACATGTTTCCAAGCATATGGAATGTCATGGTCATGCATGAAACTGGCGATAATAGCATTTGGTCTGATCTTGTATCCCAATATTATCTCACAATATCATTTTTCTATGGTTTTTGCATAAACAAATAAATATTGAAGTAAGGATTCAATACAAAAAGCATAAGGCCACAATAGACATCTCAGTCTAAAGCCAAACATGCACTTTCATTACGTACAATGTTACAACTTGCACACGCATGTGCATGTACACAACTAAGAACATTGTTCAATACAACATGTATGAAGCCAAGAAAGACAACCTTGTCTGGCCAAACAACATACAATCATACTCGTCTTTTAATCTACTTGATAAAAGATAAGCACTTCTCACTGGGAAGCGACAATCCTCGCGAGTAAACAAAGTAAAGGTTAACCAACAAAAGTGCCATTGGCATAGTGTCACAGGCACAATATGAAGCATACATCAGAGATACCCAAATCTACCCAGGTCATGGGCATACAAAGGCATCCTGGGCCCTCAAGAAAGTGTCGTACGCACAACCAAATATACACACTATCACGCACACCCAAGACGGTGTCATAGACACAACATCCATAATAAAAAGATAACAAACAAAAATGTTTTATTGGCTTGATCATCCAATAAAACATTATTTTTCAAAGCAAAGCAATGGACAAGCAAGTACGTACCTGTAAGGTAGCGAGCAACTTAGTTAAACCTGCATCAAGACATACAATTACAATTAGCAAGGAGTTAATTATTTAAGCGTACAAAAAAGTTGGCTAAAACTCTCGGCCTAAACACCGCCGGTCACCGCCTACTGCCGGTCCATTGTTACGCAATGGCTACCGCCGGTCGGGACCTTTAAACCGCCGGTTCGGACGAAACCCAAAGCCGGCGGACGAAACTCAAAACCGATGGTCGGGACTTTTAAACCGCCGGTCCGGACGAGAACCAAAACCGTTGGTCCGGACGAGAGCCAAAACCGCCGCTCGAAACTAAAAACGGCCGGCCGAAACAAAACTGCCGGTCGAATACGCTAAACCGCCGGCCGAAACACACCAGCCGGTCGAAGCCGCTAACTAGCCGGCCGAAACACAACTACCGGTCTAAACCCTAAAAACCGCCGGCCGGAACCAAACCGCCGGTCGAAACAGTATACCGCAGTCGGTATCCCATCATTCGACCGCCGGGTCTCGGCTTATATCATCGGTCTCACCCGTAAATCGCCGGTCCGTAAACCGCGTACCGTCGACCCCTAAAACCGCCGATTTTAGCTTGTATCACCGGTAGTTGCGATCGACGACTGCTTGTAATTGCGATCAACCGTCGTCTCTAAACAGCCGGTCACGCCTCTAAAACCGCCGGTCACGTGTCACCTAAAACCGCCGGTCTGCGATCGTCTGCTTGTGCCACCGGTATTTGCGATCGACGACTGCTTGTAATTGCGATCAACCGTCGCCTCTAAACAGCCGGACTCGCCGCCGGACAGCCGGTCCAGGTATGGCCGCCGTTCAAGGTTGGCAGCCGGTCAAAAACAAAAAAATAAAATAAAATAAAATAAAATAAATAAACGCAAAAAGGCAAAGGACTTACGCGTACTGATAGTTACGACTCGCAAACAGTTGTTTTGGAAAATCCTAACTCGGGGGCATGATGAGGTTAGTAGGGATTACCTATGTATATATAGGTAAATATCACCTAAACATGAAAATGGGCTACTACAACCAAGCCCAAGTTGTCATCGCCTATCCAAGTTGTCAGAGCCTGTCACAGTTGTCAGCGTCTGTCAAAATTGACAGCGCCTGTCAGAATTGTCAGCGCCTGTCAGAATTGTCAGCGCCTGTCAGAATTGTCAGCGCCTGTCAGAATTGTAGCGCCTGTCAGAATTGTCAGCGCCTGTCAGAATTGTCAGCGCCTGTCAGAATTGTAGCGCCTGTCAGAATTGTCAGCGCCTGTCAGAATTGTCAGCGCCTGTCAGAATTGTCAGCGCCTGTCAGAATTGTCAGCGCCTGTCAGAATTGTCAGCGCCTGTCAGAATTGTAGCGCCTGTCAGAATTGTCAGCGCCTGTCAGAATTGTTAGCGCCTGTCAGAATTGTAGCGCCTGTCAGAATTGTCAGCGCTTGTCAGAATTGTCAGTACCTGTCATTGGAGTCGTGGCTGACGTCCCGTCATAATGGCGGTTCATGACTGCTTTATTGCAGTCATAATAGTAAGGCGTTACACGATCATTGACACGCATCATAATGGCGCTTCATGACTGCTTTATTGTAGTCATAATGAGCCAACGTTCCATATACCTGAGGCCATATAAATACATGGCCTAACTCATTGTCAACGGTACACGGAGACAGAAAAGAAGCCTAAAACACAGAGTTAACCTACACTCACTTTCACCTTTGCACTCAACCTCGATCACCCTAGGTTCGCCAAGAACTTGTTGGGTCTGCACTGTGATCATAACAGGACATCCAAGGTTGACGTCGCCTAATTTTCGTGTTTGACAATCGTTGCTCGAACAATTAGCGACTCCTTCTCCTGAGAATAGTTCACACAAAATAGGGTTATCGTCCTGGATATGAAAACCCACCTAAGATCCAATTGCAATTGTTTTCGCGATTTCAGGGACCGATTAATGAGAATCATCGTTGGAATTAATCGACACGGTAGGACCCTGGTTTAAATCGATAATAGGATCTGGAGGCTTGATCGGGTTGACTTGTGTAGCAAGAGGTTGCTGCCTAATTGGTGAAAACCTTCTCCTTTTCTTAGATAATGAGCCGTAGCCCAAAATGTCAGATTGGGCCAATCCAGTCGAAAAAGGTCCATGACAAAATTCATGGGCGATAGGCCCAACAGGGGCAGAACATGGGAAAGGCCCAAAATTGAGGCCCATAACGTTAGGGATGAAGGTTCCGTTAGGTGGATGCGGCGGCAAATCAGTATTGGCAACAACGCCAGTGTCGGGAATTGTGGCAGACTCCTCTACATTTGTGAAATCATTAGTGTCAGAGCCACACGCATTTATTATATTATTGGAACTCGAAACACCATTATCCACGGTGGCGGAACCAACCGAAGAATTATCGTCAACGACTATCTCCGCCGGAGCGTCCTGAAAAATTTCGCCATCTTCAGGTATATCATTGACCGATTTTTTTTTTCCATGTAGCAGAAACACCATCATCATCATCATCCTCGGAAGGAATCATTATCGTTATTGGATGCAAAATCATCATTCTCAAAATTTTCATCATTCTCATCATATAATTCTCCGGGTCCATATGGTTTCAAGGAGAATGGGTAGGAGGAGAAAGGTTGCCAATCGAAAAAAACCTCCGAAATTCCAATGTGAAAGAGATTGCCAGCAAAAGATATTGGGAGCTCCTCATTGATTCTGAGCTTAGATGATGATAATACTGCGATTTTGGCGTTGGAAAGGTTGGAACTTTCCCACATGACATCAACGATTTCAACTAACTCACCAAATATGGAAGCGATTTTTGTGATGTTATCACAGTCTCTGAATCTGAGCGGAAGGCCAGTGATTCTAAGCCATGCAAGACGCTGAAATGGGATATCCATTGCATGCTCACCAAATCTCAGCCATTTGAACCATTTTTTCCAACAAATCTCATTGTCAAGAAATCCATTTGAGCATGAAGAATGACTGAAATGGAGCATGACACACAAACCACCATAATAGTATATTTTAACCTCAGAAATTTCATCATCATCAAGTAACATAGGAAGATTTCTAAGCTTATTCATGTCAGAGATTTCGCCAATAATATTGAAACTCTTCAGATGATTATCAAGAGTGCGAGACGGTAATAGTGGCAACGGAGGGCTTGCGCTAGCCGAAACGGGGTCAGATTGCCCACTAACAGCAGCAACATAGGATTTGTTGTTGTCAACAGCATTGTGGGGATGCTGGCTACGAGGATGCGGTTGGGGTTGAGGGAATTGACTCGAACGATTATGGTTAGGCTGGTGAAACGTGTTGTTCCGGCCACCGTTAGCGGGCTTTCTCTCGTATCTTGCCAAGTTGCACCTGAGAATACAGTGTCCGTATCCGAATTCGCCGATTGATTTCTCCAATTTCTTGGCATCGTTGATGCAAATGAACCTAATAAAAGCGAAATTTGCTCCTCCTTTGTCTTTTCTCCGGGCGATGTAAATATCAGTGATCTTACCAAATCGATAGAATCTTCTTTTCAAACCTTTGTAGTTTGCATCCTCCGGTAAGTTTGCTACAAAGAGTGTGGTTGTTTCTTGCTTACGATTGCCGACAGTTCTTCATCCATCACCAGAATCAAAGTGGCGTTTCATCTTCCCAAACCCAAGCGAACCAAGAACACTGCCAAAACGAACGATTTCAAGGGGCTCAAGGAACACTCGTAAAGCAAGAGAAATCAAACTCTCGCGATAACTGGGATGCTTGCAAGATTGAGGATCAAGAACGGTAGAAGATCGAAGCGTGAGCATTGTTCATCATGTTGGCCGCCAGAGAGAGAACTATTTTAATCATTTAACTTTTTATGCCGAAGGAAATACTGGTGTGTTCTAGAAGTGTTTGATCTTTTGACCGAGCATCCAAAAGGAATCCCAACAATCTTTTTCACACCATAAATTTCGAGAGTGATGACAATCTAAACAAGAAATAAGTTAGTCATCAAATAATTTAAAGCAATATAAAAAGACAGGCACTAATAAAAGATAATAATTGAATTATTTATAAGCAACCAGGTCTCTTAGTAGTTGTGAAAATAACAAGCATTGATATCATATTTTGAAGAGAATTACACTGTTACAGTCAGCACTAAACACCAAAAAAACTGATTTCTATGCTAAAAGGAACACCTAAGCATCCAATTAATAGTGAAAATTCTTATTTACTTGATAAATAAAACACCAAAAGTAGATAAAAATCCACCTGTCGTATGACATCATTAATAGTGAAATTGCGGCCAACCTGGTAATCGGTGCATTTTTAACAGTCAAGGTCAAAATCAGTCAACATTGGTCAAGGTCAACAAAAGTCAAACTTACTTAAAAAAGTTAAAAAAAACAATTTTACGGTTTTTATTGACTATTTTATAGTTATTTTATTATGGACTTACAATTTTTATTTTGAACATTGTTAAAAAAAATTGCATGGTTATTGACTAATTTTTTTGGAAATGTCTTTCATTAATACAAAAAAACTAGCTAAACGCTAGAAAAATCAAACATTACAAGGCATAATCAACCATTCTAACCAACTAATTTTAAACTTTTTACTACGGTTACAAATCCAATTATACGACACCTCCTTAATCGAATATATCAACATGCTTTTCCGGGCATCACCATTATTGAACGTCACCATTATTGTATCTATGTCTTCACAAAATCCACACCACCGTCAAACATACCGCTTCTGTAATGCACTTAACACGATTTGTTAAATTATTCGCATCCAACGTATACATTAGATCCTCCAAATTCAACACATTAATATCTAGCACTTGTAACCACCTACTAATCGAACTTCAAACATCCTTAGCCACCTCACATCTCCAAAAGATGTAGTCTAAATCTTCCACCGCATTACCGCACACATCACAACTTAACTGTTGGATCGGAACTCCTCGGGTCAATAAGTTACTTTTTAAAGGTATACGATTTAAAGCAACCTTCCAAAATAGAATGTTTACCTTCCTCGGAACAAGCCGATTCCACCGTGTCCGATTCACCGAACTTGGCAGGAATAAAGAGTCTAACCACCTTCTCGTCGCCGCAACTTCAAATACCCCATCTGGCCCTATTCCCCACTGCCACTTATCCAACTCATCATTAAGAGCTACCCCTTCCAACCTCGACGTAAGCTGCAGAATAAGAGCATCCAACCGGCCACCCCTTATAACACCGAACCATTCACCACTCGATCAACCACCACACATAAAGGATTCGCATCGATATGAAATAATCTCGGAAACAAAACCGATAAAGGGGTGTTTGACAGCCAAGAATCGTTCCAAAAAGATGTATTCAAACCGTTCCCAATCTTTTTTGACAAGTGATCCAACAACGGAATACCTTGAGCTTTATACTTGGCAATCATTTTTAACATTTGAGCCCGAGGTTGAGTACTAACATAGCCCGTGGTATCAATAGATACAAACCCACCATCTTGACAGTATAAAATTGTAATAATCTTTGTCCATAACACCTCCCGATTATTAACAAACCGCCACATCCATTTCAAAAGAAGGGCCACATTGAAAGCTTTTAAGCTCCCGATATTAAGCCCTCCATTCTCTAACGACGCCAACACCGCATCCCACTTCATCTAATGAGTTTTCTTCTTATCTTCCGAGCCTACCCAAAAAAACAAAGCCACAAACGTTCCAATATATTATCAACATTTCAGGGCAACAAGAATAAAGATAAAGAATACACCCCTAGACCACCTAACACCGATTTAATAAGCGTTGACCTACCTCCAATAGATAAAGCATTGACTTTCCATTTTGAAAGCTTTTGCTTAAATCTATTAATCAACCCATCCCGATGTTGTTTCCGAGACATGCAAGCTCCCACCAGAAGCCCTAAGTATATAAAAGGAACTCTACCTTGACAAACCCCGATCGAATCTGCCATATAGATTTGATTTATGTAAGTTCAGTTTCAACCCCAAAACCGTATAAAAATAATGAAGGATAATATGGAGACTTTGAATATTAGCCAACGACCATTCCCCCATGAAGATTGCATCATCTGCATAAAATAAATGTGAAATACACATCTTATCGTTTCGCACCTTCAAACCTTTATACAGATTATGAGACACCGCTTCTTCCATGGCCACATGTAACCCTTCCATAGCTATAATGAACAAAAAAGGCGAAAGCGGATCCCCTAGTCTTAAACCTCTTTCAAGCTTAAATTCCTTAGAAGGATTCCCGTGAAGAATCACGGATGCCTTGGCCGAATGTAGAACTGCTCTAATCCAATGTCGCCACTTTGCCGGGAAATCCATAAATTCCATCATTCGGTCCAAAAAATGCCAATCTAAAGAGTCATACGCTTTTTCAAAATCAATCTTTAAAATCATAGCTTTTTTCTTCTGCTTTTTGTACCATGCCAACATTTCGTTGACAATTAACGGTCCATCAAGAATCTGGCGGCATTTAATAAACGCTGACTGCTCCACACTGACAATCGAAATAACCACCAAAGTCAACCGAAGAGCTAACACCTTTGCAATAATTTTATACTGGAGACCAATAAGACTAATCAGACGGTAGTCATTAACCACCAATGGATTCAACACCTTTGAAATCAAAGTGATGAAAGACGCATTGCAGCCTGAAGGAACGAAACCTGTATCACAAAATTCAACAATAAAATTAAAGATGTCATTTTCTAAAATCTCCTAAAAGCTTTAAACAAAGGCAAATGAAAAAAACCATCCGGGCCCGGT
This sequence comes from Calendula officinalis, assembly GCA_963853835.1. Taxonomy (NCBI): domain Eukaryota; kingdom Viridiplantae; phylum Streptophyta; class Magnoliopsida; order Asterales; family Asteraceae; genus Calendula; species Calendula officinalis. The sequence goes on along the minus strand of OY970823.1, from coordinate 1,482,158 downwards.
GATTTATCATTTCCACAACTCCACACCGCTCATTTAACTTCTTCTTCCGTAACAGGCGCAATCAATAACGTCGAGCTATCCTCCGACAACCTTTTAAAAGTATCACTTCGATTTGCCACTTCAATCGACTGAACTCGTTTATATTTATTTTCAAAGAACTTATAAAATATCTTTAACCACCAGCGAAGACGTCACCCAAACACCTTCGTGTTTAACACCCTGCATCAAAGAATACCGGCGCTTGCTATTCAAAATACCATCAAAAATACTTTGAGTTCTCATCCCCTTCAATGCTCCATTTGACTTTTGTTTTTTGAGACAAATCCCTCCATTCTTTCTCATCTAGTTTATAAAGCATCTGCTTAGCACGATATCGAACTTGTCTTTCATTTTCTGTCACCGAACCCGTCTCCATCTTCTTCTCAATGCTTGAGATGTCATCCAACCATATCGAACTTGTCTTTCATTTTCTGTCACCGAACCCGTCTCCATCTTCTTCTCAATGCTCGAGATGTCATCCAACCATTTCTGACGATCACTTTGCTGTGTCTTCTTCTTCTCATGCCACCAAATCTTGCATTTTTCTTTGAGCATCTTAAGCTTGTCTTTAAACAATATCATAGCCCCCCCACTGTTGCAAGGCAACGGCTTCCTCCACTCACCCAAGACCAAATCTTCAAATTCACTATCATCCATCCACGAGTTAAAAAACCGAAAAACTCGAGTCCCATAATCAACAACTTCTTGCGATAATAAAATTGGCCTATGATCAGAGATGGAATCATTCAATACCGTAGCCATCAACTCTGAACACGCCTCGTTCACCCCTTCACTTACAAGAAAACGATCTAACTTGCTCATTTTTCGACCAACTCTACTCAGTCCTGTAAAGGCCGACCCGCCCATAGGAACTTCCACAATATGAGCCGAATCAATAAAATCATTAAAATCCTCCATCTCACTATCATTTTTGGAGCAACCCTACCTTTCCCCTTCCTCCCTAACCGCATTAAAATCACCGAAAAAAATATAATTACCATCATTTTCTTCCATGTAATGAACAATAAACTCCCATAACCATCTTTTATCAACATTACTTTGTGGGGCATACACATTCACCATAATACTCTTGAACTTATTAGCCTTCCATTCCCCAAGAACAAACAACACATTTTGACAACTAACTATCTTGGAACTCTCGAACAAAGAGGCATCCCAAATCGATAAAATACCACCTGTCAAACCAACCGCACTACTAAGGGCAAAATCAAAAGACATGTTACCCCAAATTTGCTTGATCATAAACATACTTACTTTAGAGAGACGCGTCTCTTGAATACCCAAGAACGACACCTTATACTTGTTACATACAACCGAAACTCGTTTACGCTTAACCACATCATCAATTCCACATGTATCTAAGGACATAATATTCATGGATGAAACTTATCATCTCCCATTCTACTAATAATTTTTTCAAGCGAACTTTGACACCCTTCCATATCGAGACCAAATGCACTTCCAATATCAATGAATCTATTGAGATCATCAATGAGAGAAACTGTTGTAACATTCTTTTTGTTAGGACTTATTGTTGTAAATAATAGTCTAGGGGGTATTTAGTAAATTGCATATTGTATAAGTTTGTCACTTAGGATTAATTAAAGGAATTAAGGAGAGGGTATAAAAGCAAAATTGTAATCCTTAATTCCCTAAATTTTGCCATTAATCAAACTTATTGTTCAAGCAAAAGCTCTCTCCCTCTCTCTACTTTCTCTTTCTAAAACCCTCATTTCTTACCCAAACTTTCACTAAAATCATCATCTTTGGATCAAGTAATGAATTGATTGCTTATCTAAGGTTCAACAATTGGTATCAGAGCACAAATTCATTCTGAATTCGATCCATAACCATTGCTTGCAGTCCAAATCAGAAGATCTAATGGGTTTTTCAAGTTTTTGAAGAAAAAGGGGTCAAAAATCAAAGTTCGGATTTAAGGTATAAATGTTTGTTTTTATGGGTTAAATTGCTTCATTTCTTCATTATATTAAGCTTAGAATCAGATTTCATCCAATTCCAATCCATATTGATGATGAAATTGTGATTTTAAGAAAACTCCATTAAAGCTTGAAAAAACCTTGAAAATTCAAATTTTAGATTAGATCTAGGTTGTTTTTCGTGAATATTATTGAAATGGATTGAAGGAAAACGTTTTTAGGTCAGTTTGCAAAAAGAATCATCGATTTTGGTTAACAAACGAGCATTCTAGGATCAATTTAGTGAAATTTCTGGCTGTTCGGAAGTGTTCTGCTCAAGAACGACGCTACTGTTCTCGGCCCGAGAACAGTGAACACTTCGGCTCGAAGCTCAAGAACAGTTTCGGCGCGAACACTTTGTGTCTCTTCAGCCCGAAGACTTTGTTCTTTTCGGCCCGAACACTTGTTCCACTTCGGCCCGAACACTTTGTTCTCTTCGGCCCGAACACTTTGTTCCACTTCGGCCCGAACACTTTGTTCTTTTCGGCCCAAACAATTGTTCCACTTCGGCCCGAACTCTTTGTTCTCTTCGGCCCAAACACTTTGTTCTTCTCGGCCCGAACAGTTTAAACTTCTCGACCCGAACTCTTTCACAAGACCTCGGTCCGAACTCTCTCAACACTTCGGCCCGAGAACTTTCTCAAACACTTCAAATTTGTTTTTCCCGTCGTGTTCTTAACCTTACCACTCAAGCATGACTTCCAAGGACGCCTTGTCCATTGGATCGGATACCAAACCACATGTTCTCTACCGCGGAGAATATGGTCAATGGAAGAAACGGTTTCTCCATTTATCCTTAGTCAAACTTCCGGTCCTCTAATCCTTGAATCTCTTCAAACCGGACCCGCAAAATTCTACCGTACTGTGGTAGCAGCCCCAAACTCTCAACCAGCGGTAACTGGTGGTGTTATTGAAATTCCCCTGGCGGAATATACCCAAGAACAGATTGAAAGGGCTAGGGCTGATGTGTATGCACACTCTTATATGCTACAGGGCCTTACAAATGAAATATACAGCAGCCTTGACAGGATGGAAGGTACTGACCTGGGAAACAAAGCTAAGATGGTATCCACCCTAAACACTTACGGTCAGTTTAAAGCTATCTCGGGAGAAGAATTGGTGCAAACCTACCAGAGATTCTGCAACATGCTCAATGACCTCGAAAGAACAACCTAAACAAAGGGAATCTTGAAATTAACATCAAATTTATTCAATCCCTACTTCCAGAATGGGAAATGTTTGGCAACAGTGCGATGCAGCACAAAGACTTAAGCCTCATAGACGTTCATGAATTATATGAATATCTTCATCAGAATGAACCTATGGTGAAAGGAATCGCTAAATCTAGGCAAGATAATGCTGACACACTTGCACTGTTGGCCAAACAAAACCAAGCTCTCAACAAAGGAATCAATGAAGCACTGATGGCAGCACAATCAAAAGAGGTAGTTAAAGATGAACCAGAGACTCTGATCCTTGAGGGGACAAACTAAGAAATTGAGTCAGTTCGTCAGGCCATAGCTTTAATATCGAGCTACAACAAAAAGTACTATACCAAGCCAACAAATAACAACCTCCGATCTTCCTCCAACTTCAAATTTAACTCTTCTCAAACCCCGACCAACAAAACATCTTCTTCTTCCACTGAGCCACCTAAAAAATGCTAAAACTGTGGCATGACGGGGCACTTCGCAAAAGAATGCAAAAAGCCGAAGGTTATGGACTCTGAATACTTTTAAAGAAAGATGCTCCTGGCAAAGCAGGTTGAAAATGGCAAAGTCCTTCTAGCTGAGTACATGCAATGGTTGGAAGACTCAGATGATCAAGAGGAAGAGGAATGCACTGCCAGCCTGGCTCTGATGGCTAGATCAAATGAATTAAGAGAGCTGAGCTAGGTATCCCAGAGAAGGATGAAAATGAGGTACATTCTTCTTCTTTTGATTCTTTTCTATCTGACTCAAACACTGATAAATCAGAAAATTCCTTGTTTAATGAAAACTTCTAATTAAAATTGATGAGAAATCTCAATTGACAAAACAAATTACTGTTTTAGAATCTGAAAAAGAACAACTTTTAAATGATTTAAGTGATTTAAGTCAATGCTTTCTTCAACTAACTCAAGTGAACAAGGTATTACAAAATCAGCTGTCTACGTCAAAATCTGCTTTTCAATTTCAAATTTCTGAATTACAAGATAATTTACAAAAACAAGTAAACACAACTAATGAATCAAATGCACAAATCACAAACTTAAAGGCAGAAAATGTCACATTTCGTCGTCAACTAGAAACACTTGTTCCTCAAGTAAATCAAAATAATGCTTCAACTAAAAAACTCAATAGTTACAACAACATTTGTCATCCTTTCATGTTGCTCACACCAGTGAGGTCAATCGACTAAATCAAATTATCAATGCAAAAAATCTTGAAATTTCAAACCTTAAAAACATGAAAATGGTGTCAAGTGAGAACGACGACTCTAAGAAGCTGATCAATGATTTGGCGATTCAACTTCATAGAGAACAAACATGGATAAAGATTGCAGACGTCAAGATGAAAGACTACCAAGATCAGTTGAAGACGGCTGGCATCGAAATTCAAAAATTAAATGAACAAATCAAAAATATAACGAAGAGTTTTAAAAAGGAAATCGATGAACAATCAGCAACCATACACAGTCTCACTGTCAGAAAAGAAAATGCTGAAGAACATATTTCTAAACTGGAGCAGACGATCGTCAAAGCTGGTCACACAGAACAAACAATAAAATTCAATGAGCCAAAAGAGTTCAGATCATACAAGTCAAAATTGAGTCTCGGAGCAGAGAATACCCGTCCTCTGGAAAACGCTGCTGATGTTCTTCCTACACTATACAATTACGATTACATGAACTTGGGAATCTGGCAAAGCTTCCTTCATATGCCAGATGAAGAAGTAGAAATTGAAAAGTTCAACAGGGAAAAGGAAGAAAATGCTCAAATTAGCTTCAATTATGATGCCTTAAACTCAACATACGAAAAGAAGAAAGCGAAATTTGAACACAACGAATATTTTCCAATCATCACACCAGCTAAATTTTCCATTCCTGAAAATGAAATTTTAAAACAAATCAAAGAGCCAAAGCTTTATGTTCCACCATTAATTTTAGAAAAGAAAATTATCCAATTAGAATCTCAAATTGATGAAACTCAAAAGGCCTTTGATTAAGAAAAAGAAAACCTTCAAAACAAAATACATAATTTAGAGGACACCATTTTAGAATTAAAACCTAAAACGAACAAAACTGTATCTCAAAATTCTAAATCCTCTTTATTAGGACCGGCACCAATTAATCTACTTCCAACCATCTTGAAGAGAAGCTCTAATCGACCTGTTTTGAATCTTGCAGATAAAAAATTAGAGTCTCAAAGGAAGAGGTCCATGAAGCCGGTTGAAGCCAAAAGAGCCAAGCAGTCAAAGAAGTCTATTCAGACTGGATCAAGTATGCTTAAGAAGTCTAGTCCATTTAAGTCTGTAGTTTCATATTTTTCTAGTTAAAAATATTTGTAATGACTTTTCACAATTTATTTCTCCAAAAGAACCTTATGGTTTTTTGTATGATTCTGCAGTTTATCGTCCTGTTAATTACACAGTTAATGGCGTAAATTTAATTATTAAAACTGATAAAAATGGCACAAAGGTTTATTTTGATAGAAAGAATGATAAACCAATTTCTCAGTACGATGAACGATATTTTATTAAAATAGATGCTCCTTGTGGTAAAAGACACGATGTTCTTGGTAAAGTTCGTGAAATCATTCAGTCTTGCACAACTTGCTATCCAGATCCATGCAAAACAATAAACTCTCGACCAGTAAAATCTACCATTACACGTTCATTCAAACCAACCTCTGAAAAATCTTCATCTCATCGTCGTCTCGTGTATCGGGAAGTTTCTAAACAAACATCGTCAAACTCAGAGTCTCCAACAAAAACTCACAAGATAACTTCCAAAAAAACCAAGAAATCTTCTCAAACTCCACAAACTTCTGTTTCCCATTTGTCTTCTCTTCGCACGTCTTCTCAAGGAAACTTTGCACAAAAGTCAAAACCGTCAGTTTCCTAAAAATGCGACAAACCATCCGCTAAAACGTCTACTCATGTGAAATATAATTGGATTAAAAATGAAAAATCTCATTGGATTATTCAATCCTCTGAAAAATCTCTCAAATGGGTAATCAAATCCGAACTGCCTCCTAGCAGTTCCCCAAAGCTCTAAATTGATCATCACATAAAATCTGCATAAAACATCTGTCACTAATCGTTCTGGACCCATACATCATTGGGTACCTAAAATTTTTTATTTTTTTTATGCAGAATATATGGTACCTTAACTCGGGTTGTTCAAGGCACATGACGGGAAACAAAAATCTATTGACCAATTTTCGTCAAAAATATCTGGGAACGGTCAAATTTGGAATTGATCATTTAGCTGCTATTTTAGGACTTGGTGACATCATTCGTCCAAATCTTATTATCAGAAATGTTGCTTTTGTCGAAGATCTCCCACATAATCTTTTTAGCATCGGTAGATTCTGTGATAAAACTCTGGAAGTCAACTTTCGCACAAAAAAATGTGCTATTCGTACATATGATGGAGAAGAACTTCTTACCGGAACCCGTGATACAAACCTATTCACCATTAATCTTAATGATGTTGTTCCACTGGAAGAAGTATGTCTCGTATCAAAAGCTACTTCCAATGAGTCATGGTTATGGCATCGTCGTTTGTCTCATCTTAACTTCAAAACCATGAACACACTCGTAAAAGGAGGTCATGTATCTGGATTACCTGATGTTTCTTTTGACAAAGACCATAAATGTTCATCATGTGAAATGGGAAAAATGACTAAAAAGTCTCACAAACCTAAACCGGCACAAAGTACTTTTAAACCTCTTGAATTACTTCACATGGACTTGTGTGGTCCAATGAGCATTCAAAGTCTTGCAGGTAAACGATATGTCCTAGTTATTGTTGATGACTATTCAAGATACACATGGGTCCATTTCCTTCGTTCTAAGGATGAAGCCGCTGAGATCATCATTTCATTTATCAAGAAAACTCAAGTGAACCTGGAATTAAATGTTCACACAATTCGTACTGACAATGGTACTGAATTTAAAAATCGAGTTCTTGATTCTTATCTTGAATCTGTTGGCATCACTCATCAGTTCTCCGCTGCACGAACTCCCCAACAGAACGGTGTTGTTGAAAGAAGAAACCGTACTTTAGTTGAAGCTGCTCGTACAATGCTTTCATTTTCAAAACTTCCATTGTCTTTATGGCAGAAGCCATCAGCACCGCCTGTTTTACTCAAAACCGCTCAATCATCAACAAAACATACAACAAAACTCCCTATGAACTCATCAACAATCAAATACCAAATGTAAACTTTTTCCACATATTTGGTAGTCGATGCTTCATTCTAAACGACAAAGATAAACTGAACAAGTTTGAAGAAAAAGCCAATGAAGGAGTCTTCATTGGATATTCAAAGGAATCAGCTTCATTCAGAGTCTACAACCGATCTACAAGATTGGTCAGAGATAGTGTCATTGTGTCATTCGATGAAACTTTTCCGCTTGATTCATTGACGAGTGGAATTGAAAGACCAATTCCCACAACCTCCTCTGATCATTCAACATCTCTGAATGATCTTGAAATCTTATTTGAGCATTTCTATGATGAATATCACAACATCAGACATCCACCCCCACCTCCACCCCACCCCCACCTCCACCTCCGGCAGATGTTTAATCCATCACTGCTCCGGAAATCCACACTCCATCCACCAATGAATCCCCATCACCCACATCTCCTGCTCCAACGTCACCAATTCCCACAGCAAATGTCGGTCCTTCAACAGCAACAATGGAAACTCAATCACCACCTGATGACCCTCCACCTCTGTCAAATATTATTGCTCCACAGGTGATTGATTTCTCTAATTTCATCTTCCAAGGGCTGACCCTCAATCACTTCCTCAACCCCCAACTCCTAAAACTTCAATAATACCACACCCTGCTTTCACTGATAATTCCAACGTTAACCCTGGTCAACTTCCACTTCCTCATTCTACTAAGTGGACAAAGGAACATCCTTTGGATCTCATCATCGGAAACCCAGAGATATCCGTCCAAACTCGAAGGGCTACAACGGACGAATGTCAATACGCTTCATTCTTAAGTTCCACTGAACTTAAGGAAGTCAGTGAAGCTCTTTCCGATCCAGGCTGGATAATTGCAATGCAAGAAGAAATTAATCAATTTAAAAGATTAAAAGTCTGATACTTAGTTCCAAAGACTCCATGATCATCCGTCATTGGAACTAAGTGGATTTTCAAGAACAAGAAAGACGAAAATGGAATTGTCATTCGTAACAAAGCAAGGTTGGTTGCTAAGGGTTACGCTCAACATGATGGGATTGATTATAAAGAAACATTTGCTCTAGTTGCCCGTATTGAAGCCATTCGCATTTTCCTAGCATATGCAGATCACAAAAAATTTACTATCTATCAGATGGATGTAAAAACTGCATTCTTGAATGGTATTCTGAAAGAAAAGTGGTTTGTCCAAATCATGTCTATGTCCTCGACAAAGCTCTATATGGTTTAAAATAGGCCCCTCGGGCATGGTATGATATTCTTTCCAAGTTCTTGGTCGAATCTGGTTTTTCAAAAGGAAAAGTCGATACCACTCTATTTATCAAACGTCAAGGGGAAGATATCATATTAATTCAGATCTATGTCGATGACATCATCTTTGGTTCTACAGATTCAAAATACTGCAAACGTTTCTCCGATCTCATGGTTAAACGGTTTGAAATAAGCATGATGGGGGAAATGAACTTTTTCCTAGGTCTTCAAGTTCGTCAACTTCCAACGGGTATCTTCATCAATTAATCAAAGTATATATCTGATCTGCTAACAAAGTATCTCATGGACGACTTTAAACCTATTGCAACACCAATGTCCACTAGCACGAAACTACATGCAGATCTCGATGGTAAACCGGTAGATGTCACAAACTATCGGGGTATGATTGGATCCTTACTTTACCTAACAGCCAGCCGTCCGGACATCATGTTCCCAACATGCATATGTGCCCAATATCAAGCTGCACCGAAAGAATCTCACTTTCTGGTCGTCAAACGAATATTTCGTTATCTCAAAGTCACCAGAGACCTTGGTCTATGGTATCCTAAGGAAACCTCGTTTGATCTTTCTGCCTTTATGGATGCCGATCATGCTGGGTGTATGCTGGACAGGAAGAGCACATCTAGAGGAGTTCAATTTTTGGGACATAAACTAGTCAGCTGGTCATCACGAAAGCAAAACTGTGTCTCACTATCAACTGCTGAGGCAGAATATGTTGCGGCCGCTAGCTGTCTTTCCCAGGTGATATGGATGCAATCACAATTAAAGGACTATGGCTTTTCATATAGCCGTGTTCCTTTATATTGTGATTCCAGAAGTGCAATTGCAATATCTTGCAATCTAGTTCAACATTCTAAAACCAAACATATCGATCTTCGATATCATTTTATCAAAGACCACGTTGAACTGGGTAATGTTGAATTGTACTTCGTATCCACCGACTTTAAATTGGCAGATTTGTTTCCCAAGGCTTTGGACGAAAAACGTTTTAATTATCTGGTCTCAAAGCTTGGTATGCTAAATCTCAAAAATTAATTGTCCTTCAATTCTTATCTATCAATTTGTTTAGTCGATGTATTCTTCGTATCATCGTAATGGCTTTCAAGAAACTCGTCTTGAAACCCGCTCGTCAAAAGTCGTCATCGATCAAGGGGGAGAATCTACTCTTCGCATCAGTCGAGGGGGGAGCTGATGACTCGTTTCAATTGCTCAGACATTCCCGACCTTTGACATTTATTAGGATTTTACGTCCTTTTTAATTCTTTAAATTCTATTTTATTTTATTTTAATTTTAATTTAATTTAATTTAATTTTATCTTATTTTAAATTTAAAATTAAAAATTAAAATCTTTGTTTTGTCCAAACCGTATCCCGTACACACCACCGACCCGAGCCGGAATCCAGACCGTATCCCGAGCCGAACACCACATACCATGTAAATACAACCCTCCGTACACCATATGTCTCTTTACTCTCTTCTCGCTCACACACACTAAAACACCACGCGAAACACACAATGAACTCCGATTCTTTCGATTCTTCACCAATCCGGCTCGAATCTGATCCATACCACTCGCAATCTCATCCTCGTCTGATTTCGGTATGTTGTCATCAACCATTACATTTATTTCCCTTTTGATTTCACTCGATTCAACTGATTAAGGTTCGACCGGTTCTAGGGTTTATACGTATAAGGAAATTGTTCGATCTAGGGTTCCTTAGCAAGTAATAAGTTGTCTAGATTGTTAGAATAGCCAATTCGATCATCACATGCCTGTTTTTGAAAGTGAAAATTGACCTAAGACAGATCAAAGATCAAAACTTGCAAAATCTGAAAGATCATCCAGGTCCTCGGCCCGAACTCTTTAAATAGACTTCGGCCCGAACTCTTTAAATAGACTTTGACCCGAACTATTTCAATAGACTTCGGCCCGAACTCTTTCAATAGACTTCGGTTCGAACACTTTCATTTGACTTCGACCCAAACACGATTCCCGGCCCGAACACATCCATAGTCTTGAGCCGAACTCTTTTTAAGCCGAACTCTTTCAAAATTTCAATTTTTTTCTCTAAGACTTTTTATTATATACATATATATATATATACATATATATATATATATATATATATATATATATATATATATATATATATATATATATATATATATATATATATATATTATATACAATTATAATTTATAAATTTTATTTATTAACATTTTTAATAAAATTAAAATTTTTATATTATTCTTATTATATATATCTATATATTATTACAATTACTTAACATTGAGTCGTCTCGTTCAGTGAATATTGTCATCGTATTATTTTTCTAAACATTGTGTACTTACTTTGCTTGTTGTTTGTGCCATCTTGTTTTTATTGTATAATTCTCAGATGGCGGAAGAACAAATCATAGACGAAAACACTTTTGTTCCACTGTACAAGATCAAGCCACTAAAAGAAAACAACTACTTCTAGGACCCGGAGGACGAGGTCACCTTCAGCATAGAATACTGGTCTTATCCCACATTCTTCAACGTCACCCGATATTCTACATGATCAATGCTAGGCCAGAAGTTCCACTGATATATGTTCAACAATTCTTCAGCAACCTCACTCTCGTGACATCAACCGACCCACATCAATTTGAAACAGTGATTGACGATCAACCGGTGCACTTCACAAAAGATGATCTATATGACATCTTCAGGCTTCCTCGTGGTGATTCACGACCACCATTCACTACCCATGAACCTCAGCTACCATTTAAAGACGTGTACGCAGGAATTCACGATCTTGGTCTTAACCTTCCTCGGGATTATATCGATCTTAGAAATCTCAAAAAGAAGAATATGGCAAGGTGCTGGTCCCATGTCTTCACTATTTTCAACAGATGCCTGACAGGAAAGTCATCTGGTAACGACAGGGCCTCCATAAACGTCCATCACGCCTATCATGCCCTCTGCTATAACAAACATTATGACTATGCCGCATATTAATGGGAAGAATTCACGACAGCCCGAGAGAAGGATCTGAAATATCTGATCTACCCGAGGTTCTGGTCAATCCTAATCGAACACTTCATGAACCGATTGTCACACCCCACCAAACAAATGAGTTTTACTTCATTTAAAATGTTTTGCGGAAGAACGAGGGTGTAACGTTCATGATTACATAGCAAAAATTAAGCAAACAAACAACCACGCAATAACGAAAAATAAAAGGTGTTTCACTTTCCAAAAGTAGAAAGTTTCCAAAAATAGTAAGTTTCCTAAAATAGAAATTGTTTTGTAATGAAATGATTGTTCGTAAACTTAATGTTTTAATCATGGATCACGACAATCCCACTGCTCATATCCTCCAGTTCCACTGCACTTAATCACCTGGAAAAACATAAATAGTAAAAGGGTCAACAATAATGTTGAGTGAATCCACAGGGTTATAGTAAAAGTTAAAGTAAAGTGCTTTGCTACCCAAAATGTTTGTTATGAAAATGTTTTATGACTGAAAAAGTATAAGGTTCAACACTCATAAGATATGAGGAGTAAATACGAAAAGTAAAGTGCAATTGTAGAAGATCTACAATTACTAGTTTAGTTTATGAAAATGTGTTGAACAAGTTGTTATGTTTGACATCGCATGACCGTTATCCCCAACAGGTAGCTAGTCTATTGAGTTAATATGCCAACCCCTAAGTCCACAATCAACACTTCAACTCCAGTATGTTATGTTCTTTTATGGATATACACTCCCGGAAATGTCTTGGATAAACCAAGTAATGATCAATCGTTCGTTGGGAGGATGAGTGTCAGCCAATAGTACTATCTGCATATCCATGGTCTAGATCCACTAGTTAATGATTGCTGGCAAACCTTAGTCCAGTATAATAATCGTTTATCATGCCAACGCGATAATAAAAATGTATAGATGTTGTACAGTCATAGTAAAACAGTAGCAATTGTGTTTATGTTTTCCACCCTAAATTTATAAAACGGTAAAAGTAGTAAAAGGGGTCTGTGGACTCACCTGGCAAAGCTTAGCGACAATAATAAGACAGAGGAATCCTTCAAAGACTCCTAGCTTCCTAAACGATACGACTTACTAATTAGACTAAGCTAACAACAGGCGATTCTAGATACAATATAAGTTAAATGATATGCAATTTATGTTATGTTTTATGTTTTGTGACATCGAATGAATTTGGATCATTGGGCCTTAATGGGCCGAAATGAAATGAAATGGGCTTCAAAATGAAATGAAATGAAATGGGCTTCGGTTAGGCTTATTGGGCCTATATTGGGCCTATTGGGCCACTTGGGCCTCTTATTGGGCTTAGGTCCGATTAGATTGGGCCATGGATTGGGCTTGGGCCCAATTGGGTTCAGGTTGGGTATAAGTGGGCCAATGGTTTGGGCTTTGGTCCAAATGGGCTTGGATACTAATGGGCCAACTAAGGTTTGGGCCCGATAGAGTAAGGTAGATCGATATGGGCCAAGTACGGGCCTTGGCCCGATTGGGTATTCGGGTTTGGTCCATGATTTGGGTCAAGATCCGGCCTTGACCCGGTTTGACTTATGGGTCTACATTGGTCAATCCTAGAAGTCAACATAGCTCAAAATTAGTCAACAAAAGTCAACATGGGTCCACTCGATTTCGACTAGGGTTTAGCCTAGGATGCTATTCGGTCAACCAAGGTCAAACATGGTCAATCTAGGTCAACTAGGCTCGGTTTTGATGGTACTTCGGTTAGGGTTGGCCGGCTAGGCCGAAACCCTAAGGGTTTGGTTCTAGTTTGGTCTACATCGAGTATAGGTCCGAGTTTAGTGCTTAGATCGGGTAGGGTTCGAGACTAGGGACTAGATCTAGGGTTTATCATGTCAAAGTTCGAGATCTAGGGTTCTAGGTAACGGATCTAGCAACAAATCACGCAATAAACACACACACATGCATACGGTCGCATACATGCTTGTATGTTCGGACTTTCTTGGTTAACCGAGACCATATGGCCTAGGGTCATGGTCTCGGGTTCGGAACAACAGATTAGAAAGGATAAAGCAAGTAGAAGCAAGGATTTTAGGGTTCATACCTTGGATCAAACGATCAAGAAACGAAGGACGATGATGGTTGCTTGGGACGATCGGAATGGACGAACAAAAAGGGTATGCTTGGGGTGTTGCTCTCGGCCGAATAGGGTAAAACAAAAAGAGATTAGGGTTGACATTGTGAGGTTTATATAGTGTAGGTTTCTAGGGTTAGGAAGGAGAGTTTGATGGCAACTAGGACTCATTCAAATCTCTTAGATGGATAAGGCTTGAAAATAGATATGATCAAACCATTTAAGCACATGGCCAACACCTCTAGGTGTTTTGGCCGAGATTATGGTCGAGCAAGGGAAGGAAAACCGGCCACAATGTGGTCGGGTATCGAGTCCAAGTGTCGGTTTAGATAATTTGTACATTCGAGTCACGTTTAAGTTAAATTTGTTACGTTTGTTGTTTAATCGATAAGCTTATTGTTTTAGAAATGTTTTAGCTCAAAAGAGTCACCATAAGGAAATAAAAATGTTGTGTTGACTAAAATAGTCGAACACTAATGTATGGTGTAAAAATATATAAGTTTGTTGTGTATTAGGATGCCAGAAATAAAAATGTCTATAAATAGAAACTTTCTAAATGAGGAAAGTTCTAGAATTGAAATGAAGTTACATACCAGAAATATCGAGTTGTCAGACCGATATCCAAACATTCACATCAGGGATGCTGCAAAGCAATTCAGCCCAGCTCGTGTTGTGTACTTTCGGAAAGATAGTGGTACGTCCGTTGTTCATACAACACCGGTCCCTCTCGAACTGCTCAAAATTGGTGACATCAATCTTGATGTTATCAGACGATACCGAGATGTTCACTATCCTCAATGGAGACCAGAGGATGAACAACCGCAACCAGACCAACCAGCTGCTCAACAACAACCACCACCTGCTCCACAACAACCACCACCTGCTCCACAACAACCACCACCTGCTCAACAACAACCACCACCTCAACAACAACAACAACCGCCTCAACGACAACAACCACTTCCCAGACAAGCAGCTGCAACACGTCAACCACCGACTCACCGACGTGCAAAACGACTTCGCCTTACATCCAGCGGTGCATCCGGAAGTCGGTCGGTTGCAACTCCTTCTTCTTAGCCGCTAGCAACTTCACCCCCACGACCAATTGTCACATCACCCATTCAACCAACTGAATCTTCCTCCTCATCATCATCAGATTCTGCCACAGACTCTGAGCGCCCAAACTCACCACCTGGTCCACCTTCACCATGACCACAAAGATCGCCGAATCCCTTCGATGATCCTCTTTTCTTGGATCCATCATCACCACGACACCCACAACTACCACCCTCATCCGTATCTCATTCTTACTTGACTACCACAACTACAACTTCCAACGTTCATTCACCAATCACATCCACCATACCACCAATCACTTCGACGATCCCCACAACCATAACTTCCCTACCACCACTCACATCCACCATAACACAATTCACTTCGTCCATCCGAACAACCATAACCACCGTTCCACCAACAACCACTACTATACCACTAATCTCATCCACTACACCAACAACAACTACAATACCACCAACAATAACCACAATACCACCACTCTCAACCACTATCCCACAAACCACCACCGTCTGATATTAGCAAATTTATACATATATTTATCTGCCAATATACCTAATTTTATATGTGTTTATCAATTAGAATATGATGTTATCACTAAAAATGTAGTTTCCGTTGTGTTTTGCAGGCTATAGAAGAAAACGTAACAAAAACGGGTCAAAACAGCACAAGAAACGAAAGACTGCAGGAAATTAAGAAATAGCGACGCGATCCCTAGATCGCGACGCGATTTCCTTAGCTATTTTCCAAACGCGATTTTTCATGCCTTAGCTATTTCGGCGTTCCGTTTTCACACGAAATACCGAAAATAGCAACGCGATTAAAGATAGCGACATGATTTTTAGCGATCAGATGACTATTTAAATAAATCTGCAGATCTGAATTAAACACTTTTAGACCTAATTCGAAGGGCAGCCGAAAAACACCATTGGAGCACTCAAGATCGAGATTTCAAGCATCAAACATTGTTTTTTTTTTATCATCTTTGATTAATTCTATGTTTATGAATTCGAATCTTTACATTTGTTTGATGATTTTTAGCATGTCTATGTGCTAATCATCTTTTATTCACTATGATTAGATGAAGTTAGGGTTTTAGGTTTTGATATTCTTAGGATTTTATGATGATTGTTTGAACACTTGTGTTTCTAATAAAGAACCTTTTCATTAAACCTTTACTTTTGCATTATTGAATCTGTTTATTGCTTGGTTGATAAAATATTGACAACATTGAATTGATCTAGTAATTCCCCTGACTTTTCATATCTTTTGACCTAGTCAGTGACTCACTAGAAATAGGGGTCCGAGATTTGATACCAATAACCTAGGTGAAACTTAGAGTCTGATCTTTAGAGAAGAAATTCCTAGGATTAGAAGGTCTCGGAAAGCCGGACGTAGTTAGAAATAGCAAGCATCAGTGTGAATTTAAATAGGCTTCTTGAGAAGAAATTCCTAGAGATCATATTAGATTCATTGTAATTAAACCACTTCTTAATTTGGAAAATTTGAAATGTCTTGTAAACCGATAAAAATTGTCTTTTAGAAAATTAAGATTAGCAAAGCTAGCTCCCGATGACATTAGGTTGGATTAAGAGTTTTTAGTTTACGTGAATAAAATTGCTAAATAATAATTTTAATGAAAAATTTGAGAACCGGTGAGAATATTCATCCGGCCTTGTGTTCTCGATGAGTACGCCCGAGGGGTCCTTTAAACCTAGCATTCTAAGGTCAACTGATCTGGACATGTTGGTCGAAAGTCTTTTATGCGGGTTCACAATGTAAGCTGAGGTTTCAAATCGATTCTTGAATAATTACCTAATTAAATACTTAGGGAGAACAATTAGCCGACCTTGGGTTCCCGACGAGTACGCCCGAGGGGTACTTTAAACCTAGCATTCTAAGGTCAACTGATCTGGACATGTTGGTCGAAAGTCTTTTATGCGGGTTCTCAATGAAAGTTGTGGTTCTCTCTTCCAAACAAAATAAATAAATAAATTAGCAAACATGCAAAGCATGTAATAAAAGAAATGAAAAATCAAATAAAATAAATAAACATGCAAAGCATGAAGAAATAAAGCAAATAAGTTGTGAAATGAATAAATAAACTAATTTTTCTTCTTTTAACCTAACTAGTTGGGTAATTTTCATAAAGATGGCGTTTATAGGTTATGCAAGAATGGTTGAGGATCTAAGTTAAAAGTAGTATAATTAGCATAGTTAAAAATTTGATTAGATTTGTGAAAAGTTAGCTAAATTCCTTACACAAACTTGGGCCTAAAATATAGTGGAAAATTTTAACTGCTAAATGGACTAGGTTCTGAAAATTGTTATGTTTCTATGAATAAATTGAGATGAAGTGTCGACTGCATTATATTTTTATATATATATCTGATTGAATTATTTTACTGATGATTTGCTTGAGGACAATCAAAGTTCAAGTGTGGGCATGTTGATATTGGCAGGTTTATATATATATATATATATATTTATCTGCCAATATACCTAATTTTATATGTGTTTATCGATTAGAATATGATGTTATCAATAAAAATGTAGTTTCCATTGTGTTTTGCAGGCTATAGAAGAAAACGTAACAAAAACGGGTCAAAACAGCACAAGAAACGAAAGACTGCATGAAATTAAGAAATAGCGACGCGATCCCTAGATCGCGACGCGATTTCCTTAGCTATTTTCCAAACGCGATTTTTCATGCCTTAGCTATTTCGGCGTTCTGTTTTTACACGAAATACCGAAAATAGCGACGCGATTAAAGATAGCGACGACGTTCTAGGAAAGGCGTATTTTAGGTGATTATTTTATAACTAGTTTCAACACATCAAGTTTTTGGCGCCGCTGCCGGGGAACAGTTGCGAGATTAGTAATTTAGAACTAATTTGTTAATCGATCCTTGTCTAGAGAGTTATTTCTAAACAAGTTATTTTTATCGTTTTTATTATTTGTTTGGTTTTCATTGAAGTTGTTAAACTGTTGCGTTTTTACGATTTGCTTTTTGTTTTGCAGGTGTATGACCCGTAGCTCTGATTCAGATCCATCGAGACTTCTGCGCCAGCGATGTAGAGCAGTTTTAGCAGCACAATACCTCGAGTCAATCAACTTTCAATCTATAGAAAACCCAATTTACGATATGGGAGATCAAGCACCACCAGATCCGCCACCAGAACAGCCCATGTGGAACACCAGGCAAACAGCACCAACTGGTCCTAATCCATCCATCACAGTGCCCGAATTGAATAATATCAATTTCGAGATTAAAGGGCAATTCATCAGTATGGTGCGGGATCTGAATTTTGACGGAAGATTATGCAATGATCCCAATAGACATCTAGAAAACTTTCTAGAGATTTGTGAAATGTTCAAGCAAAGAGATGTAACAATTGATGCCATGAGATTGAGATTGTTTCCCTTCAGCTTAGCTGGGGATGCAAAAGAATGGGTTAAATCATTAGAGCCAGGCTCTATTACGACTTGGAATGAACTCCGGAGCCGTTTTATTACTCGTTATTTTTCACCAGCTAAGGCTGATAAACTTAAAACTGATATTTTGGCTTTTATGCAGGAGTCAGGTGAAAAGGTAACGGAGGCCTGGGAAAGACTGAAAAGCTTACTACGGAAATGTCCCAACCACGGTTTAGAGAAGAATAACATAGTGCATATTTTCTACAGGGGATTGGATCACGCATCTCGTTCCCTCCTCGATTCCTCAAGTGGCGGACTATTCATGTACAAAACACCAACTCAAGCGTATCAACTTCTTGAAGACATCTCGATGCACAGTCTGGAATGGACATCCGACAGGCGAGTCTGACAGAATCACGAATCCCTAAAGGCAGTTGATGATCGACAACATGATGAAGTGGCTGCAATTAAGAACAACAAACATGTATTTGAGCGTAAATTAGACAAAATAACCAGTTGTTTGAAGGAATTATGTGCACAGTCAGTCAACCTATGATGATACATCCATGCCTACGAAACACTTAAGGGTTACACCGGTGAGTACATGTAATATGATTCATAATAGTCATTATGAATCAGTTAAGTATTAAGTTAAGTTTAACTTATTACTAGATTAGTCTAACTAACTAATTAATACAAGTAGTTGCGCATTTACTAGTTGAGTAAATATACAATGTGTTAATAATTGATTATCCATGATATGATTTAAAGCTATTGAATCATATAGTAATTGGATAATATTGTTGTATAAATTATATAAAGGTTATTATATAATTAACTATTAGAAGTATAAATACAAGTATATAATTCGTGTACATGGGTACCGAATTATTAGTGTATTAATACTAGACATTTAGTAGTTAAGTGCAACAATAATAAACAAGTTAAACTGTAAGGGATGGAAGTGTTAAAAGGAAGTTTAATTAAAGATCTAATATTAATTAAACTATAAGGGTTCTAAGCGTAACTTATTTGTATATACATAAGAGGCTTAGGGTAACCCTAAAACCCTTGATCATTCACACGAAATACTTCCTCCTTCCCTCTCCTTGGCTTCGACCGAAACACACCCAAGAACACCAAGTTTGGTGTTCTTCGTTCTTCGTTCTTCGTGTTCTTCGTGTTCTTCAAGTCTTGAAGATCCAAGTTCATTGCTTAGATCAACTAGAAGATCGCTCGACTTGTTCATCATCAGTGGATCTATCTTAAGCAATCAACAAGGTATGTTTTGGGAAACCCTTTTCTCCCTTCTCCCTCTTGGACGAATTTCGGCCAAAGAACCCTAGGGTTCTTTGGTTGATGGTCACGAACACACAAGTATGTGTGTGTTCGAGTTCGAGTACAAGGTTTCTTTCTTGTTAACCTAATCTAGTTCTCCAACATCCCAATCCATTAGGGTTTAAGGATTAGGTTTAATCCCAGTTCCGCATTTAGGGATTAAATCAGCTAGTTGGTTTTAACCGGTCAAGAACAAGTTCATGTTCTTGGTCAGTATGGTCGAACCAAGTTTACTAGGAGGTTGAACCAAGTGTTCGATCAGTGTCATGTAAAACCCTACAGTGGTATCAGAGCGCTGGTTTAGAGATCTAGACTAGATTAACAAAGATTGTTTGTTTACTTTAATTTTAAGTTTTTTTTTTGTTTCAAGTATTCTTTCTTCTTCATATTTTTCGAAAAGAGGGAAGAAACCCTAGGACCAAGAACATTAAACTAGTCTAAGTTTAATTAGTCAAAAAGGTTTCTAGAAAACCCTAGCAATTTTCGAAAACCGTAGAAAGAACCCTAGGATCAAGTATATTAAACAAGATATGTTTAATTGATCAAAATGATTCTTTCCATAATCCCTTAGAAATTTCGTGACCAAGGAAAACCCTAGGATCAAGTATATTAAACAAGATTTGTTTAATTGATCAAAAGGATTCTTTCCTAGACCCTTAGGATTTTCGAAAATCTAGAGGTTACTTGGACACCAAGTTTATTAAACTAGCCTAGTTTAATTGGTGGAAAAGTTTCCTAGCCTTAAGTTTTCGAAAACCCTAAAGAACCCTAGAACATTAAACTAGTTTAAGTTTAATAGTTTAAAAGTATTAATTAGGATAATAATCTAAAACCTAGTTAATTAGACAAGTTTATGTCTAATAGGTTTAATTATTATTTTGATAGATTTATTAAAGCTAGTTCTTTAAATCTAGTAATTTAGACAAAGTTTTATTGTCTATAAGGTTTAAATTAAAAAAGTTTAAATAAATTTATTAAAGATTATAATCTATTTTAGAATTTAAACAAAGTTTATTGTTTAATAGGATTGATTAAAATTAGTCTTTTAATTAAAAATAATATCTTTGATCAAGAAAGTCAAAACCCTAGTTTTGATTGGTCAAAACCAAGATTAGGGTTCATCTAATTAATTTAGGGAATTGATAAAGAGGATGTTAATTTTTAAAGTTCTAAAATTAACAAGGTGTATTTATGTATTTATATATATATGTATTTAATTTTTCGGAATTTTTAATAATTATGTAAAATTGAATTTTAAAAGGATATAATAAGTTTATACGTATTTTAATTAGATTAAGTTAAAATACACATGTATAAGCTTGATGTAATATTCTTATTAGAATGTTACAAGTTTATTATAAAATATACATATATATACGAATACATTAAAATACAAGACAAAATGGAACAATTAAAAAGGGAAATGTTATTTTGAGCTTTAAGATAATATTATAATTAGTTATTGTATAAGTTATAATATAATTAAAACTAGAAAGTACAAAGTTATGATTTCATTATAACTAGAAATTGTACAAGTTGAAATTATATGATTAAACTAGAAATATACAAAGTTATATATATTAAGATGTATAAAGTTATAAGTTGTTATAACTAGTTAATTATACAAGTATAGTATAAGTATTTTAAAAGTCATGTAATATACTAGATTAATGATCAAGTATAAATAACAAGGACCTATATTTAACTAGTTCAAGTTAAATATAAGAAAGGTTTAAACAAACTAAGAATTATTATATATAGTCTTTATATAATAAGTTTATTAGTTTCACCAAGTATAAACCGGTGATTGTGTTAGCTTAAGTTTCATCATGGTTGTTGAAGCTAGTGGGAGCTACACAAGAAAATCACAAAGTTTGTAAGTGTGTCGTTGAGACATAAGTTTTGGTCGAATCTAATAAGTCATAAGAAATGTTTGATTTGATTATTAGACATATGAAAAACTAGACGTGTTAAAATAGGTTTATGTTTCAAGTTCATGAATCATAAAAGAATTTAAAAGTTTAACATAAATTTTTAAGTTTTTCAAGTAAGATAAAACAAGTAAGTTTTATTCTAGGTAAGGTTTTTCACAAAACCTAGTAAAACGTTTTGTACACCTCATTTTAGGTATACATGTAAAATCGTGTAAATTCTTGAAACTATAAGTTTTAAAGAATAGTTCTTAAGTTTTAAAAAGGTGTCTTGTAGAACTCTTCAATTCACAAGTCACACATTCTAAACAAGGATTAAGATTGGAATAAAGGTTTAAATTTAGTTTAAGACTTAAACAAACCCAACTAAATCTTAGATCTAAGTACTATCCACCTATTGGAACACCTCACTTGTTAAACGATATTCATATTGTAAGGATAAAGAACCTTAGATATGGATTCAAATCATTGCGAGTGTTAGGGTGCGTAAGGTTCTGTGATAATCGGGAGTCCCGGCGCAGAGTATCGCACTGTCTTAGATGGTCTGATCTACTTTGGTGATAATCGGGAGTCCCGGCCCAAAAAGTACTTGAGTAGAATAAACATACTAGACTTTATTACTAACTTCGAAATGTACAATTAGATTGTACAAAGTTGTAATAAGTTATAAGTCTAAAGATTCTACGACCCCTAGGAATCGTGTCAAGTCTTGATACGATCGGTAAGGATGTTACCTACCAGAAATAGCATGTCTCGTCGGGAAGTGCCCAAACCTTGCGGCGAGAATGTGATATATGGATCCTAGGCCTAAAATATTAATTATGGGTTTATAATATATTTTAGAGAATGTTTATTGATGATTACTAATTAAACTGGGTTTGATTTGTAGATGGCAGCAACAAACGTGATTGCGACAACAAGTACCAACAATCTCTCACTTCGCTCAATCCTCGAAAAGGACAAGTTGACTGGGTCAAACTTTCTCAACTGGGAGCGCAATCTTCATATTGTGCTCAGGCATGAGAGAAAGTGGTATGTCTTGGAGAGAGCAGTACCAAACACCCCTGCTGTTAATGCCAGAGCTGAAACGAGGCAAGCTTATGATAAGCATGTCAGTGATGCACTCGATGTGAGCTGTCTGATGCTCGCCACCATGAGTCCTGAGTTACAAGCGGGACTTATGGATGTGCCTGCATTTGAGATGATCCAGCAACTTAGGGATTCATTTCAAGAGCAAGCTCGCACTAAGAGGTTTGATATCAATCGAGCCTTGAACTCTTGCAAGATGGTCAAAGGAACGCCGGTGAGTGCCCACGTCATGAAAATGAAAGGACACATGGATCACCTCGCTAGATTTGGTCACCCCGTACCGTTGCAAATGGCAACAGATACTATACTCAACTCGTTGTCTGATGACTACAAGTCTTTTGTGGTCAACTACAACATGCATAATATGGAGAAATCCATTGCTGAGCTACATTCCATGCTCAAGACAGCTGAGTTGAGTTTGGGGACCAAATCTAAGGACGTTCTCTTGATCGGTAACGGCGGTGGCGGTGGGAAGAAGAGAAAAGGGCATGGTGGTAAAGGAAAGGGTAAAACCTATCCTAACCAAGGAGTGCCAAATGGTAAAGGTGTCAAACAAAAGGTCAAGAAGGTTAAGCCTAACACTGCGAGGACCGAGAACCGGTGCTTCAAGTGTGGTGAGGCTGGGCATTGGAAAAGGAATTGTCCAAAGGGTGCAAGTGGTAGTGGAGGAAACGCAAGTTCCTCAAGTAACTCAACCACACTTGTTAATCACTTTTAGATACTTGTAAAGTACGTTACGAGTAATCTAACTTTTGCAATCGTTTATTGCAGGAGGAGATGGAAAGTGATAGTGACCGACATGAGATGGTGATGATCCCACAAGCACCAAGTTTTTATAATTCAGTATTTTTTGTGGATTCGTTTTTTAAACAATTTTACTTTATTGTTTGGATAATTTTATTTTTGTTAAAACAAGTTTTATTTTGGTTTTAATTAAATTTTGAATCCATGGTTGAATTATATTATGTGCATGTGTGATAATTACACTAGTCAAGGTTTATGACTAGATTGTAAGTCAAGTTTTGATTTACTTATATTTCAAGTTTTATATATTTGTTTGATTGTTGTATAAATAATGTCTTGATAGCTCAAGGTATTTAGATTCTAGTAATTAGAAAGTTTTTCTAATGAAAGTGTTTAAGAGTTTTATGGAAGCATAAGGTTCAAAGGTTATTGAACTTAGTTAAAACATCTTGAGTAATAGTCATTATTTATGATAGAAAGTTTTAAAGTATTAGTATTAATATAGTGTGATTATATTGGATATAATCAAGATAGACTCTAAGAGTGTTATTACAAGTCTTTTATACTTGTAGTAAAGGATTTAATGAAGTCATGATTCCCTAACATGAATAATTGGATATTCGTATAATCCAAGTAAAATGACTTAGACATTAAATGACTCTTAGAAAGGGACAAACTATATTAAAGCATTTAAGAATTAAAAGGTATTATTGCAAGTCTTTTATACTTGTAATAAATACAATATTTAATCAAGTCATAATTCTCTAATAGGAATAATGGATATTTATGAAATCCAAGTAATGACTTTGACATTAAATAAGATTCTTAAAAGAGTACTAATGTATTTAAGAATTGGAAGTATCGTTTCAAGTGTTTCATACTTGTTAGATACAGTAATCAATAAAGATCATAATTCCCTAAACATGAATGTTGGATATTCGCAAATCCAAAGGATGATCTTAATTATTGATAGAATTCTTAAAAGATTAAACTTCAAGTTATTGACTAGGTCAAAGTAGTTTAAGAGATGCTTAAGCTCCATAAAAGTTAGTGGGAGCTAAGACTAACGTAATTCATTAAAGATGTTAGTGAATT
Organism: Calendula officinalis; assembly: GCA_963853835.1. Taxonomy (NCBI): domain Eukaryota; kingdom Viridiplantae; phylum Streptophyta; class Magnoliopsida; order Asterales; family Asteraceae; genus Calendula; species Calendula officinalis. Next base: position 1,457,616 of record OY970823.1, on the reverse strand, counting down.
CAGTAAGTTAGTAAGACATTGACAACAACGTTTTACCAAGTCGTTAGCCAAAGAGTTAAGAGAAATAATAAATGATCGTTAATTAGATTATTGCAAACCTAATAGCGTGATCACAAGTCTTGTGATTAATTATTGCATATCTAATAGGTTGTTAACCCTTCAGTGGATAACATAGTCATTTAAGGAAATTTCTTTAACTAGTAAGAATATCTACAAATCAAGTAACTAAAAGAGACTTTAGTTACAAGGATAGTTTTATGAATTCAAGAAACTAAGGAGATAATTTCCAATCCTCCTATGTTTACCGAATTACATAAAAGGCAAGACTAGAATATGTTCTAAATTGTTGCAAGAACAATATCTAGCAAAGGCAAAAGTAATAGTATTAAATACTCATCTTATGTCTTTAGTTTAATAGAAATGATTGGTTCAGTGATAAAGTTACAATTAAGTTTGTAAGAATCATTAAGTAATCAACACGAACAAAAGGAATAAGTAATGATCCAGTAATAATTCAGTATCTATGTCCAGTGAGGAATAATACATGAGTTAGTATCATTTTTATTCAGACTTTGTATGTTTTACAATATCCATGAATAAAGTCTATTTATTCAAGAAGACACAAAATCCGTGACTACTCGTCTTGGTGGGAAACTTGATGGGACGTTAACGTCATCGCGGTATTTGGTGGTAGATTCGAAGTTCTTCGAAGATAGCTACACAAGTTTTGTGTAAACCAAATATCGGAGATATTCTGTTGGAGGCTCAACGAATATTGGATTGACCACCGTGACAATACTTCGTGGTTGAAAAGTTCAAAAGTATTGTTCACTAGGATTGTCCTTAAGCCTGAGGTATTTGGTTTAGGATACAATGACTAATGTACTTTGGTTCAACTCAGACAATTCTGAAATACGTTTGTCATATGAGGCGATACTGGGTACAAAGGAAGTTGTATTTTTAAATCGAAATATACAAGATGGCAATTGCACCTCCTCTTTAGGAGAGATATTTATAGGTCCTGTGACTTGATAAGAAACTGGCAAGTGCACGGCCGTGCCCAAACGAACTGATCTGTTCTTTGTCGTTTATCACAGCAGTTTGAATCAAGAAGTCATAAAATGATTTCGAATACAGGAGTTGATAATTTCTACCATGCTCGTATTCGTTATCACAAATATCGTGCTGCAAGGGATAAGCCTAACATATTTTGCCCAAGAAGTAGAGACAGAGTGTTCTTTACTAGGAGACGCTATTAAAGAGTTTTTCATAAACTATACCTGGGTTACGTAAGTTGTTTTTATGGGGTTGGTTAGCTACATGCCCATCTAGAAGGCCACTGTAGCTCGTATCATTAAGACAAAGGTTACAGACTTGCACAAGTGGGAGTCTGAAGGAATTATGTGCACAGTCAGTCAACCTATGATGATACATCCATGCCTACGAAACACTTAAGGGTCACACCGGTGAGTACATGTAATACGAGCAAGATAAGCAATGATATTACGAAGAGGAATGATTCATAATAGTCATTATGAATCAGTTAAGTATTAAGCTAAGTTTAACTTATTACTAGATTAGTCTAACTAACTAATTAATACAAGTAGTTGTGCATTTACTAGTTGAGTAAATATACAATGTGTTAATAATAGATTATCCATGATATGATTTAAAGCTATTGAATCATATAGTAATTGGATAATATTGTTGTATAAATTATATAAAGGTTATTATATAATTAACTATTAGAAGTATAAATACAAGTATATAATTCGTGTATATGGGTACCGAATTATTAGTGTATTAATACTAGACATTTAGTAGTTAAGTGCAACAATAATAAACTAGTTTAACTATAAGGGGTGGAAGTGTTAAAAGGAAGTTTAATTAAAGATCTAATATAAATTAAACTATAAGGTTTCTAAGCGTAACTTATTTGTATATAAATAAGAGGCTTAGGGTAACCCTAAAACCCTTGATCATTCACACCCAAGAATACCAAGTTTGGTGTTCTTCGTTCTTCGTTCTTCGTGTTCTTCGTGTTCTTCAAGTCTTGAAGATCCAAGTTCATTTCTTAGATCAACTAGAAGATCGCTCGACTTGTTCATCATCAGTGGATCTATCTTAAGCAATCAACAAGATATGTTTTGGGAAACCCTTTTCTCCCTTCTCCCTAGGGTTCTTTGGTTGATGGTCGACGAACACACAAGTATGTGTGTGTGTTCGAGTTCTTCGTACAAGGTTTCTTTCTTGTTAACCTAATCTAGTTCTCCAACATCCCAATCCTCTAGGGTTTAAGGATTAGGTTTAATCCCAGTTCCGCATTTAGGGATTAAATCAGGTAGTTGGTTTTAACCGGTCAAGAACAAGTTCACGTTCTTGGTCAGTATGGTCGAACCAAGTTTACTAGGAGGTTGACCCAAGTGGTCGATCAGTGTCATGTAAAACCCTACATTGTTTACATGTTATACAGGTTGGATGTGATATATGCAAAGGGCCACATCTCACGAAAGAATGCCTGCAGCATCAACCGATGATGTCCGCAGAAGAAGAGTTGAACTACATCAACAATGGGTACCGAGGAAATTATCAGGGCCGAAATCAGGGGTACAACAACAATAACTAGGGGTATAATAAAAACAGAGGTTATAACAATAATAACCAAAATAATAACTACCCTCCCGCGAAACTCGAACCCCCCTGGTTTCCAACGTGATAATCAGATGAATTAACCACCTCGGGAGAATGCCGCAGGTCAAGGGCAAAAGTCTTCAATGGAAATTATGCTCGAAAAATATATGGAAAAACAAGACAAGAAAGCTGAAGAACAAGATCAGATAATCAGAAATCAGCAGGCAGCAATTCAAAGTTTGGAGAGAAACCTGGGCAAGATGGCCGAAATTTTACAAGAACGTCCTCAAGGAAGTTTACCACCTCGTACACAAGATAATCCTAAACGGGGATTCGAGAATATTAAAGCTATCACCACTCGTAGTGGTAAAACGGTAAGTTCCCCTGTATTAAATACTGATGAAAATTCTTTTGATACACAGGTTAATGAGGAAACTCCGGCTGAGGAAGAGGAGAGGGCTATGCAGAAGGTTGAAATTCCAACCGAGCCAGAAAAGGCAAAACCAAAGGAGACGCACAGGTCCACAAAAACGGATGCAACAAACACCTATACACCGAAGGTCCCCTTCCCTCAACGTTTGAGGAAAGAAAAACTTAAGGAAAAATATGGTAAGTTTATTGAGATGATTAAACAGGTGCGCATTAACGTTCCTTTGGTTGACATGTTAGCAGGTATGCCAAACTACGGGAAATTCATCAAGGACTTGGTCTCAAGAAAGGAACACACGGAGGAGGTATCGTCAGCGATATTAAGCGAGGAATGCTCAGCTATCCTCCAACCAAACATACCTCCGAAGAAGGGTGATCCAGGGAGTTTTATTATCCCTTGTCTTATAGATAATTTGCCACCCTGTAAGGCACTAGCTGATTTAGGAGCTAGCATCAGCTTAATGCCTTTGTCCGTGTTCCTTAAATTAGGAACAACAGACCTTAGGCCAACTAGGATGCGCGTCAGATTAGCAGACCTGTCACTTAAATACCCAGTAGGCATAACAGAAAACGTTCTGGTTAAGGTAGATAGGTTCATCTTTCCTGCTGATTTTGTTATCCTAGACATCCCGGAAGAACCAAATGTTCCTCTCATCTTAGAGAGACCCTTTCTGAACACTGCAAGTGCCATAATCTTGGTTGCTGAACAACAGCTTAGTCTAGGTGTCGGGAATGACTGAATCACTTTCTCCATTGAGAAAGCGATGAAGAATACATCTGCCTCCGATGACACGTGCAACTTCATCGACATCATCGATGTATGCATGGAGGAGGGAATTACCTCATTTCTTAACCTAGATTGCGATGACATCACTACCTATGATGATGTCACTCTAGACTTTCCCGAATCCATCCGAGATCTCTCAGAGCTCGAGGAACTTCTTCACCTTGACGAAGAGGATTCGGAAGAAAACGAAGTAAATTTTGAGAAATTCGACCCGAACCAAAAACTTCGAATTAAAACATCATTTGAGGACCCTCCGTCTCTCGAGCTTAAGCCATTACCTGATCATTTAGAGTATGCTTTTCTTCAGGGAGAATCTGATTTGCCTGTCATCATTTCTTCTGCTCTAGCTCCACCTGAAAAGGAAAGTTTAATAAAAATTTTAAAAACACACAAAAAAGCTCTAGCTTGGAAAACCGCAGATATTCCGGGTATAAACCCTTCTTTTTGCACTCATAAAATCTTAATGGAAGAAAACTTCAAACCTAGTGTGCAGAGACAAAGGCGTCTAAATCCCAACATGAAGGAAGTCGTGAAGAAGGAAGATCTTAAACTGCTTGATGCAGGGCTCATCTATCCCATTTCTGACAGTCCTTGGGTGAGTCCGGTCCAAGTGGTTCCGAAAAAAGGGGGAATGACAGTGGTGCGTAACGATAAGAAGGAACTAGTTCCTACTCGTACTGTCACGGGATGGCGAGTTTGCATTGATTACCGCAAACTCAATGAAGCCACCCGAAAGGATCACTTTCCTTTACCCTTCATCGATCAGATGTTGGAGAGATTGGCCGGAAACAACTTCTATTGTTTCTTGGACCGTTTCTCCGGCTACTTTCAAATCCCGATCGACCCCCAAGATCAGGAAAAGACCACCTTCACGTGCCCCTTCGGTACATTCGCATATCGAAGGATGCCATTCGGTTTGTGCAACGCTCCGGCAACATTTCAGCGGTGCATGACCGCGATTTTCCAAAACATGATCGAGGACTGTATGGAAGTCTTCATGGATGATTTCTCAGTATTCGGAGACTCCTTCGAGTCATGTCTTTCGAGCTTAGAGCGAGTTCTCATTAGGTGCGAGGAATCCAATCTTGTGCTTAATTGGGAAAAGTGTCACTTCATGGTGCGCGAAGGCATCGTGTTAGGACACAAAATTTTTGCGAAGGGGATTGAGGTCAATAAATCAAAAATCGATGTCATTTCTAAATTACCTCCCCCTTCAAATGTTAAATCTGTGAGAAGTTTCTTAGGTCATGCGGGGTTTTATCGTCGGTTCATCAAGGATTTTTCCAATATAACCCGACCCATGACTCACCTTCTCGAGAAGGATACACCTTTTGTGTTCACTCCCGAATGTGTGGAAGCCTTCGATCTTCTCAAGAATCAGCTCACAGAAGCTACTATCATGGTATCTCCTAATTGGGAGTTACCATTCGAACTCATGTGCGATGCTAGTGATTTCGCACTCTGTGCAGCTTTGGGTCAGCGTATAAACAATCATTTCCAACCCATTTATTACGCGAGCCGAACACTCACCGGTGCTCAGGCGAATTACACCACACTTGAAAAGGAACTCCTTGCAGTGGTTTTCGCCTTTGACAAATTCCGTCCGTATCTTGTTTTATCCAAAACGATTGTCTATACGGATCACTCGGCATTGAAATATCTTTTCGCCAAGCAAGATGCAAAACCGTGTCTCATTCGTTGGATTCTTCTCCTACAAGAATTCGACATTGAGATAAAAGATAAAAAAATGTGCGGAAAATCTTGCGGCGGATCATCTATCCCGATTAGAGAACCCTCACCTTGAGGAGTGCAATGAAGACGGGATTCATGATACATTTCCCGATGAATTTATCGAGGCGGCCAACGCTTTACAAGACACCAACGACCCGTGGTTCGCTGATTTTGCAAATTATTTAGCGGCGGGTGTTCTTGTTAAAGGAATGACCCATCAACAAAAAGGGAAATTCTTTCCAGATATCAAATATTACCATTGGGAAGCTCCACATCTTTTCCGGGTCGGTCCTGATTTGATGCATAGGTGGTGTGTTTCCGGTGATGAAGCTCATGACATTCTCAACAAATGTCATAAAGGCCCCACCGGTGGACACTTCGGTCCAAAACTACACCGCCCGGAAAGTTCTTGATGCGGGTTTCTATTGGCCAACGATTTTCAAAGATGCACAAGAATTGGTCAAAACTTGTGATGCATGTCAACGAACCGGAAGCATCTCCAAACGGGATGAAATTCCACAACATGGCATCCAAGTTTGTGAGGTCTTCGACATTTGGGGCATTGACTTCATGGGTCCGTTTCCGAGCTCCCAAGGTAATAAGTATATCCTTGTTGCTGTTGATTACGTCTCTAAATGGGCCGAGGCAAAAGCTCTTCCAACGAATGATGCCCGAGTCGTAATCAATTTTCTTAAATCTCTATTCTGCCGGTTCGGTTGCCCGAGGGCGCTGATTAGTGATCGTGGCACGCATTTTGCTAACCACCTTATGGAGAAAACTCTCCAACGATACGGTGTCCACCATCATTTCTCGACCACATATCATCCACAAACTAGTGGTCAAGTCGAGAACACTAATCGGGCTTTAATAAGAATTCTCGAGAAAACCATTGAGAAAAATCCCAAGTTGTGGTCTCAACGACTTGAAGATGCTTCTTGGGCATTCTGTACCGCTTATAAAACTCCTATCGGCCATACTCCATATCGGATGATTTACGGAAAAGCATGTCACCTTCCATTCGAGATCGAACACAAAGCTTATTGGGTTATCAAAGAGTGTGACATGAGCATCGTTCCTGCCGGAATCGAACGTAATCATCAACTCAATCTTCTCGATGAGCACAGATTTGAAGTATATGAAAACTCCCGAATCTACATAGAGAGAAGCAAGTATATGCACGATAAGAAACTGAAAACTCATAAATGCTTCCAACCGGGTGACAAGGTCCTCATTTATCAATCTCGATACAAGTTTTCACCGGGAAAACTTAAGTCAAAATGGGTGGGTCCCTATACCGATTTAAAACAACACCCATCAGGATACGTCGACCTCGTAACCGGAAATGGTAATTTCAGTGTTAACGGGCATCGCTTGAAGCTTTATCATGAAGACGAGAATGAAGGCGTGACCGAGACGGAGGAGGTGCATTTCGCCATGATGGGCGAATAGAAGTAAGAGAGCAACACCGAGTCAAGCTCTAGACTCGTAAATCCATGAAGCGCTTCTCGGGAGGCAACCCGTGTTTAGTTGTTTTTCCCTTTCCTTTCTGCGTTTTCTTTTCGATAAAAAAAATTAAAAAAATTAAAAAAAACAAAAAAACAAAAAAAGTCAATTTTTTCGTCCATATAGTCACCAAACAGAACACCAAAATAGCAAAGCCTCCAAAAATCGCGTTTTTAAGTTCGCTAAGGCAGTGTGCGCGTCCGCTCGAAATCACTAAGCGATCAACAGATCACGACACGATCTCTCGCGCATATAAATTCTCGTTCTTTCATTCCAGAGAAGCAGACGCAACATAACCTCTTTCTCCTTCGCGATTTTCGGCAACCAAAACCCCTAAACCACCAAATCCGGCCGATGTCTTCCGATTTCTTCCATAAATCTTCATCTCCATGGGACCTAAGGTTGGTTTACTCATCTTTTCGTCCATTAATCCATCTTTTAGGGTAGAAATCTTAGGTTTTTGGGAGTGTTCTTGCCAAATCCGAAATTCTTGAATGTTTGTTATTTTCGTCCGATTTTTGCTCGATTGCTTGTAGATTTAAGCCATAGATTGATAGTAATTTGAATTGTAGCAAAACCCTAGTATAAATTCCGAATTTTAGGGCTTGATTTTGGTTTTTAGGAAGAAAACTTATGAACTAGGGTTTGTTCTTGTCAAAAACCCGAAAATTTCATATAGTTTGCTTGTCAAATCTTCTACATTGTGTTAATGAGTCAATTTTGGATGAATGATATAAATACTTGTCAATTTTTCACATTGTGGTCATATTTCAATAAATTGGGTTCAAGTTTTTGACAACTACATCACTAGCTTATACAAATTTAAAATTTTAATTATAAAAACAATCATTATAAGTGTTAAATAATGTCACACTTAGTTTAACAACTAAGTGTGGGTAAGGAAAATTGGTAAGTTTTTACATAGTTTCACACTTAGTTTAACAACTAAGTGTGGGTACGGGAAATTGGGGTTTAAATTAGAAAAAAAAAAGCTTATAAATTCCTTATTCATTTTGTAACTTTTATGTTAAATAACACTTCTAATGCTTATTCTTTTATTTTGTTATTAGCCGAAGCCTACAAGAGCTTCAAAGAAGGCATCCTCATCTAGGGTCCCTCAACCCCAACCTTCACCAGATAATTCATCATCCGAATCAGAAGAAGAAATTGCGGCGGAATATGAGGAAGAATTCGAATTACCAATAGCACTTCATACTGATGGATTCCCCTTGGTTCTTAAGGAAAACGAACTTCATCATACATTCGAAAAATTCGATAATATCCGAAACGAAATCACTCGAGCCATTTATGAGCAAAGAAGGGATAGAATAATGCATAAAAAGGTGCATGCGGGCCGAACACCTAAATGGGATGAACTTGCGGCCTTGGGAAAAGAGGGGGCTATCCGAGCCTATTTGACGAGAAAAGTTCGGGACAATAATGGGCGCGTGATATTCACGTGCAATGCTTGGGAGGTCTCCCTTACACTACGGGAACCAATCTATGTCGAGCTTGTGCTAGAATTCCTCTCCACATACCACTTGGAACGCACCACCGCCTACAACGATCCCGCAGCCATCTCCATTCATTACCGGGTAGCTCATCAATGGGTCCACTGTTCACTAATTCAATTCGCAATAAATCTGGGGCTCTACACCCAAGCCCAAACAAATCACCGGCATTTCATCTCCTACTTGCGTCGGGGCCAATTTATACCAAGCCGTGATGTAGCAGAGATTTGGACCGTACTCGGTGTAGGGGTATGGAATTCAAGGTACTCAAAGAGCAAGAAACTTAGAAACAGTGAACACCGCTATCTATACCGTATGATCTCCAACACCATCCGCCAACGAAAGGATGGTGCCGAAAAAATGATTATAGCGAGCATTTGTTTTCTACATCAGTTGGTTAACCCAGAGTGTTTCACAAACCTCCCGATGGTCATCGCTTTGTTCTTGAATGGTCCCGCTCGGGGACATAAAGGAAAAAGTTGCTTTGTAGGTGGCCAATACATCACTCGATTGGCAAATGCCGCGATGCCTCTTACACCACGAGTGAGGGGTACCTTAACAAAGATAGAGATGGGTTTCATTGACTACAATCAAATGAACGGGATGGGGGTAATCCGGAATGCAACACATGGGGAGGAAGATGGTAGACATGTGTGGGTGGATAACCCATCCACCGAAATTGCGAGACGGGTTAGACGAAGGGCACAGGATCAACCGGAAGAGCCAGAAGATGTGGAGATACAGGAGATGGAGGAACCGGCTATCGATCATGGTCATGGGCACCCCGGGGCATCTGGCTCCCAAGCGGACCCGTCACCATCTGATCCGTATCAGAGTTTATATACTGATGTGCATGCTTTGCAGGTTGATATGGCAGGTTTGAGGACTGATTTTGGTGGGATGCAGCAGTACATGGTAGGTATGAACCTACAACTTCAAAGAAATTATTATCAGGCCGAAAAGGCTCAGGCACACCACCATTGGCAAGCTTCCGCAGCACCAGCCGAGGCCCAACACTCACTTCCATACTGGGGCCCGAGTTTGCCAGCACCGCCGAACTTCCCGTCATATGATGCCTGGTTCCAGCAGTATGACCCCACACGGCCTTGCGATGGGCCCGATTATTGATCCATATGTTTGGTTATCTTAGACTATTTTCGATTTGGTTGTACTTTTGGTTTCTTTTCATTTTTTTTTTCTTTTAGCAACTACTTAGTACTCTGGTCTTTTGGTTTATGCTATGTTTGAACTACTTTACCGTGTTATTCTACTTTTTGTTTTAGTTATGTTTTGATAGAATGTGATGAGCTTGGAACTGGATGGAATTGCTCGAAAATGGATCATGCATTTGGATGATAACAGTACTTGGAACACAGAAAAAAATATTCAAAATACCTTCAGGGAGTACCGTTCCCTTTTGCCTTTTACTTTTTATATTATAATTTTCTATTTTATTTTTGTTGCATTGAGGGCAATGCAACGTTTTAAGTGTGGGCATGGGGCGTGGTATCCACCACTTGTTGTATTTCTTAGTAAATCATCTAAAACACGAAAGAACCAGTTTAATCAGAAAATTTTTTTAGACACATCTCAACCTTAGAAAACAATTTTTAGACAATAGAGTTCACTTTAAAGGGAAAAATTTTTCCTAGCTTTTATGTGTCAATTTTTGTGGCTTTTCGCCGATCTAATAATCTTTTTAACTCGTTAATTAAACGACTTCGTAATTTGGAAAATTTGAAATGTCTTGTAAACCGATAAAAATTGTCTTTTAGAAAATTAAGATTAGCAAAGCTAGCTCCCGATGACATTAGGTTTGATTAAGAGTTTTTAGTTTACGTGAATAGAATTGCTAAATAATAATTTAAATGAAAAATTTGAGAATCGGTGAGAATATTCATCCGGCCTTGTGTTCTCGTTGAGTACGCCCGAGGGGTCCTTTAAACCTAGCATTCTAAGGTCAACTGATCTGGACATGTTGGTCGAAAGTCTTTTATACGGGTTCACAATGTAAGTTGAGGTTCGAATCGATTCTTGAATAATTACCTAATTAAATACTTAGGGAGAACAATTAGCCGACCTTGGGTTCCCGACGAGTACGCCCGAGGGGTCCTATAAACCTAGTATTCTAAGGTCAACTGATCTGGACATGTTGGTCGAAAGTCTTTTATGCTGGTTCTCAATGAAAGTTGTGGTTCTCTCTTCCAAACAAAATAAATAAATAAATTAGCAAACATGCAAAGCATGTAATAAAAGAAATGAAAAATCAAATAAAATAAATAAACATGCAAAGCATGAAGAAATAAAGCAAATAAGTTGTGAAATGAATAAATAAACTAATTTTTCTTCTTTTAACCTAACTAGTTGGGTAATTTTCATAAAGATGGCGTTTATAGGTTATGCAAGAATGGATGAGGATCTAAGTTAAAAGTAGTATAATTAGCATAGTTAAAAATTTGATTAGATTTGTGAAAAGTTAGTTAAATTCCTTACACAACCTTGGGCATAAAATATAGTGGAAGCTTTTAACTGCTAAATGGACTAGGTTCTGAAAATTATTGTGTTTCTATGAATAAATTGAGATGAAGTGTCGACTGCATTATATTTTTATATATATCTGATTGAATTATTTTACTGATAATTTGCTTGAGGACAATCAAAGTTCAAGTGTGGGCATGTTGATATTGGCAGATTTATACATATATTTATCTGCCAATATACCTAATTTTATATGTGTTTATCAATTAGAATATGATGTTATCACTAAAAATGTAGTTTCCGTTGTATTTTGCAGGCTATAGAAGAAAACATAACAAAAACGGGTCAAAACAGCACAAGAAACGAAAGACTGCAGAAAATTAAGAAATAGCGACGCGATCCCTAGATCGCGACGCGATTTCCTTAGCTATTTTCCAAACGCGATTTTTCATGCCTTAGCTATTTCGGCGTTCTGTTTTCACACGAAATACCGAAAATAGCGACGCGATTAAAGATAGCGACGCGATTTTTAGCGATCAGATGACTATTTAAATAAATCTGCAGATCTGAATTAAACACTTTTAGACCTAATTCGAAGGGCAGCCGAAAAACACCATTGGAGCACTCAAGATCGAGATTTCAAGCATCAAACATTGTTTTTTTTATCATCTTTGATTAATTCTATGTTTATGAATTCGAATCTTTACATTTGTTTGATGATTTTTAGCATGTCTATGTGCTAATCATCTTTTATTCACTATGATTAGATGAAGTTAGGGTTTTAGGTTTGGATATTCTTAGGATTTCATGATGATTGTTTGAACACTTATGTTTCTAGTAAAGAACCTTTTTGTTAAACCTTTACTTTTGCATTATTGAATCTGTTTATTGCTTGGTTGATAAAATATTGACAACATTGAATTGATCTAGTAATTCCCCTGACTTTTCATATCTTTTGACCTAGTCAGTGACTCACTAGAAATAGGGGTCCGAGATTTGATACCAATAACCTAGGTGAAACTTAGAGTCTGATCTTTAGAGAAGAAATTCCTAGGATTAGAAGGTCTTGGAAAGCCGGACCTAGTTAGAAATAGCAAGCAGGAGTGTGAATTTAAATAGGCTTCTTGAGAAGAAATTCCTAGAGATCATATTAGATTCATTGTAAGGTTTTGAGATAAATCTAGTCCCTTAAACTCCTAGAACATGAATTAAATCGGTTCTTCAAAATCAAACCTAGACCTAGACTGATTCGACTCATAGTGAATATACTCCTTAATATTGAAACACCTTCTCTTCATTTTCAGTCTATTGTTCATTTTAAACAACCTCTTTCAGTTTTATTATTTAGTTTGCAAATAAAAATGTTCCAAATGAAAACCCCTTTTTTATTATTTGTTTAGTTTAATTAATTAGTTTTATCTTACATAATCAGCTTAATTGTTCCTTGTGGAGACGAGTATACCCGAATTTACTTACATGAACTATATTGCTCACGATTAGGTCATACTTGCCTAAGAGTGTGGTGATCTAGGAAAGGCGTATTTTAGGTGATTATTTTATAACTAGTTTCAACACATCACCGTCATTCCTCAAACCATCTCCATCACCACCGGAAGTGCCTCGAGGGTCATTGTAACTCCACCGTCTACAATTGTTATGACCCTCCCTCAACAAACTCCAGTATCAGAGGCTACAACAACCACCACCACCCAAATCTCAACTCTAGATCTACAACTCATATCGCATATCGCTTCAGTAAAGGGTTTCATAACACTGGTCGACCACTTGGGTCAACCTCCTAGTATGCTTGGTTCGAACCATACTGACAAGAATATGAACTTGTTCTTGCCGGTTAAACCAACTAGCTAGTTTAATCCCTATAAGCGGAACTGAGATTAAACTTAATCCTTCAACCCTAAAGGATTGGCATGTTGGAAATCTAAATTAGGTTAACAAGAAAGAAACCTTGTACGAAAAACTCGAACACACACAATGTTTGTGTGTGTTCGTCGAACACTCACCAAGAACCCTAGGCTTCTTGGTGTTCTCGTCCGTCGAACAAGAGGGAGAAGGAGAAGAGGTTTTCCAAAAACATACCTTAGTTTTGCTTAAGATAAGTCCACCGATGATGAACAAATCGAGCGACCTTCTAGTTGATCTAAGCAATGAACTTGTTCTTCGAAACACGAAGAACACGAAGAACGAACGAAGAACGAAGAACGAAGAACACGAAGAACGAACGAAGAACGAAGAACACCAAACTTGGTGTTCTTGGTGTTCGGCCAAAATCTCCCAAGAGAGGGAGGAGAGATTTCGTCTAGGGTATGTGGGAAGTGAATGATTAGTATTAAATGAAACCTTAAGCCTTCTATATATAATAGAATAAGTTTCATTTAAGTCTTTCTAGTTTAATTAAGATAAATCTCTTAATTAAACTTATCCTCTTACACATTTAACCCTTATAGTTTTACTAGTTATTATTGTCACACTTAATTATCAAATGTCTTAGTATTATACACTTATATATTTCGGTACCCATATACACGAAATATATATACTTGTGTTTTATACCTTTAACAATTAATTAGACAATAATATTATCCAATCACTATATGATTTAATAGCTTTAAATCATATCATGGATAATCTTTAATTAACACATTGTATATTTACTCAACTAGTAAATGTACAAATACTTGTATTAATTAGTTAGTTAAACTAATCTAGTAATAAGTTAAATTTAACTTAATACTAAACTGATTCATAATGACTATTATGAATCATTCATCTTCGTAATATCATTTCATATCTTGCTCGTATTACATGCACTCACCGGTGTGACCCTTAAGTGTTTTGTAGGCATGGATGTATCATCATAGGTTGACTAACTGTGCACATAAATCCTTCATTCAGCACTAGAAACCGTTAACACAAGGCTGGCGAACCTTGAAAGTAGATTGGAATCTACTCCTCCTCCTCCGGCACATGGTCAAAGAACCAAAGAGCATCTTCTGATAGCATCTCGTCAATTCTCTATGGAAGAAATTAAAGAGATGTTCAACCTTCGCCTACAAGAACTTCTAGAGCCCTGCTCACCAGCCATTCCACCTCAATGGAGGCTAGAGGACCCTGAGGATCTGAGGAGGAAAAAGAAGGAGACTGGAGCAAGGAGGATCCAATTCTCAATATCAAGCAGGGGAAGTCAACCACAACAACACCCCAGCTCTTCTCATCATGGACGGGGAGGAGGCCCACAAGACGAGGACTATATTGATGATTGGGCAGTTGTTGATTTCGATTACTCTCAGGTGTTACACGTTGAACCCCTCAACCAGTGGCGCGTGGACGAACATGAAGATATCTTGCCACAAAACAGACTTACTCCAGGAGAGATGACTGAAGAAGAAAAACTAGAATCTATGCGTCATCTCCAATCTATAAATGCTGAGGTTGAGCATAAACGTAAGGGCAACGTTCACCGGGTTCTAAGGAAGGAGGAGGACACCGTGATTGATCTATCAAGTGATTTAGATGAAGATAATATTGTGAATGAGGCTTTCACCGAACCACCTCCAGTTGACAACTCTCCTCCAGATGACGACTCTGACACCGATGAACGAATGGAGGAGGCACGAGTGGAGGTAGAAAGAGTCCCATTCACCAGAAACAATTATCATAAATTCTTCTACAACTACGATTCACTGGTTGCCTCTAGAAATAAAGAACCGGAACCACCAACTGCTTCTCCACAACATGATGTGCCGGTCTTATCAGATAGTGAAAAGAGGGCGGCCGATAGAGCTAATAAACATCGTTTAAAAATCTCCAAAAAGTTCTTATTCTAACAAATTAAACTACCATTTCATGAAGACCGCTTCTCTGCTATCTTCCAGGAACAAGAGCTGCCTATCATTTATCAAGACCTGTACAAAGAGGTGATTCCGCCACCACGAGAAAAGAGAATGTACTATCTCACAATGCATTACCTAAGGGGCAAAACAAATCGATACAACAAATCACCGATCAGTCAGCTTCTAGACATAACGACCAACCACTTCTCAGGCTATTACTGGTACACCATCTTCAAGATTCGAAGAGAAGATGATCAAGTGTACACGATTGATGAAGGAGACTTCTATATCCTCGAACCTCGAGATATAGAATGTCTATACAACAAAGTACGAGTTCTTCCAGACAGCCCACATCCAGTGAAAAATCATGCGAGAAATTTCGCTCAAGTTGCTCTGAAGCGCTTCATGCTTGTCAAATCTCTTGCTTCTCGGATGGAAGATGTACAAATGGCTTTTGTAAGTGGCACAGAAAAGGTTCACCTGGCTGCACCATACAGATCCCTTCCCTCCGAAATTCAAACTCGGCGAACAGTTGTTCTGGGTGAACCTAACTTGGGACTGACTTACACGAACAACTTCAATGAAAGACTTTTCTTCCGTGTCTCAGATATTGCAAAGTTCTGTGATGGTACATTAAAACTCCTGAAGAAAAAGTTGTAGAAAAATGGGAGACACTTGAACAGGCTTCCCAGCAACCCAGAGAACACCTCCCTACGAAGCAACATCGACAAACTAATCACTGCCATTGATCACAACAGATTCAGGACCCGATCATCATAATCAAGCACAATGCTCAATCAATATTCACAGCAAAAAAACTCTCCTTCAACCCTCCGACGATGTTCAAGGTACGTCCTCACAACTCAAAACTTATTCATACCTTTGTTTTGTCGAGGGGGAGAAATATTAATTCTAGGGGGAGAATTATTATTTCTTGGGGGAGAAATATATAGAAAATCCAAACAAAATACCCAAATCAAAAAGTTTTATATTTGTAACGTTAATTATAAGTCGTTGTAATATCCGTAAATGATCTCTTTACTAGTTCCCTAGTAAAGACAGCATCCATTTATTACAAATTCTTTTAATTCTCGTTACTTACTACTTCAAAAGACATACCTTCCCATGGTTTGCCAGAACCGGCCTTACCTTCCCAGGAAAATATTTTACTACCAACTAGTAAATGTGAGGGTATACGTCTAGGGTGTAGTACTAGGTGAGTGCAAGGTGATGTGAAAACATGATAAATTTAAGAAAACACACCTTTGAGTGCATCCAAACCGTCAATAAACCGGGCAACCACACAAAAAGGTGATCACTCATTCGTTGAATGCTTCACTAGACTTTACTGGCCCAATAAAGCAATTGCACGCCACCACCAACCACTCAAATTCCTCTCAACATGAATTTGTTTCAATTCATTAGGGACGTAGCACAAAATCTACTGACTACTCATTCGGAGTTTGTCGGTATTGAAATAGAATAACATCCTGACCGGTTAAGTCTCTTTGTATGCACAGTGTGTCTAGTTCTCACCCTCAAAATTTCCAATATAGGATACTTGCACTACAAAAATGGATCTCCGTGAATCCATCGGAATACTTGTAGTGGCATCACAATCTGATGTTTCACGAGGATCGATTGGAAATCCTGCTAGAGCTAAAATCATGCCAACTCTAAGCGCAAGTCACACGTTTGAATCAACGGTTGTGCAAACGACTACCGATTCATACCGTGTGCTAACAGATACTATATGTGAGTCCGGTGTTACCTTAAAAGAACAAGTTGTTGTTCCTTAAAATCCACAATCATTCAGGCAACAACTTATACCGGAAACACTTCAAATTCCGATGAAAAATCCATGTGAACCTACTAAAATGTAACATCTTTTAAAAGCTGATTAAAATGCACATGAGCGTAATAGACCACTCTCAAATTACTCCTATGATCTGCTATATCCAGCATGATCTTCCCCGGAGCCACCGACAATATAGGAACTAAAAAGTGAGGGTCCCTAGGTCTAGGTAAGCAGAATCAAGTATCATGGGATCTTGATTGGGGTGCGCTGAGGTAAAAACTGAGAGGGGGCATGAAGTATGGGGTGCAAATCAGCTTATCACATGGTAACACAAAAAGGAGGGTGTGGTTGAAAATGAAAAAGTGAGTTGAGTGAGGAGCGCGTGTGAAAGGGTTAAAGAAAACGGAAAACCCTCCCTAAACCGAACAAAAGACCGGGTAACCACATCTATATCAGACTGCATAAGTTACTTTCTGATTAAGACATCGTGGACCCAGTGATGCAATGCACAACCCCCACGGACCACTCAAGTACAAAAAGTGCTTGTTTCAAAATCACGGAGATTACCACATCTACTATCGACATCTCATTTGGAGATTGTTGATATTGAAAAAGAGGACCCACCTCCAGTCCTCGCCTTCATTTGTCCACGTATAACCGAATTAAATCTCTCTAGGACACAGGCACTCCACCAAGCATATCCTTGGGATATTGCCGGAACATACATAGTGATACCAAAAATCATTGGTATTCCACGATGATTTAATGGAAATCCTACCAGTGCTAACATCAAAGCCAACACTGAACGTAGGTCACACAGTTTATGTAACTATCGTGCTAACAGGCAATCTATGTGATCCTGGGTTACCCTGATACTTTCTTGTGCGAAGATCTGACGACTGTACTCCATTTCTATCAACAACAGTCACTATGTCAGATAGAGGATCTGATGACTGTACTCCATTCTTATCAACAACAGTCAATACATCATATAAGGGATTCTATGACCGTAGTCCAACATTATCAACAACGGTCAGAAAATCCAAATCAAATCCATATACCGCACTTCTACGACTTCAACAAATATCAGGAACCGAGGATCATCAGCAAATCAACAAAGGCACAACTTCAAGAAAGGACTTCCGCTGCTAACCGCTCTATCTATGGGTCTACAATTCATCAGTTTGCTTGAAGTCTTCTGGAATACTTTATATTGGTTGAAAAGCCAATTAAAAGTATAGTTATCACCGATCATCAAAAGCTGAAGCAGTTTCATCAACACAACTGCACAACGGTTAATCACTCAGCTCCAGCTTTACCATCGAAGAAGACTTCAAAGATATACAACCTAGACTATTGTTACAAAGGGGGAGATTGTTAGGACTTATTTGTTGTAAATAATAGTCTAGGGGGTATTTAGTAACATTGCATATTGTATTAGTTAGTCACTTAGGATTAATTAAAGGAATTAAGGAGAGGGTATAAAAGCCAGATTGTAATCCTTAATTCCCTAACTTTTGCCATTGATCAAACTTATTGTTCAAGCAAAAATTCTCTCCCTCTCTCTACTTTCTCTCTCTAAAACCCTCATTTCTTACCCAAAACTTTCACTAAAATCATCATCTTTGGATCAAGTAATGATTGATTGCTTATCTAAAGTTCAACACTTTTTCTTCCTCCCACTACCCATCAGAGAAATTGAATTTACAGAGAAAGATCTTCTATTCACCTGATTATCATTTTGCAAGATTTTGACACTTCCTGGATTTCCTTCATCTCCATTAATCGCAACCTTATCTCCACCATTCTCAAAACCTGGAGGTTTTGATAATGATGCATCCAACGGATCCTCCTCCCTAACACCCGAAGCTTCACAACCACGACCTTCATCATCCATCTTTGTATTTGGTGCTGCAACATTTGGACAATCATCAACCAGTGGACTAGACTGAGCCTCACTATCACGACCATCTATAAAATTTTCCTGTTCAACCACCTTAACTTTCGGCTCTAAAACCACAACCTCCTGTTCTATAACAACATTATCGTCTTCTTGCTCTTCTTCACTAAACCCATCATTCTCTTGATCAGAGGATCCACCGTCACTAGTATTTACGGTATCCACAATTCTTATTTTAGGAACCCACAACGCCAATTCATATAACCACACCGAATATTTTTTTTATTGTTAAGCATCACGTCCATCTGCTCATCAATCTTCCTTCAGATCTTAGTTTTCAAACTAACTAAGTCGTTTCCGCTATCAGCCTTATCATCATCCACGAACATAAGTTCTCCATAACCATCAATCATTTTCTTTATAGCTTTTATAGTACCCGCCAACAAAGGTAGCCCGTCAAACCGGACCCAAACCACTTTATCGTCCACCACAAAATAAGCATCCAGGGACTTCAATTGCAAAAAATAATATTGCATGTCCTCATGCAACTTAAAGTGTTCAAAGGCGATTGCACTGTCAAACTCCAACCACAAGCACGATCAACCAATATAATGCAATGTTACGTCCAGAAAACCTTCTTTCACACACACCATATTAATATTTTCTATCAATGAAAGATCGCGAACCTTTCCAACTAAAACGGTACCCTCATCTTTTATTCGCATTACATCCTCTTTATCAAGCATAACCATCTTTTTTTTCTGCCATTTCTTTCACCTTTTCCTTCATCACCTTCCTACTCCCATTTGCAGATTTGGATTGAAAAGAATTTGTTTTAAACAAATCCGAATATTTCACACCCTTGTTCATCGGCCTACTATTATCTTTCTGGAATACTGATCTTTGCACAGGTTGTGAAACGACACTGTTTCCTTAACATCCTTACGAGAAAATCTTGATAACGTTGCAAAATAAATCTCAAGATATTGTTATAGCTTTGGTTTCCACAACAAAGATGTTAATTCAACAGTTAAGAGTTGAAGGGTGGCAGACATTTCTAGATTAAGTTGTTTCCTTAATTTCTTTTAGAGTTAAATACACAAATGGTCAGTTAATACAAGATTTCAACTTTCATCCTAATCTTATAAAATTGATAAAAATAGTGCTTATTTTTTAAACTTTTGTAACGTTTGGTCCTTTAGGCCAAATAGTGTTAACTTTTTCTATTAAGTCTCCCCATGTGCAATGCACCTGAGGGTAAAATAGTCATTTCATCATTGGTTCACAAACATTCAAACATAAGTTTCATGAGTTAATTACACAAATGGTCCTTTAAGTTGATATCAGATTTCAACTTTGGTCCTAATCTTTAGAAACTGATAAAAAGTAGTCCTTATTTTTTAAAGTTTTGTCACATTTGGTCCTTTAGGCCAAACACTGTTAACTTTTTATGTTAAGTCTCCTTATGTGCATTATGAGGGTAAAATAGTTTTTTTTTTTTTTTTTTTTTTGGAAACGGAAAATGATAACAGCGGAAGCCTACTCGCAACATTTCAACGAGCACCCCGGGTTCGAGCTCCTATACAAGGCAAACCCAACCCCCACAGAAATTAGAAATTTCCAGGGAAAAATCCCACATATTTGGTACCACAAGAGGTATATTACAGGAATCTCCCGACCTCACGTCTAATATGGGGGTAAAACTAATGCATCAATCCAGTTGAGCTAGACATCATTTGCGGTAAAATGGTTATTTAATCACTGGTTCATGTTAGGTCACAACACCCCTGGTTTGTTAGTTAATGAGTAGGTTGATTTATACAAAAGACAATTAAAGTGTAAAACACAGTATTAGAGTCGGTGTACAAATCCACTAAGTGTGGTATGCTGCGGAAAAGCAATACCACTTATCAATTACAAGTATGTGAAAGTGTAAAGTAAATTGGTAAGTACTCCTTTGCAAGATGATCTCTATTTATAATGTTATAGAGATCTTACATAATGAGCAAAGGAGTAACCGAAGGACTAAGTAAGGAAAATGACTAAGATCAAGGGATTTGATCTTAGTCCGTTATTATACTGAGTATCACTCAGTCCTTCTACTCAGTCCTTGTACTCAGTATCACTATCTGATACTGAGTACTGATACTGAGTTCCAATACTGATCACTCAGTATCAGACCTAAACTTAGCTATATTATTCTACATATAAATCAAAGCTAGTCTAGGTTGTTTTGTTATCTTAAGATCCAAAGGGGCAAGGCTTTTTGCCTTAACAATCTCCCCCTATCTAATGATAACAAAACAATTATAAAGAGATAAATAACAAAAATACAAGAGCATAGGTAGCAATATCTTCTTCTTCATTTGCTGTTGATGGCTTCATTCTCATAGAAGACTTCTTGTTTAATGTGGACAAACTCTTCTCTGCTTTTGAGTTCATCCCTTCTACTATTCAGAACTGCAACAATCTTCTTTCTGAACCAGGAGTCTTCTTTCTTGGTGATCATCCATTTCAGTCCAACAAGGTGACTGATTTGAGCTCTTGGTAGATCTTCTTCAGAAATGAAGCACTCTCTATCCTCTGAGTCAGTATACATATATCCAGAAGTTGGATATATGACACTCTTTTGATCCTGAAAGACAAGGTTAGGAGGAAGAGGGTACTTTCTAAGATACTTGTATGTATGAAGGCATTCTGGTCTGTTGTTTGAGTAAGCCTCAGTCATAACACTGAGGGTTCTGTACTCTATTTCATGAAGTAAATCCTTCTCATAACATACTGCAGCTACTGCACAGATCTCATCCAAGACTATTTGATCATAAGTTGATTTCTTTGGAAGCTCTTTGATCAGTCTTGTGATCTTCACCCAGTCTTGAAGACCAATTCTTTGAATATCATGAATAAATATCTTCATGGGGGGACTGGTTAAGCCAGTACAAGTGATAGTAATTCTTCCTTCTTTGAGCTTCACTTTTACTTTATTGACATCCAGATTTAACCAATGTATCCCCCTTACATTTTGAAATGTTTTGGTCCTCAAGAACTCCTTTCTTTGTTCCTTATACTGAGTCCTAGCAGCAACCATATTCCAATAATGTTGAATATGGTCTGAACCCTTTCTTGAGATTCTATGTGAAGGACCAGGAGTATCAGTATCTGGGTCAGATTCTGGTTCAGTTTTGACTCCCAACTCTTGCTCATATAAAAATCTTTCTTGTTCTGCCCAGAGTTGTTAAGGAGTCAGTCTTGGAGCCTGCTCGGTATCACTGTCCCTTGTAAGAACAGGTCTTCTTTGTCTTGTTACCAGAGGAGCAGATTCCTCACTTGATTCAGAAGAAGTGAGAACAGCATTGATAGGTCTTCTTGATAAGGAACTCCTTCTTCTAATTACCAGATTTTCTGGTTCTTCATCATCCGAGGATGATGATGAAGAACTTTCTTGTTCTACCAGATTTAGTGCATAGTTTACTAAATCTGGTTCTTCATCTTCATCATCAGCAATAGGCCAGATGAAAGGCCTATAGACCACAATTTGTAAATTATTCTCTTCAAGAGCAGGTGGCTCAGAATAAGTTTGCTGTGGTTGGTCAGTATGAGTCTCCCCCTGAGCAGATGGCTCAAGTGGGTCTTGAACTTGTAATGCTGACCTTGTTCTTTGTCTTCTTCTCTCATACTGAATGCGAAATGGCTCAGTATGAGGGCTTTGCTGATGTTGTTGTTGTGGAGGTTGATCTTCATTCAATCTTCTTCTTTTCTCCCCCTGAGCAGAAGGCTCAGTTTGATCAACCTCAGTATCTCTTTGTCTCTTCTCCCCCCTTTTGTTATCATTTGATGAGGAGGGAAGAGGATCAGTATCACCACCCATGTCCCCTTCAGGTTGTTCAAGAGTAGGGGAGGGCATGGGCTCAGTTGCAGCATCAGTATCACCAGCACCTCCTTCTCCTTCTCCTTCTTCATTGTGGTCACCATGTGAGAATGGTGGAGTTTGTGGAGGCTGCTGTGGTTGTTGAAGTAGTGAGACTGACTGTTTGATAGAGTCAATATCACCACTCATCTTGTCCATTCTGGCTAGTATTGTATTTTGAGTTTGTTGGATGGCCAGAATGTGCTGCATGATTGCTTGCAGAGTCACTTGGTCTGATGCAGCCTGAGATGCCTGAATGCCCTGCACAGATGGTGCTAAAGAAACAAAAATATAAAACTGGTTAGAAAGAAAGGTTTATCAAATAGAATTGTGGTGTTGTTTAATTCTACAATCATATAAACAGAGTTTGTGAAGTCTGTATTTCATCTGGTATAGGATGAAATATTGTGGACTTGTGCATAGCATGTGTAAGAAGATTTTAGTAAAGGTGAGTGTGAAAATTTAAGTAGCTCAGTATAGGATAAGTCACATTTACTAAAAGGTTTGGGTTTGGGAATTCGAAGCCTGGGATGTGCTTCTTGTTATTTTCAATGTTTATCACTCGGTATTAGAGTGATAACAGAAATGTGGCTAAACCCCATGGGAAATTTTTGGATTTTGTGGCTTAAGGGTTTGGGATCATTTCTTGAATGATGCTACCCAACTCAAAAATAAGTTGGACATTATTCAAGCAGCACCAGTGGGTGTCAGTATGACATCAACCACCATTGTCTCTTTAAATGTTGAGACAACTGTAGACTGACAATGATCAATTTTGTGTGCTCAGTATATGAATTTTGCATAGCAGCAGTGGGCTAGCTATGTTGGCCATAAAAGGATATATATTTGAAAGATCGTTTGAGACTTTGGTCAGTATTGAGTTGGTACTGGCCAATACTTAGTCTCTATTTGGGAATGAAATATATATATATAAGTTTAAGGGCTTTTTCGAAATTCATACCTGAGACTCTGTCAGATTCCCTTCTAGCATCTGCAGAGGTCGGTGCAGGATCATGTGTTTGTTGATGTGCAGCACCAACATCTTCAATACCGACCTCTATGTCATGCTGAGCACCTTCCATTGTAGTTTGTGCATATTGAATCTCCACATCAAGAGGAACATGAGGTTCCTCAATTGGTTGAGCAGAGGGAGCTAGTTCTGGACTTGGAAGGTCAGCGGTGGCTGCAACTAGGCTTTGGGCTTGAAGAGAGGCAGTTAATGATGGAACATTTGCAGGCTGCACCTCCTCAGATGATAAGTTTCCCATAATGATAGGAGAGAAATTCCTTCTTCGTCTATGAAGAACCAATGGTGTGTCTTCTGAGGACTCAGTTTCAAAAACGGTTTCAATATGAGGAGCAGCAGGATCTTGTGCAGGTGGAGAGATAGTTGGTTCTTGAACTTGTGGAACATCCTGCATCTCAATATCTTGACCAGCCTGGGCTCCATTGCCACTATTATCATCATTATCATCATCACCATCATTGTCTGACTCAGTATCAGACATATCTTCTTCATCATTTATATGTTCTTGAACAATGGCCCACATAGGAGGACTTAGAAGAGGCTCTCATTCTCTTGGCCTATAAAAGAAAATCTTCTCACTAAGCGGAGGAAGATCAACTCTTGGACTATGAAAATCATCATAAATGTGTGTGGGCATTGAGTGTTGAAAGATGAGTGATAGAAATCTGCAGAAAGGGACATTGCATTCCCTTGTGTTTGCTCGGACCAGAGTAGCTAATTCATTGAAAATTAGGCGAGCAAAATCAATATTTCTTCCATAGTACAGAGCATGTACTATTTGCATCCCAAATTCGTTTATTTGGTCCAAAGCTCCCGTCTTGTGGGTCATACATCGAATTATTGTTGTGATGAGAATACCCCACATAGGACCAAATTCATTTCTTTTGATTGTGCCCGTTGTTCCTCTTCGACCCAGAAATGGCAGTACAGAGCGTGCCTCTGATCTATCAACAAATGGGTCATACTGAGCTTGGGCGGGAAGTCTCAGTGCTTCACGAATGATTGCAGTAGAAACAAAAGCTCTTTTTTGATCCCTAATTACCCATCCAGCAATCATATCTGGAGAATCGAGTGTGGTAGAGTACCAAAACTCGCATAACATTTCTGGGTAAATTGCTCGAGGAGATAATGTCAGTGCACGAGCAATTGGGCAATGCTTCATAAAAGTCACGATGTTCATGAATTCTTGGCATACCCAGGCTTGAGGAATATTGAAATTTGCTGTGATGTTGTTCCTCGCAAACCTGGGTACTTCATTATTTCGGAATTGGATTTCCGATTCAACGTTTGGAGCAACAAAAGTGTAATTCGCCATCTGTGATTGTGATTTGAAAAAGAATTTGCTTGCTAAGAGAAAGTGAAATCGTTAATCGCAGAGAGAATTGAAAATGAAAGAAAGAAATAACAGTTAAAAAATTTGAAGTAAAAATAAATGGTTATTTATAGGAGATTTGAAAGATAATTAAGGTATTGGGAAGTAAAAACGGCTGATTTGACTGCCTTATCCTCTGCCAACGGTAACTTTCTTATTAAGAAAAGTTACCGTTTGAGCAGTATGACGATTAAGCTCGGTGTAAGAGCCGTCATACCCCAATACCGAGTTAAAAAAAATTAATTTTTAAAAATTTTAAAAAATATAAAAACAATTAATTTACTCTTGAAATTAATAAAAAAAAATAAAAATTTTAAATTTTGATGATAACAGACTAGTCATACTGAGTGGTCAGTATCAACAGGAGTGATACAGAGCGCTCAGTTTTAAAGAAATTTAAGAAAGATTAAGGATTCAACATACCTAATTGCCCTAGTAAATACATAAACCTTTCCTCAGGAAGAGGTTTAGTAAACACATCAGCCAATTGTTCATTTGTTGGTACATAATCTACTTCAACCTTACCTTTTTCCACATTATCTCGAATAAAGTGGTGTCTGATATCAATGTGCTTGGTTTTGGAGTGATAGACTGGGTTCTCTGTGATAGCAATAGCACTCTTGTTATCACAATGAATAGGAGTCTTATGAAAGTTGAACCCATAGTCTAAGAGTTGATACTGCATCCATAATAATTGAGCACAACTTCCTGCAGCAACATATTCTGCTTCTGCTGTGGAAGTTGCTACCGAATTTTGTTTCTTGGATGACCAGCCAACTAGTCTTCCACCTAGGAATTGACATCCTCCACTTGTGCTCTTTCTGTCCAATCTACAACCTGCAAAATCTGCATCTGTGTACCCTTCAAGGTCAAAGTTTGAGTCTTTGGGATACCAAAGACCCAGGTTAGGAGTACCTGTAAGATATCTAAAGATGCGCTTAACTGCTTTCATGTGTGATTCTTTAGGATCAGCCTGATACCGAGCACACAAACATGTGGCAAACATGATATCAGGCCTACTAGCAGTTAAGTAAAGTAAGGAACCAATCATACCTCGGTATGTGGATTGACATACTGGTTTACCAGTTTCATCCTTACTTATCTTATCCTGAGTACCCATAGGAGTGTGCATGGAAGATAAATTTTCAAATTTGTATTTCTTTAACATGTCATGCACATACTTACTTTGATTTATAAAAGTGCCATCAGGCTTTTGTTCAACTTGTAAACCAAGAAAGTAAGTAAGTTCTCCCATCATACTCATCTGATACTGAGTTGACATTATCTTAGCAAACCAGTCACACATTGACTTGTCAGTGGAACCAAAGATAATATCATCTACATATATCTGAATGAGTAAGATGTCAGAACCTTTCCTTTTTGAAAATAATGTTTTATCAATTTTACCTCTTGTAAATTTATTTTCAATAAGATACTCAGAAAGGGTGTCATACCAGGCTCTTGGAGCTTGTTTGAGCCCATATAGAGCTTTATCAAGCTTGAAAACATAATTAGGAAATTTGGGATCAACAAAACCTGGAGGTTGTTTAACATAAACTTCTTCTTGTAGTTTTCCATTTAGAAAAGCACTTTTGACATCCATCTGATAAACTTTGAAATTCTTAAAGGCTGCATATGCAAGATACAACCTAATAGCTTCAATTCTTGCAACTGGTGCAAAAGTTTCATCATAGTCAATGCCTTCTTCTTGCCTGTAACCTTGAGCAACTAACCTTGCTTTGTTTCTGATGACAACACCATCCTTGTCCATCTTGTTTCTGAACACCCACTTAGTACCAATAATAGTTTTGCCAGAAGGAGGTGGTACTAAGTTCCAAACTTTGTTTCTTTCAAACTCTGTGAGCTCTTCTTGCATAGCCTCTACCCAATCTTCATCTAATAAAGCTTCATCAGCTTTCTTTGGTTCAATGGTAGATAGAAAACTTGAGAAGAAACAAAAGTTTGCAGTTGCTTGGGTTGGAAATTCTAATTTTCTTCTTGTTTGGACACCTTCTTCAATAGGACCAATAATGTTTGAGTGTGGATGGTCTCTGTGTTCCCTTAAATTGTTTCCTAAGGGAGCATTTGAAATAGGATCAACAATATCTTGTTGATTTGGTGTGTTGTCTGTCTGATACTGAGTGGAATTCGGATCAGTATTAGACAGTGCAGGTTGCTGTTCATCTTCATTTTGCAGAGTTGATATGGATTCTTGTGAAGTGTTGGATGTTTCACCTTCTTCATAAATAGAGTGGTTCAGATCATTAGTTGGAAACTCAGTATGGAGGTCCTCTGTTATGGGAACCTCAGTATTAGTCTCATTTGAGTGATACTGAGTTTGAACTTGATCAGTTTCATTAAACTTATTAGGAATAAAGTGTGGATGAAACTTAGGCTGTTCAGCAATGGAGTGTTCTGGATTGCATAGAATATCTATGCCACTTATGTCTTCACTTGCTGAGGTAGAATGCTCATTCTGATCTTCATCGAATGTGACATGAATGGATTCTACAATCATCTTGGTTGAGATGATATACACTCTGAAAGCTTTAGAGTGTGGAGAGTAGCCCATGAACACACCTTCATTTGCTTTGGGAGCAAATATATTGAGATTTTGTTTTGTACTGAGTACAAAGCATTTACTCCCAAAGATGTGGAAATATTCCACATTAGGAATCTTGCCATTGTATAACTCATATGGAGTCTTCAGATGTCTTTGGACTATAGTGGCTCTATTCTGAGTGAAGTTTGCACAGTTTACAGCTTCAGCCCAGAAACTCAGTGCCAGTCCAGCATGGCATAATAAAGTTCTTGCAGCTTCAATCAGTGTTCTGTTCTTTCTTTCTACAACACCATTTTGTTGTGGTGTGTAGGCTGCAGAGAAGTTTTGAATGATTCCTTTTTCTTCACAGAAATCTGCTAATACTGAGTTCTTAAACTCAGTACCATGGTCACTTCTAAGTTGCTTGACCTTGTTGCCTTTTTGAAGTTCCTCTCTTTTTATAAAGGCAATGATTTCTGTTGTTGCATCTGACTTAGTCTTGAGGAAGATGACCCAAGTGTATCTTGAGAATTCATCAACTAAGACTAGAGTATAGATCTTTTTGGCCAAAGATGGTGTGCTGATGGGGCCAAAAAGATCCATATGTATCATAGTAAGAGGTTCATTGATGGAATGATTGACTTTAGATTTGAATGAACTCTTCTTCTGCTTGCCCATTTCACATGCTGAGCATAACTTATCTTTTGAATAAGTAATTGTGGGCAGCCCTCTCACCAGTTTCTTCATACTGAGCTCGTTGATATTTCTAAAGTTGATGTGAGAGAGTTTCTTGTGCCATAGCCAATGCAATTCTGGCTTGACTTTAGAAAGCAGGCATACTCGAATAGTTGGGTCTATTTCAGATAGGTTGACCACATATACATCCTTTTCTCTTCTAGCAATGAGTACAGGCTGCCCTTTATCATTGTAGATGATGCCTGCAACCTTCCTGAATCGAGCTTCATTGTCATCATCAAACATCTGACTGATACTGAGCAGATTGTGTTTAAGACCCTCTACATAAGCAACTCTTTTAAAAGTTATGTTGCCTGCCTTGATCATACCATAACCTCTTGTCTTTCCCACCGAGTCATCTCCAAACTTAACAGAAGGACCCTTCTCTGGAGTATAATTGAGAAGGTACTCCATACTGCATGTCATGTGTCTTGAGCAGCCACTATCTAAATACCACTTTCTGTCACCCTGCACAAGACACAAAATAAGAGTTAGTTCTTTTTAGCAACCCATTTTTGAATGGGACCTTTGGTAGGATAAACACAATTTGACTTGATCTCTTTATGTGGAGAGGTCAGTATCACTTTTGGGGTAACTTTAGAAGTTTTCTTTGGTGATACTGACTTAGTTTCTCTCCTTTTCTTTGGTACTGAGTACCTAGGACTTGAGAGATCAGTCCAGCATTCATCTCCCTTGTGACCAGTATGATCACACATATAACATTTTCTAGGTCTATTTCTAAACATATTTTCATAAGGTATTTTAGAAAAATGTTGCACTTTTGGTAAGTCAGTATGAACAAGTTTTGCAAATTGTTTACTTAAAGATTTGACCTGATCACCAAGTGTTTTTAAAATGTTAATTTTGTCATTTTTGATAGGTATGTTAACATTGTTTTTAACTGGTTTAGGAGATGGAGGATCTGGTTGCTTCTTTTTATTTGGCAGAGAAGTCTTTCTAATATTATTTGTGGTAGACTTCTTGTCTCTGCTAGCTAAGGATCTAGTTAAAGTTGGTTTTTGTTTATCATGTTTTGTAGAAACAACTTTAACAGGTTCTTTAGATTTCTCAGTATATGATGTTTCTGTTCCTGCAACTTCTGTATTTGATGAAACATGTGAGATAGAAGTTGTCTTATTATCATTATATAATTCAAAAGTTGTTGTATTAAATAATAATTCAAAAGGTGGAACAGCAGAAGTGTCATACTGAACTATTGGTAGCTCGGTATCAGAAATTTCTGTTATTTGAAATTCAATACTGAGTTCTTGTAGCTCAGTATAGCACTTTGAACAGATGGAAGGACCAATAGGTTTTTCTAAAATTTGATTTTCCTCATCATCTGACTCAGTTTGACATCCAACTTCACATAAAGTTTTAGCTTTTACAAAATTAATAGGATTCATAGTAGAAAATTCTTCAAATAAATCAGCAAAATTGTTCCTGTTTTTAAATTGAGGATCAACACCAAGTGCAGCCCTCACATTTTCTGGAAATTGTTCATTTAAACATTTATTTAATTTTATTGAAGCATTTCCCCAAGATTTACACTGTTTTTCAAATTTCTCTTTTTCAAGTTTGTGTAAATGAGCTTTATCAGCTAATCTTTGATTAATGTCTTTTAAATCTGAAAAATTAAGTTCTAAATCTTTATATTTTGCTAATTTATCCAAGTTTTCATTATTTGCTCTTTCAAGTTCTTTAATTGTTAATTTTAAAGCTTTTTCTTTTTGTACAGAAGTTTTAAGATCAACAAGCATATACTCAAAAATCTTGGTTTTTTCATTCACTGAATAAGTTTGAAAGGAACTTACCTTGTACAACTGAGTGGAATCCCAATCAGTATGAACACTCATCCTCTCAGCCTCTTTGATGTCCTTTTCAAAGGAACTCTTCAAATCATCTTCAGTGAAAGCCATAAAGGCTTTATTCTCAATCTCTTCTTCATCATCACTTAACTCTTCATCCATCCAGGCTTCTGAGTAAAGTGCTTGATGAGGTGCTCCATTTCCTTCTGCCCTCTTTCCCTTGCTCCAATTCTTCAGCTTGACATATTTGTCTCTATATCTTTTTGCTCGGTATGCAATCTTGTCATTTTGGTCAGTCTCAGAAGACTTGGTATGACAATTTGCAGCAATATGTCCAGGCTTTCCACACCTATAGCACAGACCTGGTCTTGGGTCAGTATTAGAAGAGCTAACACCAAGCCTCTTCTTCTTCAACTGATCCAGCTTCATAGACATGAGAGCCATTTGAGTTTCAAGCTCTTCTGCCTCAGCATCAGCAAGATCAACTTCTGGTTCATCTGGCTCAGTCACAGTATAAGCCTGTTGCACAACTAGAGCCATGCCAGTGGAAGACTTGTCAGTTTTCTTCCAGTTGATCAGTCTTGCAGCATTATTCTCCTCATGATTCAGCATTAGACCATACAAGGTTTGATGAGTGTATGACTCAATGTTGTTAGCAGCATTGACAGAGTTTGTCATGTCAAGAAATTGTTGAGGAAGACTATCCAGGAACTTTTGAACAAGCTCTCCTTCCTCTTTCACAATGCCTACACTGATTAAATCATGGATAACAGTATTGAACCTGTTATAGAGAGTGGTGATGTCTTCATTTGGAGTTGAAAAGAAATTTTCATATTTCCTTCTCATGTTGCTTTTTCTTTGCAACTTCACCTTTGCTGTACCTTCATAGGTGACTGATAGGCTATCCCACATAGCCTTTGCTGTTGGCAATTTCATAATTGCATTAAGTATCTCTTTGGTAACAGCATTACCAATCACCCCTTTAGCTCTGGAGTCTAAAGCATACAACTGACGGTCAGTATCAGTCCAGTTGTGCTTTAGTTTAGGTACAGATCTTATGCCCTCAGGAGCATCATCAGTAGCAGCAACAGGTTCCACAGTTTGTGGAATGATGGGACCATCATTCAGCACAGTGAGCATCTCATGGTGAATAGATTCAAGATACCACTGAGCTTTGAGCTTCCATTGATGGAAGTCTTTTCCATCAAAGATGGGTACTCCCTTTCCAGACATAATTGGTGCAACAATTGTAGACATTTTGGATTTTTGAGTGTTGGAGGGATAGATGTAGGAAATGGCTGCCAGGGTTATAGATCGACTAAATAAGAGATTATTTAGCCTGCTCTGATACCAGTTGTTAGGTCACAACACCCCTGGTTTGTTAGTTAATGAGTAGGTTGATTTATACAAAAGACAATTAAAGTGTAAAACACAGTATTAGAGTCGGTGTACAAATCCACTAAGTGTGGTATGCTGCGGAAAAGCAATACCACTTATCAATTACAAGTATGTGAAAGTGTAAAGTAAATTGGTAAGTACTCCTTTGCAAGATGATCTCTATTTATAATGTTATAGAGATCTTACATAATGAGCAAAGGAGTAACCGAAGGACTAAGTAAGGAAAATGACTAAGATCAAGGGATTTGATCTTAGTCCGTTACTATACTGAGTATCACTCAGTCCTTCTACTCAGTCCTTGTACTCAGTATCACTATCTGATACTGAGTACTGATACTGAGTTCCAATACTGATCACTCAGTATCAGGCCTAAACTTAGCTATATTATTCTACATATAAATCAAAGCTAGTCTAGGTTGTTTTGTTATCTTAAGATCCAAAGGGGCAAGGCTTTTTGCCTTAACAGTTCACTTACATTCAAAGTTAAGTTTCAAGTACCCATTAATGTACAACTAAAGTTGCACAATGTACAACCTTACTCTCCACTCTCTCTCTTAATCTCCATGTTTGCCATCTCCACCCCCAATTGAATCGATTTCTTCAATTCCACCATTAACAAGTTCTCTTCACTAGAGGATAATCAAAGATGATGATATCGAGTATTTCTCTTCACTAGAGGATAATCGTACAGCTTTGAATATGTCATTTTATTTTTTTAATTAATCTCGAAATAAGCATGTTAATGGAAGTAGATAAATTATGATTTTTATAGCATTAGACTGAATCTAGCATCCGATTACATTTGTTCTCACTATCTTCATCTCCATTTCTTGAAAATCCCGACCAACGAGTGCCAAATGACTCTCCATTTCTTGAATTTCCGACCACCGAGTGCCAAATGACTGGTCAGATCTGAGGTTCCGGCGTCATGCTCGACGTAACAACTGCGACTGGTCGCCTTTCAATCTGGTCATCATATATTTTATGAACATAAAAAACCCCACTTGAAGAGAGAGAGGGGGAGAGAGAGAGAGAGAGAGAGAGAGAGAGAGAGAGCGAAAGATTTGGTTTATGGCTTATTCACAATCCTGTCATCTTTGAGCTTTAGACTATGCATAATGGGTGACCAAACTCAATTTGGTCACCCCTGCCACCTATGCGCCACATCAGCTTTCTCTCACATGATCAAACACATAACCAGGCAGCGACCAATAGCCCGTAATGGGTGACCGATCGATAATTGTTTTTTTAAATTTCATTAATAATTAAAACATTACATTAAAAATAATTAAAAAAACATTACATTGATAAAAAAACATTACGTAAATAAAAAAAAACTAGTGGTGGGGATGTCAATTCCAAATGTGTTCCACCAAATTAGATGTAAGATTTAGATGAGTTTGTTGATTACGGATATCCTTGATAACTTGTAATACTTCTTCATGTGGTCGTACGGGGTCAAGTTCACTATGTCGCTCTTCCGGATGAAAATCAGGAGATATCACTCTGCCTTTGTCTTTGATAATCATGTTATGTAATATGATACACGTGTACATCATATCCCTTATTTTGTTAACATTTGGGGACCTTGCAGGAGTTCTTATAATAGCCCATTTTTTCTTTAGAACGCCAAATGCTCGTTCTACGTCTTTCCTTGCAGCTTCGTGTGCTTTCTTGTAGTTTACCCGCTTAACATCATTCGCATTTGGGTGTGAAATAGACTTAACAAGAACAGACCAATCCAGATATATCCCGTCAGTAAGATAATATCCCCATTTGTAAGACACCCCGTTTGCCAAAAAAGTACCTCAGATGCTTTCCCGTCTTTGAGATCATTAAAAATATGGGATGCTCGTAAAATGTTGATGTCATTGTTTGACCCGGCGACACCAAAGAATGCGTGCCAAAACCACAAGTCTTGTGAGGCAACCGCTTCAAGTAAAATGAATGGTTCGTTCCCGTGATCCCCTCTAACATATTGCCCACAGTAAGCATTTGGACATTGAGCCCAAGGCCAATCAGTACAATCAATGCTACCTAGCATACTGGAAAACCCATGTTTCTCCTCATGAAAAGCGTATAACTTCGCCACATCAGTATGAGTAGGCTTTCGCAAATACTCTTCTCCATAAAAGTGCATAACCCCTTTACAGAATTCTGCGAGACTATCACGGCTAGTTTTCTCACCAATTTATAAGTATTCGTCTAGAGCATCCGGTACAGTGTCGTATGCTAACTGACGAATTGCAGAAGTGCACCTCATTAGCGAAGAAGTACCTAGGTTCCCAAGTGCATCATAACGTTGCGCAAATAATGGGACGGTATTAGTGAGATCGCGAACAATGCGTGTGAAAAGATCACGGCTTATCCTGAAACGTTTACGAAAATCTTTTTCGTTGTACATCGGATTTTTAGCAAAGTAAGCTGCCACAAGACGGTCATGAGCACCGTCACGGTCCCTATTCACATATCTTCTAGGATTTCTAGGGATACTAGAACTGGAACTTGCAAGAAACGCCGCCGCCGTTTGTAAAAAATCAAGATGTATAATCTTGTCCTCCTCCTCGTCGCCAAAAATGAAATTAGCGACATTCATTTCATCGTCCGAACTTAAGATAGTGTGTGTGATGTGCGTAAGTATGAAGAAAAGAAATGAGAAGTGTGAAATTTTTTATAAAAAGATTGGGTATTTATAAGGTAAAAAATGGGGTAAAAATTAAGTTTCAAAGGGGTGTGGATTTAATAAAATAGTCGTTGGGGGGGTGTAAAAATTGGAGTCGTTGGAGGTCGGATGGGCACGGTCGAATACTCGACCGTTTGACACGGGCGACGCGTCGCCGGTGGGTCAGCGTAACGCGGAGGACGCGTCGGGGAGCGAGGATGTGGCGGTCGTGACCGGCCAATTGGTCGTCCGATACGCATAGTCTTATTGTCTGCAAAATCGAGCCTTATTAGTATAATGATTTTGGGTTATTCATCATCGATTTCGGGATGAAAGTGTTGGAATATAGAGAGAAAGAAGAATTGATTTTGGGTTATTGTTCATCATCATGGATCTTGGGAAATATGAGAAGAAAAGAGGGGTGAAAGAGAAAGAGAGATGGCAGAAGATCGAGAGAGAGAGAGAGTAGAGATTAGATTTCTACATTGTGAAAGTTTAGTTGTAGATAAATGTATGGTTGTAAATTATGTTTGAATGTTTGTACACGAATGACGAAATGACTATTTTACACTCATGTGACTTAACAGAAAAAGTTAACATCGTTTGGCCTAAAAGACTAATCGTGACAAAAGTTTCAAAAATAAGGACTATATTTGTCAATTTTAAAAGATTCGGACCAAAGTTGAAATCGGGTATCAACTTAAATGACCATTTGTGTAATTAACTCTTCCTTTTATAAGAGTAGGATTGTTTTATCAACATATAGGATTATGCAATTAAAAAGAAGTTTATTGTAAATTTATCTTATTTCTATAAAGGGTATTCCCTTTTAAGAAGGTGATTAAGTTTTTCTGGTGATGTACGCAAGTCAAAATATGTAAATATGACCTTTAAATCCGAGATTCATTTGAACATGATGATTCATAGCAAAGTAAGAAAAAATAGCAAAGAAATTATAGAAGTTTATCCATATGTGAGGCTAAAATATATTAAAAACGAAGAAGCTACACGCCAATCCCAGCCACAATATACTAGTAGTTAACAATATGTTGTGTGCGTAACCTGCATATAAATCAACACTAAAGCTGATTACATGAGTTCCAAACACTGAAAACTTTGTACATATGTTCCATACGTCTAAGGGGGTGTTTGGACATTGGACAAGGGCACCAATTCTCGACACGACCCAAAACCTGACACACAAATAATCTGGTTTGCCCTAAATGAGTTCGGGTGAAAACATGTCGACCCACCCAACCCGTATATAAATCGGGACGTGTTCTGGTTGACTTATGTATAAACCAGTCGACCTGCGAATCCGTTTAGTTTTATAATTTTTTTAACTTTTTACAAAAGATGTAAATACTATAAAATTTTCTAAACCCGCCTAACACATATCTGAATCTCTGTTTCACATTTAAATTTCTCAAGATTACCATTGAATTCATGTCCATTTTTTTTTTCTTACCCATCAACTTGGTTTTGACCCACTAACTAACATCACCCACCAACCTGTTAAGTTATATGAGTCATATGAGTCGAATTTGGGTTACCATTGTTTAAATATGTTTGGGTTAGGATACATTTTTTTGGCCGAAATTCTAAACAGGTTTGGTTCGGGTTGACTTATTCTAACCCGCCAACCTGCTAACCCGAACCCCAAACCCAAACTCAACCTAATTTCCACCCCCTACTTTGGATCAATTAACACTTTAGAGTTGATCATGTGATTTTTAAATAATCAAAATCTAGATAGTTTTAAATGTCTTTTTGTCATTTAAAGTTGTAACTGTCAGATAATCGACGATCCATTGAGTGTTTAGAAATTTTGATTAGTTAAAAACAAAATAAATGTCTTACTTAGTTGCAAGTAATTGTTGCGAATATTCCACTCGAAATCCCAATGAAGTTCAGCATTTCTAAGAGTCCAATATGCCCAACCAAATGAGGCAGTATCATATACTTGTAATTGGGCTTCACCAAAATCTTAATAATCTAACTGTGTAGTGTTTGTTGCGTTCCATTCGTTAACCCACTCCCCTAAAAACCATAAAATTACATAATCTTCAAAATCCCGATTCATATGTAAATTCATTTCTACACCACAACTTTTAGCCCATATACCACATAGTGCAAGTTGTACATATAATTGTACAACCACATTAACCAATGGTTGTGGTGAATGCAATAAAAGTTATGGTGTAAAATCCACACCTGATTCATATAAACAACCAAATAACAAACTTATAAACTTACCAATAAATATAAGAGGCCCGTTTGAATCATTGAGAGCTTGCAACTGAGGCTGCCTGTTTTTAAATATAAACTGTATATTTTGGGCAGCAGTCTTATTAACGAAATAATTATCAAAGAGATTGTAGTAATGCAAGTCTAGTACTAGATTTGAAGGACCAATGTTAGCTTTGTAAAGTTCAAGAGGATCTGCATTGCCAATTCTTTGACAAATTATGACATAAGCTGTTGGAGAATGTTTTCTCACAATTTGGTAGCCTTGTTTGTAATATGAAATTAGTGAATCTAATGGAATTGATGCAGCAGATGGTTCGTTTAGAAGCTCGATTCCAAGGAGTGCTGGATGCAAGGCGTACCTATATGTGGAAAATGTAAGTTTGTGGGATTCCAACTTAAAACCAATTGGCTATGAGACGACTAGACCAGTACCCTTATAAGCATATTATAATTTCATTTTTTTGTCGGATGTGAGACTTTATTCAATACGCCCCCTCACGTGTGGCTTTTTTTGGTTAACCTGGGTTAACCCGGGCGGTTTAACCTAGACCGACTAAGAGGGTGGCTCAAAACTCGCTAGTTTTTTGCTTACAATCGACCCGGTTAGACCCAACAAGGCATTGTGGAAATTGACGACCCAGGTTGTGACCTGGTATTTAATCTTTGTACTTCAAATGTACAAGCTTGACCAATGTTTTAAAACCCGGGTTATTACTCAGTTCGGTAAGATTGCCGGGTCACGGGTCAACCGGTTCAACCTGGGTCAACTATGAACATATAAAAAATATTATACAAAAGATGTGTACACCATGCAGTCAAGCTTGTACATTTGAAGTACAAAGACTAAAAACCGGGTCAACCGGTTAAACCGAATGAACCATCCGGGTTAACCAAGGTTTTAGAACATTGAACTTGAATGCATGATGTACACATCTTTTGTATTATATTGTTTTCATATGATCTTAGTTGACCGGCCGGTTGACCCATGACCGGGCAATCTTACCTGGCCGAGCAATAACCCGGTTTTCAAAACATTGGTTGCGCCTTACACGTGGATATTTATGGGTTACATGGAGTGCTTGTGGCCTTTAATTAACCACAGGTGAACCTGATACTATATAAGTCATTGGAGGGCCCAACCCAATTGTCTAGGCTTAAGCCCATCAAGGTTTGTTATGATTTGAATTTTCTTATTTATATGAGATCTTGTAAGGTTCAATCAGTCAATCAAAAAATACAATTATGTTTCATTGTCTTACAGAAAAATAGTCGGCTCGGCAACAGGCCCAATACGGAATTACAAGTACTTGTATAAGTCATAAAAACAAACGTACGTACCTGGATGTTGGAGCAAAACACAGATCAACTTATTACTGATACTGCAGTTAGTACTGACATACTTAGTACTAATGGGGCAGAACATATTACTACTGATGAAGTTGATGCTGGTGTAAACTATAACTAAAGTTACTACTGATCAAGCTTATTGAAGATACTACTGATCATTGTAGTTACTACTGACGTTGATTATGGACTTACTACTGATCACCAAGTATACTACTGATATTACTTATTTACTACTGGTGATTGCAGTTACTACTGATACGCGTTTTTGGAAGATATCAAGTCCGAGATCTTCGTAGAGATAGTTATAGAATGTAATTAAATGTATATCTTTTATAATTCGATGTAAATCAAGTCCTAGAATAACTAGGGTAAATAGTTTAGCTTCAAGGACTACTATAAGTATGTTCCTTACGAATTGTAAACGTACGTGTGTATTGTTAACTCAATAATATACATTGAAGCTTTTTGTGAAACTGTGTTCTTAATATTCTTGCATATTGTTCATACAGTTCATTGTTCTTAATTATTGATATAGTGTTGATCCGCTGCAACTTCTATCATCAATTAGATCTAAGGTGTTTATTAACTTGTCTATAGTTAATCGATCCTGACAAGTGGTATCAGAGCATATTGGTTCTAGATCTACTATTTGTTAAGAACAACAAAAAGTTTTAATCTTTAAAACACACACATTATTAATCATGACTGATAATAATGAAAGCACTCAGGCCAACAAAATCCCTATGCTCACTCCCAATAACTTTGGGATGTGGAAGAATCGTATTAAGCAATACATGCTTATTACAGATTATTCCATGTGGGAAGTCGTTTGTGAAGTAAACAAAACTGGTCAACTTCAAGCAAGCAGCTCTGTAACTGAGGCAGACAAACTTAAATGTGAGAAGGAGAAGAAAGATAAAGGCATCGAACTCAAAACTCTAAGCACTCTCCTACTGGCCATTCCTAATGATTATCAACATCTCTTTGTTGAATATGATGATGCTAAGTTGCTTTGGGAAGCACTGGAGAAGAGATTCGTTGGGACAAAGAGTACAAAAAGAAACATGAAGTCTGTTCTCAAACAAGACTTTGAAAATTTCAAAGGAAAGCCCAATGAAACACTCACTCAAGTGTTTGACAGATTCAACAAACTAATTGGTGAACTCAACCAAGTTGGTGTAAAGATGGATCAAGAAGATGTCAACATGAAGTTCCTAAGGTCTCTTAGTGAAGAATGGGCCATGTACACAGTGGTGTATAGACAAAGAGATGCTTTAGAAGAAAAGGAGTTAGATGAACTCTATAATGATCTCAGAGTGTTTGAAACTGAGGTAAATCACAAAAACCCTTCTATTTCTTCTAACAATGCTGCATTCGTGTCTAGTACAGGTCAAGGACAAGAAACCTCCACAGGAAAGGCTGCAGATTCTGAGGATACTGCAAGAGAATCCTTCTTCACTAGTCATGTGCATACTGCATTGATTAGTGATGACTTGGAACAATTGAATCCAGATGATCTTGAGGAGATGGATCTTAAATGGCAGATGGCTATGCTGAGCCTAAGGACCAAAAGATTCTTAAAAAGAACTGGTAGGACAAGCCTCAATTTCAACAAAGGTGACAAAGCAGGATTTGACAAGACTAAAGTCAAGTGTTACAACTGTAACAACCTTGGTCACTTTGCAAAAGAATGTCCTCAACCAGACAAAAGATCAAAATCAACTGCTCTTGTGTCACAACAAGGACAAGGCTATGACTGGAGCTTCCAAGCAGAAGAGCATACTCAAAATCAAGCTCTCATGGCCTTTACTGACAACAAAACTGAGGTAAAATCTAAACCTTGTACTCCTGAATGTGCTAAAATTATTAAAAATCTAGAAAAAGAAAACACTAAATTAAATGAAGATCTAGCAAAAGCAATCAGAAGAAATCATGAGTTTGATAGTGTGATTGCTGATCAAGAACATCAAATAAAGGTGTACAAGATGATTGATCAACGGATCAAGGAAGAATTGCTTCAAGCTGTGGATGAGAAAGAGTTCTATGAAACAAAAAACAAAGAACTAACAAGTAAATTAGAAGAATGTCAGCTTGAAATTGAACAAAATAAATTAACAATTAAAAAGTTTGAAAGAAGCACTAAAATTCTAGATGAATTAACTAATAATCAAACTACAGAAAAGGTTGTTCATGGGGTGGGATATCATGCTGTACCACCTCCACATAAATTCATTCCTCCACTTAAAAATAGTTCAGAAAGAATCATTAATGAATTGAAAACTGAAAAACAAACTGAATCTAATAATGAAA
Source organism: Calendula officinalis (assembly GCA_963853835.1). NCBI lineage: Eukaryota > Viridiplantae > Streptophyta > Magnoliopsida > Asterales > Asteraceae > Calendula > Calendula officinalis. The sequence continues at coordinate 1,417,639 of OY970823.1, read as the reverse complement.
CATCTGAATCAAATGATTCTTCTGATGATGAGCAATCAATTGAATTTACAATATCTCAAACTGAATCACCAAAATCAATTGATACAAGTTTTCACACAGCTCAAAGTTCAAATGAGTCTCCTAAATATAATGCAGAGAATATACCCAAAATTCTAAAAAGAGGAAACCAAAGAAATAGAAACCAACTCTTAGAACAAAGAAAAACAATAAAGGCTCAAGAAAATAAATTAAAATGTGTTATTTGCAATAAAGTGAACCATTTAGCAAAGGATTGTCACTTCAATCCAATAAATTGCAAGGAGTTAAAGGAATTTAAAGCTTTTAAAGAAAATGCAAAAACTCAAAGGTTAAAAGATACTACTGGTCCTTCAGTAGTAAATACAATAAAAACTCCAATTGCTGAAACTCCAAGATTTGGAAGAAGTGCACCAAGATTTGTGCAAAACAGAAGAGTTGGCAGCCCAAAGAACAGCAATTACTTCAAGAACAATGGAAAATCTAATCAAAATAAACAATATTTTAAATTTTCCAACACCAGTAGAAACTCTAACAAATTTACTACTGGTGTTAACCCTAATTATAATGCTGTATGGTACCAGTACAAGAATACTACTGGTAAAAACCCTAATTTCAAAATACTACTGGTAATTCATTACTACTGGTGTATTTTAGGTTTACACAAATACTACTGGTAAGTCAGTACTACTGTTATTCACATATACTACTGGTCTTGTATGTTAATGGTTACTACTGATGTCTATAGTTACTACTGATGTCAAAATCCTTAGTCATTACTGATGTTAGTAGATACTACTGACGTTTTACTACTGATATCTTATTTGCTACTGGTCTTTCATAAACACAATTACCAAACTAACCCCCATGAAAATAACCGTTATGTTATGATTCGAAGGCTATTTTCGTAGTTTTGCAGGTTAAATCGAAAGATATAAAAGGCGGCATACGATTAATTTAGCATTATCTTCACTTCGATTTGCTAAAACTTCTCGATAAACCCTAGTTTACGATCAAAACCCTTCATCTGTAACAAAATTCTTGCAAAATCTCAACAACAATGGCAACTTTACAAACTCTCGATGTGCAAACCGATCTCAAATACTCAGAATTTCACAATATGGTTGCATTCTTAAAGAATCCCGACAGAACAAAAGATTTCCGTCCGATCGTAAAATTTTTGAGAAATTCATATATACAGTTTGCCTTAACTGTAAAACCAAAATCATATCAACAGCACTTGGTGGATTTCTGGACCAATGCTGAGCGAACAGAAGGAACAACATCATCAATGATAAAATCTAAAGTAGATGGAAAGCACATCACAGTAACAGAACAATCAATCAGACACCATCTACAATTACACGATGATTCAGGTATGACTACTCTTCCTAAGGAATACATTGCTGAAATTTTGAACAAAATGGGATATGAGGGAAGACTTAATATAGTTACTTTTCAAAAGGGTCTTCTCTCCCCACAATGGAAATTTTTAATACATACCATTCAGCATTGTATTTCTCCTAAAAGAAGTACTTGGAATGAGTTTAATAAGGCAATAGCCTCTGCTGTTGTCTGTTTATGCACAGACCAAGTATTTAATTTTTCATACATGATATTTGATGGTATGTTGGGAAATCTTAGTTCTTCTAAATTTTTAATGTATCCCAGATTTCTACAACATATCATAAACTGTGAATTGCAAAACTTGTCAACTCCTAAAAACATTTTTCTATTACCTGAGTTGAACAAGAAAGTTTTCTCAAATATGAGAAAACAATTTAAATTTTCGGGCAAGGAAACCCCTCTGTTTCCTAACATGATCAAAGATCAACCCAATATTGGAGAGGGTTCAACCATTGCTACATCCCAAGTTGAACCTCAACCCACTCCATCACCCCCAAATACAGCCCAAACACCAATCCAAATAGCCACTCAATCACCAACCCAAACAGAAGTCCTGAATGTGTCCCAGGAACTTGATGTAAATCTGCAGAGTGCTACTCTTCACTCTGTGGAAGACCTACCAGACAAAACCAAAAATATTTCCACAATTTATCATAGAAAGAAAATTTCTTCAAAGGACACCAGGGGACAAATCGAGTCACACCCCAGGCTCAAAGAGTTGTCCTCCAAGGAGGAGAGAGGACATGAGGGGAGGGCTTTCACTACTGATGCCCCAAAGGTGGGTGCACAGGACAGTGAAAACATCTTTAGGACCCAAACCTCGGCAACTTTGAGTGACGACTCTTTTGAGGAGTTACTCAAAGGACCCCGGTGCCAAGAAACCACAAGGGGGGGCATCTCTGCTTCTTCTAGGAAGAAGAGAATGTCTAAAAGACCCAATGAATCACCAAGCAGTGATGAGGGCAGATCTGTGGAATTGATGGAAAGGAAGGAAAACCTTAAAACCAATGTACCTGTTAGTAAGCCCGATGATCTTGCTAGATGGAGTGAGGGCAGTATTAAAATCACTCAATTGACGGATAAAGTGGATTCTCTTGAATCCACTGTACAAAATTGCCATATATATTTAACTAACCAAGGGAAAACCATGGATGCAATGAAAAGGCATGTCAACACCATCAACAGAAGAATGAGATTATATGAGCACAGGCTTTATCAACAAGCCAAAATCATCAGACAATTGAAGAAAAAGATTGATGATAGTGAGGCTCCACCAGTTGAGCTCACTAAGGGGGAGAAGGATAATATACAGACAATGATTGATGAATCTATAGCAGCAGCAGCATCCTCCCTTTTAAATTTAAAAGAAACAAATGTTGATGAAGGCCCAGAGATGATGGTGACAGAAGAAGAGCCTATTACTACTGCTACAATGGAAGAACAAGTTGAAAAGGAAATACCAGTAGTAACCTCTACTACTGATATTATAGCAGTAGTAAATGAAGAAAAGGAATTAATAGCAGCAAATACTACTGATGCCCTATCAGTAGTAACTCCTGAAGTAACACCAGTAGTAACTACTCTAGTTACTACTGAAGAGGAAGAACTACATTTTCCAGAGCTTATTGAAAGAGAGAGACATGTCATCATTACCAAACCACCAACACCTGATCAACCACTTATCATACCTGACATTGATGATAATGTGAATTGGTTTGAGGTTGATGAATGCTCACTTCCTCCACATCCAAAAATACTTCAACAAAATGAACTTAGAACATTTTCTCCTTCAGTTATAATAAGTGGAGTGCCAGACATGAAATATATTCCACCTCCACCTTCAGCACACATTGGAAAGGGTAAAGAGATATATGATGAAGATTATCCAAACAGAGCTCTTGGTCATCACATGGTAAACAAGATTAATCATGTAAGAGCAGAAAAGCAATCCAGATGGAGAATTAAACACAGAAAATTTTTGGAGAAAGTGGAAATGTATCAAGCTTTAGTAGAAAAGAAAAAGAAAGTTCAAAGTACAACTACTGTTCAAATACCTGCTCAAATTAAAGATGTTCAGATAGAAGCCCAAGAAGCAGAGTTCAAAAGGCTTAGAAAAGTAGAAGAGGAACATCTAAACTGTCTAGAAGATCTTGTAGCAGAATGCAAAAGAACAAAAGATGATTTACCAGATGATATATTTGAACAGAAGTCTCTTATGATAGACTTTCTAAAGACAAAAGGTCACAGTGCAAAATCTTTTGGAAGAATGAAGATGATAACCATAATTGAAAAATACTGCACTGCAAAGAAAAGAGACTTGGCTGAACAAGAAGCTGAAGAATCAAAGAAAGCCAAAGCCAAAACTTTAGTACCAATCAGCTTAAATTTGCTCAAAGCTGGTAGTGTTACAACTGTTGGTAATACTTCAACTCCCCAATCACTAAAAAGAAAATATGTTGATCAAGAACAAAGCTCCAAGAAGAAATCAAAACAACAAATTATACCTGTTATTGAAATGCCAGTTGCTCCTCTACAGAACAATTCAATTCTTAACTGGAGAGTGATGCAGAATAATGTCATAGAAGTCATAAGGGAAGACAAAGTAGTACAAAGATTCACTGGATGGTTACCCTTAATCAGGTCATGTACAAGAAGTGATGTAATCAAACTTTTGATTATTGGGAAACCAAGAATGACAAAGAAATCATGGAAAGAATCTGGAGCTGGATATTTGACTAGAATGATAGATGCTGCATTTTATCCAGACAATTATCCAGAACAATTTACAAATCCAGGTAATGTGTATGCTTGGAATGTCATTCCTACTGCAAATATGTACTTCTTTGAGAAATCAGGCAAAGTGTGTGAATTGTACTTATATGAGAAAGAATATCCACATTCTGAGAAGACAATGTATCAGATATTCATAAACACTTTGATGAAACCTTATGATGCTGTTATGTTCCAAAACAAACTGAATTATTTTACAAAGAGGAACAGCAGATATATTATTGAACAAAGGCTTCAACAGAATCAAAGAACTCTTGAGAAAAGAAGAAAAGAACAAGAGGAACAAAAGAAACTTGATTGATTAAAAGATGATCAATAAGTTTAGGGGGAGATTGTTGGAGCAAAACACAGATCAACTTATTACTGATACTGCAGTTAGTACTGACATACTTAGTACTGATGGGGCAGAACATATTACTACTGATGAAGTTGATGCTGGTGTAAACTATAACTAAAGTTACTACTGATCAAGCTTATTGAAGATACTACTGATCATTGTAGTTACTACTGACGTTGATTATGGACTTACTACTGATCACCAAGTATACTACTGATATTACTTATTTACTACTGGTGATTGCAGTTACTACTGATACGCGTTTTTGGAAGATATCAAGTCCGAGATCTTCGTAGAGATAGTTATAGAATGTAATTAAATGTATATCTTTTATAATTCGATGTAAATCAAGTCCTAGAATAACTAGGGTAAATAGTTTAGCTTCAAGGACTACTATAAGTATGTTCCTTACGAATTGTAAACGTACGTGTGTATTGTTAACTCAATAATATACATTGAAGCTTTTTGTGAAACTGTGTTCTTAATATTCTTGCATATTGTTCATACAGTTCATTGTTCTTAATTATTGATATAGTGTTGATCCGCTGCAACTTCTATCATCAATTAGATCTAAGGTGTTTATTAACTTGTCTATAGTTAATCGATCCTGACACTGGAAGCTAAAAAATCGATAACATACAATGTCTGCGAGATATACATAGGCCAAGATGTTGTACCATCTCTACTAGCACTATGTTCCATCCCATTTTGAGACCCCGGGGCTGCATGCAAGTCGATGATGCACTTAATATCATACGACCTACTCCAAAATAACAAATATATCATAATTAATTATAAAATATAAATTAATACTTTTTTCAAAAAACTACAATAAAGATGAAGGTGAAAATAAGACCTACTGAGCCCATGAGGTCTCTCCCAACCGTGACGCGTCACTAAACCTATCACTAAACACATTCCTACCGACGGGTTACTGACGAGGTCGTGCCAACAGCAACACATCACTAACCCATCACTAACCCATCCCCACTTAAAATAATATTAAAAACCCCCAACCCCCCTACCCCTCCCCCACACAAAAGCTTGACGGATGCCTTGAACCCGTCTCCACCACGACGCATTGCTTCTGACGTGGCCTTCCGACGGATCTGTGCCAACCGTGACGGAGGTCGACGGATTTTTTTTTGCTTCTGACGTACCCACGACGTGGGGTTGGCAGTGATCTGAGAAAGCATTATCTAAAGCTTTCAAGGTTGCGCCAATAAAAGGGGTGGAGGATTAGGATCAAATGCTATCCACCATCCAACTGGGATTCTAACCGTATTAATTCCATGTTTCGCCAGAAATTTGAAGTCTTGTATTGTGATAAAACTGTTTCTGTGCCTCTGAATTTTTCAAGAAAAAATATATTTTTAGTAGACAACTTGCTACTAACCTTTGAATCAACTTAAATCCATGGTGAACATGGAAAATGTAGCAATATACTTTAGGTAGTGGTTCGTTTTGATAATTATAAGTTTAACGTCCGTTTGTGGTATCACAAGTTTTTATCAAGCTAGCGATTAGTATTAAAAAAAAATAACCACCTAGGCCTAAAATACTTCTTTTAATTACCGGATAGGATAGGGACGAAGGAAAAAAAAACTCTAATTAACAACATGGATAGACTAAAAATGTGTATTCCCAATAATTACCAAAACGAACCACTGTGTAAAGTATATTACAAATTATGTCAGATGTTGTTACTAACATGGAGGTGATTTCGACACCACAATAACTCCTCTACATACCACATTCACTGCTTTACTTACTTGTATAATTTGCTTTACATAGTGCACAATGTGGTGCCTGAATTAATTTATATGATATCAAAATCACCTCCCACAAATAACATACAACTATTATGTAGAATCATGAATAACTTGTTAATTAAAACTTAAAAATACCATAAGAACTTTTTTGGCCTTGTCATGTCCAAGGCCATTAGCAAGCTGGAAATCTCCATGTATTGCATTAGATACAATTGTCATCTCAAATGTAGCTGCATTATCATCCCACCCTGGAACTCCTTCATAGTCTGCCGTTATTTGCTTCGACGTTGAAGCCTAAACAAACAAAACAATTTTCCAAATTGGCAGTTAAAAAAAAACTTAATTTTTTTCCAAATTGAGGAAATGCTACCTGTAAATAGCTTCCGCTTATATGTTTTATGTGCACTCTATTTGTTTCATTCCTTTCAATGGAGAATGTTTCAGTTGATGATGGTGTAGTTGTGTTGCAGTTACAACAGACATGTTTCCATCTCCAACATTGCATGTTATAAAGTTTCCTTGAGAAGTTCGGAGCTGAAATTCTGAACTAGAAATTCTCCATAACTACAAAACACAGGATATTTTTGGCATTTCATAAGACCATGTTACAGTTTAACTAGAACACTCTTAATCATTGTCATTATTGATACTTCAGTTTTTGTCATATCAGCTGGCACACAACTGACACACTCACACTTCCGTTTTTTTGGCCCACACATAATAAAATATACACACAAAATACTACTACATCCGTCCCGATTTTATTGTCCACATTTCCTTTTTAATATGTCCCAAAATTATTGTCAATTTGAAAATTCCACCAATTAAAAAACTGTTATGTGTTAAAGATTGAATTCTATTGGTTGTAAATTGTAATGTTATATAATGTAAAAAATGTATTTTTTCTTAAAATTGGTGATTCTTATGTGTGGAAAGTAATTTTGAGACTGTGGAGTAATACGCACAATGTCTGGATCGATTAACTATAGACAAGTTAATAAACACCTTAGATCTAATTGATGATAGAAGTTGCAGCGGATCAACACTATATCAATAATTAAGAACAATGAACTGTATGAACAATAAACAAGAATATTAAGAACACAGTTTCACAAAAAGCTTCAATGTATATTATTGAGTTAACAATACACACGTACGTTTACAATTCGTAAGGAACATACTTATAGTAGTCCTTGAAGCTAAACTATTTACCCTAGTTATTCTAGGACTTGATTTACATTGAATTATAAAAGATATACATTTAATTACATTCTATAACTATCTCTACGAAGATCTCGGACTTGATATCTTCCAAAAACGCGTATCAGTAGTAACTGCAATCACCAGTAGTAACTAAGTAACATCAGTAATAAACTTGGTGATCAGTAGTAAGTCCATAATCAACGTCAGTAGTAACTACAATGATCAGTAGTATCTTCAATCTTCTCATGATCAGTAGTAACTTAGTTATAGTATACACCAGCATCAACTTCATCAGTAGTAAATGTTCTGCCCCATCAGTACTAAGTATGTCAGTACTAACTGCAGCATCAGTAATAAGTTGATCTGTGTTTTGCTCCAACAATCTCCCCCTAAACTTATTGATCATCTCTTAATCAATCAAGTTTCTTTTGTTCCTCTTGTTCTTTTCTTCTTTTCTCAAGAGTTCTTTGATTCTGTTGAAGCCTTTGTTCAATAATATATCTGCTGTTCCTCTTTGTAAAATAATTTAATTTATTTTGGAACATAACAGCATCATAGGGTTTCATCAAAGTGTTTAGGAATATCTGATACATTGTCTTCTCTGAATGTGGATATTCTTTCTCATATAAGTACAATTCACACACTTTGCCTGATTTCTCAAAGAAGTACATATTTGCAGTAGGAATGACATTCCAAGCATATACATTACCTGGATTTGTAAATTGTTCTGGATAATTATCTGGATAAAATGCAGCATCTATCATTCTAGTCAGGTATCCAGCTCCAGATTCTTTCCATGATTTCTTTGTCATTCTTGGTTTCCCAATAATCAGAAGTTTGATTACATCACTTCTTGAACATGATCTGATTAAGGGTAACCATCCAGTGAATCTTTGTACTACTTTGTCTTCCCTTATGACTTCTATGACATTATTCTGCATCACTCTCCAGTTAAGAATTGGATTGTTCTGTAGAGGAGCAACTGGCATTTCAAGAACAGGTATAATTTGTTGTTTTGATTTCTTCTTGGAGCTTTGTTCTTGATCAACAGATTTTCTTTTTAGTGATTGGGGAGTTGAAGTATTACCAACAGTTGTAACACTACCAGCTTTGAGCAAATTTAAGCTGATTGGTACTAAAGTTTTGGCTTTGGCTTTCTTTGATTCTTCAACTTCTTGTTCAGCCAGGTCTTTCTTCTTTTCAGTGCAGTATTTTTCAATAATAGTTACCATCTTCATTCTCCCAAAATATTTTGCACTGTGACCTCTTGTCTTCAGAAAATCTATCATAAGAGCTTTTTGTTCAAATATATCATCAGGTAACTCACCTTTTGTTCTTTTGCATTCTGCTACAAGCTCTTCAAGACAGTTTAGATGTTCTTCTTCTACTTTTCTAAGCCTTTTGAATTCTGCTTCTTGGCCTTCTATCTGAACATCTTTAATTTGAACAGGTGCTTGAACAGGCATTTCTCTTTGATTCTTCTTTTGTTCAAGAGCTTGATACTTAGCTACCTTCTCCCAAAATCTCTTATTCTTCACCTTCCATTTGTCTTGTTTATCAGCTCTAACAAGATTTATCTTGTTTACCATGTAATGACCAAGAGCTCTGTTAGGGTAATCTTCATCATATATTTCTTTACCCTTTCCAATGTGTGCTGAAGGTGGAGGTGGAATATATTTCATGTCTGGCACTCCACTTATTATAACTGAAGGAGAAAATGATCTAAGTTCATTTTGTTGAAGAATTTTTGGATGTGGAGGAAGTGAGCATTCATCAACCTCAAACCAATTCACATTATCATCAATGTCAGGTATGATAAGTGGTTGATCAGGTGTTGGTGGTTTGGTAATGATGACATGTCTCTCTCTTTCAATAAGCTCTGGAAAATGTAGTTCTTCCTCTTCAGTAGTAACTAGAGTAGTTACTACTGGTGTTACTTCAGGAGTTACTACTGATAGGGCATCAGTAGTATTTGCTGCTGAAAATTCCTTTTCTTTATTTACTACTGCTATAATATCAGTAGTAGAGGTTACTACTGGTATTTCCTTTTCAACTTGTTCTTCCATTGTAGCAGTAGTAATAGGCTCTTCTTCTGTCACCATCATCTCTGGGCCTTCATCAACATTTGTTTCTTTTAAGTTTAAAAGGGAGGATGCTGCTGCTGCTATAGATTCATCAATCATTGTCTGTATATTATCCTTCTCCCCCTTAGTGAGCTCAACTGGTGGAGCCTCACTATCATCAATCTTTTTCTTCAATTGTCTGATGATTTTGGCTTGTTGATAAAGCATGTGCTCATATAATCTCATTCTTCTGTTGATGGTGTTGACATGCCTTTTCATTGCAGCCATGGTTTTCCCTTGGTTAGTTAAATATATATGGCAATTTTGTACAGTGGATTCAAGAGAATCCACTTTATCCGTCAATTGAGTGATTTTAATACTGCCCTCACTCCATCTAGCAAGATCATCGGGCTTACTAACAGGTACATTGGTTTTAAGGTTTTCCTTCCTTTCCATCAATTCCACAGATCTGCCCTCATCACTGCTTGGTGATTCATTGGGTCTTTTAGACATTCTCTTCTTCCTAGAAGAAGCAGAGATGCCCCCCCTTGTGGTTTCTTGGCACCGGGGTCCTTTGAGTAATTCCTCAAAAGAGTCATCACTCAAAGTTGCCGAGGTTTGGGTCCTAATGATGTTTTCACTGTCCTGTGCACCCACCTTTGGGGCATCAGTAGTGAAAGCCCTCCCCTCATGTCCTCTCTCCTCCTTGGAGGACAACTCTTTGAGCCTGGGGTGTGACTCGATTTGTCCCCTGGTGTCCTTTGAAGAAAGTTTCTTTCTTTTATAAATTGTGGAAATGTTTTTGGTTTTATCTGGTAGGTCTTCCACAGAGTGAAGAGTAGCACTCTGCAGATTTATATCAAGTTCCTGGGACACATTCAGGACTTCTGTTTGGGTTGGTGATTGAGTGGCTATTTGGATTGGTGTTTGGGCTGTATTTGGGGGTGATGGAGTGGGTTGAGGTTCAACTTGGGTTGTAGCAATGGTTGAACCCTCTCCAATATTGGGTTGATCTTTGATCATGTTAGGAAACAGAGGGGTTTCCTTTCCCGAAAATTTAAATTGTTTTCTCATATTTGAGAAAACTTTCTTGTTCAACTCAGGTAATAGAAAAATGTTTTTAGGAGTTGACAAGTTTTGTAATTCACAGTTTATGATATGTTGTAGAAATCTGGGATACATTAAAAATTTAGAAGAACTAAGATTTCCCAACATACCATCAAATATCATGTTTGAAAAATTAAATACTTGGTCTGTGCATAAACAGACAACAGCAGAGGCTATTGCCTTATTAAACTCATTCCAAGTACTTCTTTTAGGAGAAATACAATGCTGAATGGTATGTATTAAAAATTTCCATTGTGGGGAGAGAAGACCCTTTTGAAAAGTAACTATATTCAGTCTTCCCTCATATCCCATTTTATTCAAAATTTCAGCAATGTATTCCTTAGGAAGAGTGGACATACCTGAATCATCGTGTAGTTGTAGATGGTGTCTGATTGATTGTTCTGTTACTGTAATGTGCTTTCCATCTACTTTAGATTTTATCATTGATGATGTTGTTCCTTCTGTTCGCTCAGCATTGGTCCAGAAATCCACCAAGTGCTGTTGATATGATTTTGGTTTTACAGTTAAGGCAAACTGTATATATGAATTTCTCAAAAATTTTACGATCGGACGGAAATCTTTTGTTCCGTCGGGATTCTTTAAGAATGCAACCATATTGTGAAATTTTGAGTATTTGAGATCGGTTTGCACATCGAGAGCTTGTAAGGTTGCCATTGTTGTTGAGTTTTTGCAAGAATTTTGTTAAAGATGAAGGGTTTTTGATCGTAAACTAGGGTTTATCGAAAGGTGTTTAGAGAATCGAAGTGAAGATAATGCTAAATTAATCATCTGCCGCCTTTTATATCTTTCGATTAAACCTGCAAAACTACGAAAATAGCCTTCGAATCATAACATAACGGTTATTTTCATGGGGGTTAGTTTGGTAATTGTGTTTATGAAAGACCAGTAGTAAATAAGACATCAGTAGTAAAACGTCAGTAGTATCTACTAACATCAGTAATGACTAAGGATTTTGACATCAGTAGTAACTATAGACATCAGTAGTAATAATTAACACACAAGACCAGTAGTATATGTGAATACCAGTAGTACTGACTTACCAGTAGTATCTGTGTAAACCTAAAATACACCAGTAGTAATGAACTATCAGTAGTATTTTGTGCATACACTTTCACACCAGTAGTACAGCAATACCAGTAGTAAAACACTTAAGAAAATAATATTTTACAACACTAACTTTACACATGATTTTAAGTGAGATTTTAAGTTATTAAAATCATTCCAATACTGCTAACCAAGAAGTTGAATCTTCCTACATCAAATGCTTTTGTAAAAAGATCTGCTAATTGATCATCAGTATGGATTTTAACAACTTTGATTAATTTCTTTTCATTACAATCTCTTATAAAGTGAAATCTTATTTCAATGTGTTTAGTTTTTGAATGTTTTACTGGATTATTCACAATACTAATAGCACTTTGATTATCAATAAAAATAGGAGTTTTAAGGATAGAGATACCAAAGTCTAGAAGTTGATTTTGAATCCATAGTACTTGAGCACAGCAAGCAGATGCAGCTACATATTCTGCTTCAGCAGTAGATGTTGATACATTTGTCTGCTTCTTACATTGCCATGACACCAGTCTTGATCCAAAGAATTGACATCCACCAGTAGTGGATTTTCTATCTTGACATTCACCTCCATAGTCACTATCTGTATAGGCTATTAGTTCAAAGGGTGAGTCATGTGGATACCATAGACCTAGTGATGGTTTGCCTTTCAAGTATCTGAATATTCTTTTAACAGCCTGCAAGTGTAGTTCTTTGGGTCTTGCTTGATATCTAGGACACACACAAACACTATACATAATGTCAGGTCTTGATGCAGTTAAGTACATCAAAGAGCCTATCATTGATCTATATAAGTGTTCATCTACATCCTCCCCCTCAACATCAGGATGTAGGTGTTTGTGTGTTTCCATTGGTGTACTAGCACTTTTACTGTCTTTCAAGTCAAACTTTTCCAAGATGTCTTTGACATATTTTGATTGATTTATCAAAATACCATCAGTTCTTTGATTGACTTGGAGTCCAAGGAAGAAGTTCATTGGACCCATGGAGCTCATCTTGAATTTAATCTGCATCAGCTCTTCAAATTCTTTGCACAATGTATCATTGGTTGAACCAAAGATGATATCATCTACATAGATTTGTACCAGTAGTATATCATCTTTGACTTTCTTTGTAAACAATGTTTTATCAATGGCTCCTCTTTTAAAGTTGTTCTTCAATAGGTATGATGATAATGTGTCATACCATGCTCTTGGTGCCTGATGTAGGCCATACAGAGCTTTATCCAATTTGAACACATAATCACCATGTTTTGGATCTTCAAAACCTGGAGGTTGGCAAACATAGACCTCTTCTTCAATTTTCCCATATAGGAAGGCACTCTTAACATCCATTTGATAGACTTTGAATTTCTTGAATGAAGCATATGCTAGAAATATTCTTATAGCTTCAATTCTAGCAACAGGAGCATATACTTCATCATAGTCTATTCCTTCTTCTTGAGTGTATCCTTGGGCTACAAGTCTGGCTTTATTCTTGATCACTATGCCTCTTTCATCTTTCTTGTTTCTGAATATCCATCTTGTTCCAATGGCTCTTTTCCTTTGGGTAGAGGTACAAGTGTCCAAACAGCTTGTAGTTTAAATTGAAGGAGTTCTTCTTGCATTGCCTCAATCCAGTTTGAGTCCTCCATTGCTTGTTGGATCTTCTTTGGTTCTTCCTGAGACAGAAAGCATTCATACATACATTCATTAGCAATTAAACTAATGTTACACATATTTGCAGTTAAGCTTTTATTTAATTTGCTTCTTGTTTGAAGTGGTGAGTTAACATCACTTAGAACAAGGTCTAATGGATGGTTCTTCTGAGTCCGTGTAGTTGTAGCTTTATCAACCACTAGTTGATTTCCAAGATTGGACTCATTTGTCTCAGGCAGTTGTTCATCTTGTGATTCTTCATTGTCATGGATGTTTGGTTCATCATCATCTTGGTCAGGGTTACTACTGCTGTTGTCTTCGTTGAGATCAGTAGTATTGTTGTTGTTACTGGCATCAGTAGTATCTTGAGAATCTAGGTTATTGTTGGGACCAGTAGTATTTTCAGTACTATTACTGGTACCAGTAGTATTGGAATTACTACTGACCTCATTCTCTGAGTTACTACTGCTTTCAATATTTGAGTTATTACTGACATCAGTATTAACTATGGGAGCAGTATCAACTATTATGTATCTCATCTTTTCTTGACCAGAATAACCAGATGATGTTCCTTCATTTTGAGTGTGACCATTTGAATCACCTGTATTTAAATTCATGTTAGAATTAAAGGATTTGGTTAGATTGTCTATGTTAAATAGCCAATCTGGACCATTTCCTTGTTCATTAGTAATATTTTCATTAAAGGATACATTAATGCTTTCTTCAATTATCCTTAATCTTTTGTTGAATACTCTGTATGATTTACTTTGAGTAGAGTATCCCACAAATATTCCATCATCAGCTTTGCAGTCAAACTTACCAATTTGTTCTCTTGTAATCAGAATAGTACAAGGACAACCAAATGATTTTAAGAAACTTATAGACGGTTTTCTTTTATTAAAAAGTTCATATGGTGTTTTAAAATGTGGCTTCACTATTAATACTCTGTTCTGAACATAACAAGCAGTATTAACAGCTTCTGCCCAAAAAGTGATTGGTAATTTTGAATCTGCTAGCATTGATCTTGCTGCTTCAATGATGGTTCTATTCCTTCTTTCAGCTACACCATTTTGTTGTGGAGTTCTAGGTGAGCTGTATTGCCTGTCAATACCTTTAAGATCACAAAAGTTAATTAGGTTAGCATTTTTAAATTCTGTGCCATTATCACATCTTATGGCTTTCACTTTTTGATCAGATGTGTTTTCCAGTTTGACAATTAAGTTCTTTATGAGTTCACTTGTTTCATCCTTTGTCCTGAGAAAGAAAACCCATGTATATCTGGAAAAGTCATCAGTAATAACAAGACAATATTGTTTCTTTCCAATACTCATTACATTAGTAGGTCCAGAAAGGTCCATATGTAAGAGTTGTAAAGGAACAGAAATAGAGTTCACAGTTTTGGACTTATGAGAAGTCTTGTGTTGTTTACCTTTTAGGCATGCAACACAGTGATGATCACACATGAATTGTTTTTGAGGTAGTCCAATTACCAGATTTCTTTTTACTAAATTATTCATGTTTTTAAAATTTGTGTGACACATCCTTCTATGCCAAAGTTCTGATTCAGTGGTGTTTGCCTTGGATATAAAACAGTTGACCTCATTTGTAGAAATGAGTTCTCCCCCTATATCCAGGCAATACACATTGTTTCTCCTTGGAGTTCTTAAAACAACATATTTTTCATCTAAAATAAAATCAGGAGAAAGAATGATGCACTCAATGTCTGTGAACAGAATCTTGTTCTTTTTATCACAAACTTGAGACACACTGACAAGATTGTATTTTAGTTCAGCTACATAAAATACATCATCAAAGGTAATTTTTCCATTAGTAACAGTACCTTTACCTGTAATCTTACCTCCCTGGGGATTCTCACCAAATGCCACATATCCTCCATCAAATGACTTGAAATCTTTAAGAATTTGCAGATTTCCAGTCATGTGCCTTGAGCATCCACTATCAATATGCCATGTTCTTCCTTCTTCTGGGATCTGAATGCTCTGCACAATTGAGTAAAGGATTAGTTAAGTTTGGGAACCCAAGCTTTATATGTCTTGGGTTCATCCTTTGAGAAATGAGCTGTTGGGGATTTAACTCTAAAGACTTTTGGTACCCATACTTGTTTATTACTGGTATTTTGTTTTACTACTGTCCTTTTGAAGTTATTACTGGTGTGAGAATTTCCTACTGATCTTGGTTGATACCCATTGTTTTTAGCTTTTGAATACTTTACTACTGATGGACCAGTAGTATTTGGGTACTTACCATGTTTAGAATGACCAGTAGTGTTTTTAGAGTTAACACCAGTAGTGTTTTTGAAATTCGTTTTGGGAGCAGTAGTATTTTTGAAATTAGGGTTTTTACCAGTAGTATTCTTGTACTGGTACCATACAGCATTATAATTAGGGTTAGCACCAGTAGTAAATTTGTTAGAGTTTCTACTGGTGTTGGAAAATTTAAGGTATTGTTTATTTTGATTGGATTTTCCGTTGTTCTTGAAGTAATTGCTGTTCTTTGGGCTGCCAACTCTTCTGTTTTGCACAAATCTTGGTGCACTTCTTCCAAATCTTGTAGTTTCAGCAATTTGAGTTTTGATTGTATTTGCTACTGAAGGACCAGTAGTATCTTTTAACCTTTGAGTTTTTGCATTTTCTTTAAAAACTTTAAATTCTTTGAACTCCTTGCAATTTATTGGATTGAAGTGACAATCCTTTGCTAAATGATTCACTTTATTGCAAATAACACATTTTAATTTATTTTCTTGAGCCTTTATTGTTTTTCTTTGTTCTAAGAGTTGGTTTCTATTTCTTTGGTTTCCTCTTTTTAGAATTTTGGGTATATTTTCTGCATTATATTTAGGAGAATCATTTGGACTTTGAGCTGTGTGAAAACTTGTATCAATTGATTTTGGTGATTCAGTTTGAGATATTGTAAATTCAATTGATTGCTCATCATCTGAAGAATCATTTGATTCAGATATTTCATTATTAGATTCAGTTTGATTTGCAGTTTTTAATTCATTAATGATTCTTTCTGAACTGTTTTTAAGTGGAGGAATGAATTTGTGTGGAGGTGGTACAGCATGATATCCCACCCCATGAACAACTTTTTCTGTAGTTTGATTATTAGTTAATTCATCTAGAATTTTAGTGCTTCTTTCAAACTTTTTAATTGTTAATTTATTTTGTTCAATTTCAAGCTGACATTCTTCTAATTTACTTGTTAGTTCTTTATTTTTTGTTTCATAGAACTCTTTCTCATCCACAGCTTGAAGCAATTCTTCCTTGATTCGTTGATCAATCATCTTGTACACCATTATTTGATGTTCTTGATCAGCAATTACACTATCAAACTCATGATTTCTTCTGATTGCTTTTGCTAAATCTTTATTTAATTTAGTGTTTTCTTTTTCTAGATTTTTAATAATTTTAGCACATTCAGGAGTACAAGGTTTAGATTTTACCTCAGTTTTGTTGTCAGTAAAGGCCATGAGAGCTTGGTTTTGAGCATGCTCTTCTGCTTGGAAGCTCCAGTCATATCCTTGTCCTTGTTGTGACACAAGAGCAGTTGATTTTGATCTTTTGTCTGGTTGAGGACATTCTTTTGCAAAGTGACCAAGGTTGTTACAGTTGTAACATTTGAGTTTTGTCTTGTCAAATCCTGCTTTGTCACCTTTGTTGAAATTGAGGCTTGTCCTACCAGTTCTTTTTAAGAATCTTTTGGCCCTTAGACTCAGCATAGCCATCTGCCATTTAAGATCCATCTCCTCAAGATCATCTGGATTCAATTGTTCCAAGTCATCACTAATCAATGCAGTATGCACATGACTAGTGAAGAAGGATTCTCTTGCAGTATCCTCAGAATCTGCAGCCTTTCCTGTGGAGGTTTCTTGCCCTTGACCTGTACTTGATACAAATGCAGCATTGTTAGAAGAAATAGAAGGGTTTTTGTGATTTACCTCAGTTTCAAACACTCTGAGATCATTATAGAGTTCATCTAACTCCTTTTCTTCTAGAGCATCTCTTTGTCTATACACCACTGTGTACATGGCCCATTCTTCACTAAGAGACCTTAGGAACTTCATGTTAACATCTTCTTGATCCATCTTTACACCAACTTGGTTGAGTTCACCAATTAGTTTGTTGAATCTGTCAAACACTTGAGTGAGTGTTTCATTGGGCTTTCCTTTGAAATTTTCAAAGTCTTGTTTGAGAACAGACTTCATGTTTCTTTTTGTACTCTTTGTCCCAACGAATCTCTTCTCCAGTGCTTCCCAAAGCAACCTAGCATCATCATATTCAACAAAGAGATGTTGATAGTCATTAGGAATGGCCAGTAAAAGAGTGCTTAGAGTTTTGAGTTCGATGCCTTTATCTTTCTTCTCCTTCTCACATTTAAGTTTGTCTGCCTCAGTTACAGAGCTGCTTGCTTGAAGTTGACCAGTTTTGTTTCCTTCACAAACGACTTCCCACATGGAATAATCTGTAATAAGCATGTATTGCTTAATACGATTCTTCCACATCCCAAAATTATTGGGAGTGAGCATAGGGATTTTGTTGGCCTGAGTGCTTTCATTATTATCAGTCATGATTAATAATGTGTGTTTTAAAGATTAAAACTTTTTGTTGTTCTTAACAAATAGTAGATCTAGAACCAATAGGCTCTGATACCACTTGTATGGATCGATTAACTATAGACAAGTTAATAAACACCTTAGATCTAATTGATGATAGAAGTTGCAGCGGATCAACACTATATCAATAATTAAGAACAATGAACTGTATGAACAATAAACAAGAATATTAAGAACACAGTTTCACAAAAAGCTTCAATGTATATTATTGAGTTAACAATACACACGTACGTTTACAATTCGTAAGGAACATACTTATAGTAGTCCTTGAAGCTAAACTATTTACCCTAGTTATTCTAGGACTTGATTTACATTGAATTATAAAAGATATACATTTAATTACATTCTATAACTATCTCTACGAAGATCTCGGACTTGATATCTTCCAAAAACGCGTATCAGTAGTAACTGCAATCACCAGTAGTAACTAAGTAACATCAGTAGTAAACTTGGTGATCAGTAGTAAGTCCATAATCAACGTCAGTAGTAACTACAATGATCAGTAGTATCTTCAATCTTCTCATGATCAGTAGTAACTTAGTTATAGTATACACCAGCATCAACTTCATCAGTAGTAAATGTTCTGCCCCATCAGTACTAAGTATGTCAGTACTAACTGCAGCATCAGTAATAAGTTGATCTGTGTTTTGCTCCAACACACAATATTTTTCCCCTCCTCTTATACGTCATCAAACCGAAGCACGGAACCGAAGGTGAGAACCGACGACTCCGTGCCAACGGTTTTTCTAAAGGTCTTAGTTTTAATGTTTTATCACATTAAACGCAGTTTCCTATTGTTTCAAGATTTTGGCACTTGGTACATAGTATGTTAGATGATCTTGAGTAAATTACTTAAATCCTCCGTGTGGTTTGTATAAAATTATGAAATCCGTCTTTCAAATTTTTATAATTTTTATCACCAACCATGCCTAAACCAGTAAGTTTACAAGTTTCAAAATTAGGAACTATGTAACAATCTTTTATGCAAACATACTCGAAATGATTCCCATGAAGAAGGAGCATCTTTGTCAACCGTAATTTTCATGCCACCACCATTTTCTGCCGATATGTACTTCTGCAGTATAACTGATCTAAATTGGACCTCAGTACCATCCTGCGTGACATTTATAAGCTTTACAATTAGGGGTGGAAATTCAGGCCGAGTTCGGGTTCGCAGTTTCAGGTTCGCGGGTCACAAACGTTCAACCTGAAACCGACATGTTTATATAAACATGTCCTATATCTCAATCCTAACCTATTTAGCTTCAACCCGAACATGAACCTTATAACCTATTTAGTTGAATGGTTAAATGGGTTAACGAGTCAAATGGGTTAAACACATTGTTAAACAATAATGATTTCGATTAAAAACACATTAATGATTATGGAACTCACTATCATATCTCCATTAGGAATTTCATCAAACAAAGACGGCTTAATCCAACCTTCAACAACTAACCATCCTCCTAAATTTACTCCTCGTACCTTGAAATTGCCACGTAATCCTTCGACTTCACATCATCAAATTACTTATGTTATGAAAAATTCATCTACTTTGCAAGAAATTGAAACAAGAACATAATGAGCAAACCTGAGAAAGCAATAGAGATGATCAGCAAAACCGAAAATAGAAAAGCAAATACGGATTTGTGTATAATGAATTCCATGATGAATACTGGTCACAGAATCTTGATATGTTGCAGAAAATGCTCTAAGGATCAAAGAAGAGGAATCTTAGATGGTTCTTTGCTTTGAACTATATTAATCCATTAATTAAAGAAGTGGACAAAGTAGAAGCAAGGAACAACTTTCTGGAGGATACATATGGATATATTGTACAACATTTACGAAATAAGATAGTGGAGTAATATTTAATAGGGTTTTTCTAACATGTCTTTTGGGTGGTCCTTAAAACCCAACGGATGGTTATCTGAGGGACTGATTTGTCACTAATAATTATGTTAATTAATTCAAAGTCTAAGAGTTAATATGCATTCTAAACCTATAAAAATGGGCTTCGGATGATTCTTAAAACGTACTCGCACCTCCTCTTAAATTCGGCCCTATTGAGTTTACTAACAGATCAAGATTAGAGCTCATAAACGGCAATCCGTTAGAGAGATCCTCTTTTGGGCCCAGTTCTCTATGGGATTGTTCTCAATCTCAAGATTTGCCTCAGTGTGCAAATAATGTAAGTTTTTTATTCGATAGTTCAATTACATTAAATTTTATAAGCTAGTGAATCTATGTAGGTATTAGAGTTGTGTTCAGGGAAATCTGATCTCACATTATTATAAAGTCCCAAGGAACAATTCACGACCATCAGATCAAACTTAATCAATGATCAAGATCAATCCATAAATTACACATGGAGGGGTATTATCGTCCAAAAAAACACCAGACCTTCTTCCTTCTTCAATGGAGCTTACGCTCAAACTGCTTCTTCCTTCTTCAATGGCGATTTCCGGCGATCTCTAAGCCACAAATCACAAACAATGGGTCGCAAACGGCAGATCTAAATCTCAAACATCGAATCAACTGTAGAAATCGAATCAGCAACTTCGAATCACGTTTTTTCTCGAATTCCAGCCCTAATTAAAATTGCGATTGAACAAAATCGTTGTAATCAAACGCAGATCTGAATCTCGAAATCAATATATCTGATGTTATCAATGAATCTACATCCAGAATATGTCAATAGCAATGAAACATAGAAGAAAAATCGATGATTCAGGTAAAAAACAACAATTCAAGTTTATTAGATAACAAAATCACAAGTGATTCGCTAACGAATCGTGTGTGATTGTAATCTGTGCGTTAATTCATTGCGCTCAGTTGAGAACTCTAAGCGAATCACATGTGATTTCTTTTCGTAAAATAGGGAAGTTTATAGATTACAAATCACAAGTGATTCGCTTTACAAATCGCATGTTATTGTATGCTATGCATTATTTGACTGCTTCATGTGAGGTTGCTTAACGAATCACATGTGATTTCTTTGCTTAAAATCTGGGGAGGTTGTTAAGAAACAAATCACAGGTGATCTGCTTTACAAATCACAGGTGATCTGCTTTACAAATCACAGGTGATTGTGTGCTATGCATTAGTTGACTGCTTCATGTGAGGTTGCTAAGCGAATCACATGTTATTTCTTTTCTTAAAACCAGGGGAGGTTATTAAGAAACAAATCACAAGTGATTCGGTTTACAAATCACATGTGATTGTTTGCTTTACGTTATTTGACTGCGTTGAGATGAGGTTGCTGAGCGAATCACATGTGATTTATTTGCTTAAAAACAAGGGAGGTTGTTAAGAAACAAATCACAAGTGATTCGGTTTACAAATCACATGTGATTGTTTGCTTTACGTTATTTGACTGCGTTGAGATGAGGTTGCTGAGCAAATCACATGTGATTTCTTTGCTTAAAATCAGGGGAGGTTGTTAAGAAACAAATCACATGTGATTCGCTTTATAAATCACATGTGATTGTATGAGCACAACTTTGCTAGTAGGATGAGAGTGTGCAGAGAAGTAACAAAGTCTTTCAAGACTTAAAAAGATAGATTTTCAAACATATTTGGATGGTCAATGACCTTGGTTTGAGAAGAAAAGAAAAAGTAAAAAGGAATTTCCATTTTGGTGATTAACTTGAAAAGTGGAAAAGTAGTGTTGTGTCATGTGTCTTGTGATCGACCGAAATGAAGGAGAAGGAAGTTTGTGGGTGGTGTTAATGAGGAAAGTTGAACAACTTTGGGAATGCAAGAATGCATGAAAAAATGAGCTAATAACCAAAATATGAAAGTCTAGGGGATGGGAAATGGAATCTTGACAGGAGGAATAGACAAGCCAAAAACCATTTGACTTTTGAGAAAAAAGAGGAAGAGTATTAATTTTATGTATTTGGTATAAGTGGGTATTTGTACTATCAAATGGTGTATTATTTCAACTTATATTTTATTTGATAATTAATGATGGTTAATTATTAGTTGTACAATATTATTTTGGATGACTATTTTGTCATTATAAATATTTATGTTTAATTCACAAATTAAATTTTTAGTCTTGTTGTTAAGTATTAAATCACATGTGATTTTATTATATCACTTTTGATTTCATTAAAAATCACATGTGATTTTGTTATGTAAAACAGAGTTTTTATTATAAAACAGAGGAGTCTATATACATAACAAAATCACATGTGATTGGAAAGTAAACATCAGGTGCACAAAAACAGTGACATGTACATAGAAACAATAACATGTGATTGTTAATAAAACTCACAAAGTTGGAAAGTAAACAGCAATTGCACAAAAACAGAACATGTTACTTAGTATTAAATCACTAGTGATGTTGTTCCCAATCACATTGCTAATTGATCTTTTAAGCTTTATTTTGATCTTCTTTGACACCTCATCAGTTTTTGTTTTTGATGGTGATAGAGGTCTTTTTCTTCCAATATTAACATTAGTTCGTATCTCAGACAACTTAGATAACATAGTTGGATATTCATCATCACCACCTATAAAACACAAAGAAGCAAGTTATGACAACAAATAACAATATGAGATAGTTAAACTGAAATCACATGTGATTGAACTCACAATCTCAAATAAACAACTGTAATTTAGCTTACTAATCACATGTGATTGAAAGATATGAATTATTTGACTGTGATTAGGTGAGATACTGAGAACAATCACATGTGATTGAACTTAAATAACATAATAATCAAATAATAAATAACAATCACATGTGATTTAAAAACAGAGTAAACATAAAAATAATAAAACATGTGAACACAGTAAAATCATATGTGATTTACAACTAAAAAACACTAGAAAGCTGAAAATCTATAATAAAATTTGTAAAATCACATGTGATTTAAAAACAGAGTAAACAAAAAAATAATAAACGGAAAATAACATGTGAATACAATAAAATCACATGTGATTTATAACTAAAAAACACTAAAAAAGCTGAAATCTATAATAAAAACAGTAAAATCACATGTGATTTACAACTAAATAACACTCAAAAGCTGAAATCTATAATAAAAACAGTAAAATCACATGTGATTTACAACTAAAAAACAAATAATAATTTCAAAATCACATGTGATTTAAAACAAAACTACAAGCACATATGTTTAAACACAAAAAAAAAAAAGATGATTTAAAACGAAATAGACTTAGAATCACATGTGATTAACTAAAACACATTTGTTTTAGAATAAAACAGATCTAAGTCACATGTGATTTGAAACAGAGGTTTTCGAAAACAGGGGAACTATTAACATTTCGATAAATCACATGTGATTTACTAATAAACATTAGAAAGTTGAAGCACTTAACAATAAACTTGTTATTTTAGTAGAAAACCACAAAATAAAGAGAAACGTATCAACAAAAATGTTGTGAAATTGATGGAGTATCATATAGAAACCCTAGAAATGTTCGGAATACAAAAAAAATTCATAAATGAACATCTATTTGTGCATAAACTGTAAAAAAAAACATAATAATAACACCAAAATCGTGTTTGAACTTACATATAATTTCATCAGAGGGTTTTTCCGAAGAAAAACGAGAATCGCCCATTGTAAATCGTGTAAAAGTTGAATGTAGAAGAAGACCGAAGTTGTAGGAGTGTAAAACAAACGATCTTCGCAAAATGACTGTAGAAATCGGCGAAAACAAGTTGAATCATGACTGTTTCCAATTGATTTTAGTGAGAGAGAAAGAGAGAGGGAGGGAGAGAGCAGACGAGAGGTAAGGATGTAGAGAGAGAGTGGAGAATGAAAAGTGAGGAACAAATTAGGTTTAAGTCTTGGGTAAAATGACCAACATACCCCTCCGCCTAAAAACCCCATTTAATTTGTGATTTAATATGAGCCATTGATCATGATAATCCAAGGGCCAATAATTATTCCTTAGGATTTTATAATTTTCTTGGACCTCCTAGAACAAACCACATAGGTATTATATTACGAATTAACTAAACAAATATTAATTTCTGCTATCGTATTTGGATGTCTTAATGTCTTAAGAACGTAACAACATAATCAAATGGATAAGGTGATCCATTTTTAAATGGACCAGTATTTTTACATATGTAATTATTGTTACTCTTTTATTTATTTATTTGGTGTTTGACTCTCAACTTGAGTTCAATAGTTCGAGGCTCATCGTGGACATAGGTGATAATTAGGGGTAGATTAGATTTGCCGTTTCAAAAAAATAAATAATAAAAAAGGTTTTGCTAATGACAGCCCTTAGGGCTGTCACTAGCATGCATAAAAAGCTTGTATATTAATTAAAAAATTAATATTCCTAAAATTCAGGGGGTTATCTTTTGTGTATTTTGTCTTCTTAAAGGACTGTCATTAGTATTTTCCTAATAAAAAATCAATCTTATCAATCAAAACTCCAGATCAATGGGTGCTACGACTAACGTGCTATCCCTTTTTTAAGGGTCCCCGCTAGACATACAATAAGCAACAATATTTATATTAGTACTCTCTAATTTCCTTTTATATTTGCTAAAATTAATTTTTAAATAGACATTGTATAGTATCAACTTTAACTTTATCTATTATTAATCTTAAAGAGAAACGTTCAAGTAGGTCTATTATTTTTATCAAATCCCGAGAAACAAATCTCAATCATTGATTAATACGATCTAATGGTCAAGATTAATCACATATTTTATACATAAATGGGTATTTTGGTCATTTGAAACTTAAAAAATTTGATTTTTTTTTATTTTAAATTTTTTATTTGAGGGTATTTTGGTCATTTAAAAAAAGAATATTTTTTTATTTTTTATTATTCTTATTATTTTTTTACAAAAATTATTATTTTTTCATTAATAAAACATAATGTGATTGCATACTTAATCACATGTGATTGCATACTAAATCACATGTTACTGAACTAAAACATAAAATGTGATTAAATATACAATCATTTGTGATTTTGCACTAAAATCACATGTGATTATGTCATACATGTAATTATCAAATAAATATTATTTTTTAATAAAAAATTTAAAATAATAAATAAATTTATAATAAAAAATAGAAAATAATAAAAAATCGAATTTTTTTTAAGTGCCAAATGACCAAAATACCCCTTCATAATAAAAAAATAAAAAAAATTCTAAAATAAAAAAAATTTATTTAAAAAAAAAGACCAAAATACCCCTCAATATATAAAATATATGTGATAATCTTGACCATTAGATCTTATTGATCAATGGTTGAGATTTATTCCTCGGGACTTCGTAAAAATAATGGAACTCCTTAAACGCAACTCTAATCCTAAATACAAACTAACATTAGTTATACTCTAATCTGCAAATAAAAGAATCGTAAAACTACATGTTCACCCAAACCCACGAACTTTCACCCAAACGCATTTCCCCCTTTAATTACAAATTGATTTCCTCATACAAATTCTACAAATTGTAGATTTATTGTACAACTTTTAATATTCTATATGTAAAGACCCGAATTTTTGTGTCAAATAAATTTTATAAAAATATGATAAATAATGATAAATAAGGATAAATCTTTTAAAGAAAGTACGAATTGGTTTCGTGTTATTTGGATATCGTACGAGAAAGTTATGGACGAAACCGTGTCGAAAAGGAATACAAAAGGTGCACACCTGCACAACTTCGTGGCACGAAGATTTGGACTCGTGCCACGAAGTGAGACAGAAAGTCGTTTTCGTGTCGCCGCTGACACGAAGATTTAAATTCGTGTCGCGAAGATAGCCCCGCCAAACCTCGTGCCACGAAGTTTTGGGTTCGTGCCACGGAGATTGCCATACAGCATAAAAACGGGATTTCTAGGGTTTTATCTCATTTTTCACTTCCCCAAAGTATGCAGCCGATTTGGGGAGCTCTTGGGGGCGATTTTGGGTGTTCTTGAGTATAGAACACTAGCATCCTTGAAGATCTTCAAACCTTGTTAAGGATCTAAGGTATTTTCATCTCCTAGTTAGTTTTGTAAAGAAGATTTGGGGGAAATGATAATTTTGAATGTGATGTGTTGGAATCTTGTTAAAGATGGGTAATGAGGGTGTAGAACACCCATAGGAAGTATGTAGACCATGGATCTATGGTTAATTTGCAACTTGGAAGTAGTTGTATGAACTAGGGTTTATGGATCTCCACCAAGTTGGTGAACTTGGTGGTTGGGTTGATTATATTGATGCTAAATGATGTCTAGTTATGGATGATAACTAGAATTGTGATGATTATGTTGTTAGGTTGCATGGACCTAAAAGTTGGAGATATTCCAAAGGGTCGGGAAGCAAGGATTCGTGTTGATAAATACGATATGGATTTAGCTATTGCTAAGGTGAGTATATGAGACTTTTAAACTGGGTACATAGCAAAGAGTTTTGAAAATACTTATGATATGTTATGGGTCTTTATTAATAAATATTTTGATAAAGATAATGATTGAAAAGAGAAGAAAATAGGTATAATATGATACTAGAATATATCTAGTATGGTTGATGAATTTGGAAGTGAATATGATGAACTGAAGTAATTACGAAATCTATATTAATGAACAATATTAATAAAGTTATTGTGTAAAAGAGCGTATAATTGTGTATTTATTAATAAATATGTATTAGTAAAGCAAATGGGGATGATTTTATAGTAATGAATATTTATTAGTAAATTATACTAATAAAAGTGAAGAACGGTTATGTATGAAAACGGGTATGGTATGACTGGTAATAAATATGTATTATAGTCAAATAAAAGATAAAAGTATTATGATATCGATAAATAAGAAATGTATCTTATGAAATAAGTAAGTATGGGCCTCCTAGGGTTCATAGACGTAGAAGTAGTTGTCGGTTGCTTATGATCGGGTCCATGGGACCGTACATGTACGTTCACACTATGTTGAACTAGTTATATATAGTTATTATTAGATAACTAACTTGTTTGATGATTGACGAGATAGCCAATGGCTTAGATGGAATAACTTGAGAAGTTATGATGAGTGATAGATTGGCGGTGATTCGGGGGATCCCCGGTCACTTTGGATGGGGCGGATTGGGCGTCGATCCATGGACCATCATGTTATAGGAGGCTTGCTACCGGACATGATCCGGCTAGAAGTCGGGTAACGGTAGATTGGGCGATTCCCTCTTGCCGTTATCATAAGGCTTATTAAGGCGGGGGATCCCCGATTAATAAGTATGTGAGATGATGGGTCATTTGGAGATGTTCCGAATAACTAGATACGATTGCTAGGAAAACAAAAGTGATAGGGTCACAATAGGGTGACTAGACGGTATTGATGAAGTATACATACATATATGTTTATATATTTATGAA
This sequence comes from Calendula officinalis, assembly GCA_963853835.1. Taxonomy (NCBI): domain Eukaryota; kingdom Viridiplantae; phylum Streptophyta; class Magnoliopsida; order Asterales; family Asteraceae; genus Calendula; species Calendula officinalis. Next base: position 1,390,219 of record OY970823.1, on the reverse strand, counting down.
ACGATTATTATTATTATTTGGATCTAAAACCCATGTTTCTCACGAGACTATTTTGTCTCACGTACTACGTTTTTTGTGGCTATGTACACAGGTACAGGTTTGAAGTGATAGAAGGTTACCCTAAAAGTAGCCTAGAGATATTTAGCTCGGGAGCTCATAGGTAGATCCTGTTTGCCTATGGTTTTGATATACTTGGTGACACCGTATTTTTATAGACTCTGATAAATGTTTTAAAGTTTTTGCTAAACTGTATTTTGGACAATATGTCGAATATTGGGAAAAATATATTTTAAATGATTTAAACGATATTTTAAACATACGGGTGTTACACTATATTTCCCCAATTTAATTTTTTGATGCCAACATAATTTTTGAATGTCATTAGTCATTACTAGCTAAAAGTTATTTAATTTGAATGAAAATCATTTTGATATAAATTAACAATTGTTAGACCAACAAAAAACTTGTTTTAAAGAATGCTCACAATGCATACTAGAAATTTTTGATAATGTTTTCTTAGTGAAGAAGAAGTTTTAGTTTTATCAAAATTTTGCAAAAACTAATAGATTTTTCAATGTGAAAAGGGGGATTTGTTAATAAGAGCGGAGAGAAGAAATGAACATATTTCTTTTTGTCATTGTGAAGGAAAGTCAGAAGAAGAAATTAGTAGATCATTCAATAAAAGAGAAGAGTGTCTTTAAGATGTGAATACAATGCTTACATGAGAATTACATTGATTATTTAAGTTGATGTTGTTACAGAAGATGTTTAACAAACTCAAATGCATGAAAACTATGTGAAATCAATTTGTAAAAATGAGAAAAATGGAAAATTTACGATTACAATTTTTTAGACAAAATTGGAGATTAGAGTATGACTAATGAAAAATAGTGTTTACGATTAATAATAGAGAAGGGTAAAGTTAATATTACACAATTTCAAGTAAACCATTAATATTGCTTATTGTATGGAATATGGATCAAGAAAGAAGCTATGTTATTTAAAGAATTTAAAAAAGTAATTAGGAGCATTGATTCCATTAGAACATCTAAGGACACTCAAGGGCATGATTGTCATTTTCCCCCCTCCTTTAACAATATATACCTTCTTATTTCATTTTTCCCTCATTATATGCGTGTTTTTCATTCCTCTTTGCATCATCTTCTCCAGATCTCTTACATAGCTCCAACAATGGCTTCCTCCACAACTCCTCCATTAGAATCAGATACGAACAATGTTTAATCTATGATTCAGCTCAAGGTACGAACCCTAATTATATATTTCTGATTTCAAACATTACTATATTTCCGGTTTCCAACATTACTAACCTGGTTGCAGATTCAAATCTGAACTAGGTCACCGATTTGAATCATTAACGAATCCTGATTCAGTTCCTCAATTTCTTAATTCGATTCCTTTTGATTTCAACCATTTTTGCACATTCAGATCTAATCTAGGTCGCCAATTTGAACCAGGTATGAACCCTCAATCAGCTCCTTAATTTCTTCATTTGTTTCCATCCAATTTGAACCATTTACGCATATGTAGATTTTAACCAGGTGCCTTATGCAAGGAGTAATTGTAGTTTCATATTTCAATTTCTTCATGACATTCATGTATTAGCTCAATATCTCAAAAATTTGCTTAATTGGCTACCAAATCTAATATCCAGTTTGATCCAGATCTTCATACGGATGGTAACTTGTTGAACTCAATAATGTTTTTTACTTCAATAATGTTAAATTGGTTGTTTAATATGTTGTGTTTGTGTATGCTACATCATTTAATTGAATGTTTAATTTATTGCTTAATGTTTAATTGGTCAATATGATGAATGTGTGATTTTGAAATTGGTGAAGAATATGATGAATCACTCTGTTCATTTGCATTTTCGTTTATTTGTATCTATTTTACTTATTTTGAAATAGGGGAAGATGTTGATAGTTGCAGTTGCATTTTCAATAGATCTTTAGAATTTAACAACATTAGGATACAAAATTCTTTATTTTCATAACTACAGTTGCATTTTCGTTATCATCTTCATTATACCGAGTTATTTCTGAAATGTTAAACACATGTTCAAATACTAACATTTGCATTTTGATACTTGCAGTTGCAGTTGCATTTACATTTTCATTATATATAGTTATATTCTTAACTTTTAACCAAGTGTTTTGAATATTGGTTCTTGCATTTGCATTTTCAAACTTGCATCTGCACTCACTACACCTAGTTATTCCCTTAAACTTTAAATAACTTTTTGAAGTACTATCATTTGCATTTTCGTACTTCCTGTTGCATTTTCATTTATGTAGTTATTTTTAGAAGTTTCCAGTTCTTTAATGTTTATTTATTTTGTTTTTTTTATAGATTTTGATCATGTTCCAACATCTCTTCGCATTGGTTTTGAAAAAAATATCCGCTCTTGGTGATAAGTATTGGGTTCATAATATTCCTAATTCTAAAAGAGTCGTTAACGGTATGAAATTTGATTCTTCAGGCGATGCTTGGAATTTCTATAGAGAGTATGCTATTATAGGTGGCTTTTCGCCAATTAAATCTACCCAATATGTTCTCTCATTAAGGAATGGTGGATTTGTTACTCTTTAGATTTGTTACTATTTGATTTCTTAACAAGAGGAAACAATATGTTAGTGATTTTCATTCGATTACTTTATTGATGTTCATAATAGGTTTACTGGGTTTTCTTAGGCAGCCGATCAGTCTAAGAGAAATTTTTTATGCATTTGGGGATGTTGTGTCTTTTGATGCTACATATAGGACTAATAAGTAAGTTATGCATTTTCATATACTTTTGCATTTTCATATTCATGTGCATTTGCATTTTCATATTCCTGTGTATTTGTCTTTTATCATTTACATTCTTTTTTTTATAGATATGATATGGTTTTTATATCATTTACTAGAATAGACAACCATAAAAATATGTTGTATTTGTTGCTGCTATGTTGAGCAAAGAGAATGTTGTCTCCTACAAGTGGTTATGCAATACTGTTATTAAAGCTTATCATTCTCAGCATAAGTTGGTATTAACTGACCAGGATCCCGCGATGAAAATCGCTATTGACCCTTGCTTTACCATGTCGAGACATCGACTATGTATGTGGCATATAATGGAGAAAGTTACCGAAAATGTATCCTTTATTATTTATTTTCGTGCATTTAAGATTTTCAAGTTTTTTGCTTTTAATCTTTTCTTTTTTATATAGGTTTCTGTTGTTGTATGTAATTCTGGTTTTAAACCAAAATTATGTAGAATTGTATGGACTGACAAGTAGGAACTTGAGGTTTTTGATTTGCTTTGGCGTGCCACCATTGTTGAGTTATCTTGAAGATAATAATTGGCTCTCTGACATGTTTGGGTTAAGACACTTTTGGATTCCAACATATTTTAGTGACTTGGAGTTTTCTGGTTTGATGCATACTTCATCAAGACCCGAGTCGGGGAATTATATGTTTAACCAATTGATGAATTCAAGTTCAACACTTGTTGAGTTTTTAACGTAATTTTGACACTGCTATTTCATTATATCTTACCAAATGTAGTTAAACATACTTTGACATTATCTTTTTCATTATATCTAGTTATTATTTGAACTCTTAAATGTTGGGTTTGCTTCAAATTCTACAAATTTGATATGTTCTAAATATTGTTAGTTGCATTTACATTTTCATACTTGCGGTTGAATTTGCATTTTTATTACACATAGTCCCTTAAATTTTACTTACTGTTTATGTTTCAAATGTTATCAGTTGCATTTGCATTTTTATAATTGCGTTTGCATTTTCATTATATGTATTCCTGGGAACTTTTAGTTACGGGTTATGTTTCAAATTCTAGTATTTGCATTTGCATTTCATTCTTGTAGTTGCTTTTTTATTTTATCTAGTTTTTACATTACTTCTAGAATGACTATACATCAATCCAAAAGCCAACCAACCATCAATAACTTTGCAAAAACAACCAACCTTGAAAAAAAATTTGACCACCTAAAAAATAATCAACCACCTAAATCCAACAATCCATATGATCAGAAAATCAACCAACCACTTAAATATAGGGGTGTTCAAAATATCCGAAAAACCGGGTATCCGAAAAATTATCCGATATCCGAAATTCGGGTATCCGAAAATCCGGGTACCCGAAAATCCGGATATCCGAAAATCCGGGTATCCGAATTTCGGATACCAAATCCGGGTAGTGTTTTTCAATATTTTCGGGTACCCGATATCCGAAAAATTACCCGAAAATCAAGAATATCCGAAAAATATACAAAAAATATACAAAAAATACCCAAAATATTTGTGAAAATACCCGAAATATCAAAAAATAACCGAAATATTTGAAAAGTATCCGAAATATTTGAAAAATACCCGAATTATCCAAAAAAATACCCGAAATATCCTAAAAATATTTTAATATTTTGTTTTTTTCGGATACCGGATACCCGGATTTCGGATACCCGGAATTTCGGATACCCGAATTCCGGGTATCCGAATTTTCGGATACCGGATACGGGTAGTAAAAATCACTATCCGAAAATCCGGATACCCGGATATTCGGATACCCGAAAATCCGGGTACCCGGTTTTGAACACCCCTACTTAAATACAACAATCCATATGATTAAAAAAATAACCAACCAACAATCCATATGATAAAAACATACTATTTAGTTAGATCGACATCCAACTTTTACGGATTCATATGTAGTCTATTCATAATTCTCACTTCAGCAAATTCCGCTAGTTTAGCCCTTTCTTCCTTTGTACGACGATTTCAGGATGACTGATGGTTTCACTTTTCTTTTTGGTCTATCATCGATATTTTTTCAGCTTCAACTTCATTTTTCTTGTTTGCCTCTTCTCCCTCCTTTGCATTTTCAAACCTTTATTCTTCTCTCCCCTATGCATTTTCAACCCTTTCTGCATCTGAATTTTCACTTATATCTGCATTTGCATTTTCACCTCATTCTGCTGTTGCATTTTCACCTTTGTCTGCAGTTGAATTTTTACATGTGTCTGCAGTTCCATTTTCACATCTGTCTTCAGTTGCATTTTCACCTCTGCCTGCAGTTGCATTTTCACCTTTTGCCTGCAGTTCCATTACTTTCTACAATCAGGGATGCAAATGCGAACACGTATACTTTTTTAATTTTATAGTCATATTGTTACACACAAATTAGACTCGTTTTCAATTTCATATTTCATACACACATCACATGAAAAATGCATAGAGATAGATTTATACCTTCCGTTTGCTTCTTCATTTCTAGTTTCTTCTACTTTCTTAGTTCCTTTTCCTTTTCTGTTTTCTTCTTTATTGCTTCCTTCTGTACTACCTTTAGCTTCCTTTTTTTTTGTTATATCTGCATAACAGAAATATATACACAAACCATAAACCCATTTTCCTTCTACAAATCAGTTTCAACTTTTCAAAAAAAAACTAAAATAATTTTAAATACCCAAAATACAAATCAACATAATTTCTATAAATTATAGCAACATCAGTGATTACCTTCTTGAATTTCGTCTACATTGTTTCTCCTTACAACTTTGACCCAAGAAACTTCGTCATCATCTTTGTTTGTTTTCTTTTTTCTTTTAGGAACACTACAAACCTTAGCTTGCATTGTTTCTGATCTTGTTAAATTTCGTGTTTTTGATGTTTTATACATCTTGTAGTTGTTACCTGCAATTTAGGAAGCATATTAGCATTTTGGATCACTAAACATTAAATACATACGCATTTGAAAATGCAAATGCATTTCAACATTATGTAGTGTACATAAATGTATTATCATTTGAAAATGCAAATGCTAGTATGTTTTGGATTAATAAACTTTAATAGACACTCATGTCACATATCATTTGTTACATCAATTGATTATATGATGTAAATCACATATGAAATAGTTTTTACATATTGAATTAAACAACATGAAGCACAAATGTGTAATAACAAACAAACAAGAAGCTACTTACCAAAATCAAAATATGAACCAGAATTGTGTTCGTCATAATGTTGCTTCAACTCAAACGTAAAAACATGAATTAATCTATATGCAACTTTTGATAAGTTACCTTTTAGAATCCTCGATTGAAACTCCATGACTGAAACCCTCGATTGTCCGATTGAAAGCCTCGATTGAAACCCCTAACTGAAAGCCTTCGTTTTTTAGAACGCACCGTCGATTGAGTCGCGTTTACAGAAACCTAAATTGTGTCGATTGATAGAAGAACACTGGCGATTGAGTTGAGTTTACAGAAGAACCCTAGCCAATTGGAGAATCGAGCGTCTTGTGAGAGAGAATCAGATGAACCCTAGCAATTTTGAGATCGTTCCTTTGGAGAGAATCAGAAACGTGAATGTTGCTTAGGTGAGAGATGGGGTATTTTACAATACTACCCTTCCAGACTAATTTTTCATCCAAATCCCCTCCCTAATTTATGAATGTGTGATTTTTAAAATCTCTTTCATCTGATCCCTTCAAGTCTTAATCTAAGGGCTATAAACAATTCCCTATATTCTTTAATTAACAATGATTTTCTATAGATCCTCACCCTATTGTATGTTTAAAGGCACACAATAGAAAAACTTTTTTTTTAATTGCATATTTACGCATCCACTTAGCATATGATTTTATTTGAATCCATAACTATTGGATAATAAGAAAAATCTTCTAACACTTTATAGCGTTAGGCAATAAATCTTTTGCTTCTCATTTTATTACTTCAATTTAGGGGTGGCAATTTAAATGGGATTCGGGTTCACGGGTTGCTTATTTAATGGGTCAAATATCTCAAGCCTAACATATTTACCTTTAACCCGAACTGACACTTATAACCCGTTTAATTAAACGGGTTAAACAGGTTAACATGCCAAACATGTTAAATAGGTTAAACATGTTGTTATTATTACACAACTTTATAACAAAATACAAAACACCAAATTAATAACTAACATTTTTAGTTTGTATGATTGTATGTAACTAATAGTTATGTTTGAATTTGTAAACTATCAATTAAGCATATATATATTTTAATAATTAAACGGGTTGGTGTATCGACTCTTTTAAATTAGCATTGATTCGAACCTAACATGTTTAATAAACGGGCCAGTTGAGTTGGCCCAAGACTAATCCAAATTTTAAAAAAAAAGAAAAAACTCAATCCAGTTTATTTTTATTTCAGTTTTAAATTGAATTTCATGTTAGTCAGAAATTATTACCCTTATTTGAACGGTCGTTGATAGGGCTCTTTAATAATTTTAAGTTAAAGCTTATGCTAAATGTTTTTATACACTTTTATCTTGACATGGGCATGAATCTACAATATGTGGAAACAATATATATATATTCTTCGTCTCATTTCCTATGCATACAAAGAGGGTATGTTCAATTATTTTATTATTTTCCTTAAATATAATTAAATATAGAGTAAATTATACGGATGGTCATTTAAGTTTATATCAAATTTCACCAATGGTCCTTTAGTTACAAAAATTACACTGATGGTCCTTAATTCTGAAAAGCTTATCACCAATGGTCCTTTACACTAAATGACGTTAATTTTTTATGTTAACTTACCCCATGTGCAATGCACATGAGGGTAAAAAAGTCATTTTTCATTTCTTTTCTTTTTATTCTTAAACTAAAAAATTTTATTTAAGATAAAAAAATTTATTTAAGAATGAAAAGAAATTGAAAATGACTTTTTTACCCTCACGTGCATTGCACATGGGGTGAGTTAACAGAATAAATTAACGTCAGTTAGTGTAAAGGACCATTGGTGAAAAATCTTTCAGAATTAAGGATCATTAGTGTAATTTTTTAAACTAAAGGACCATTGGTTAAATTTGCTATAAACTTAAAGCATCATCTGTGTGATTTACTCTAAGTAGCAAAAATTCCCTTACAAATTGGCTGAGCATTGGTTGTTAATACACATCGGTTATAGCTTCTCCAAAACCGACGTCATCTCTCATTGACATGAGACTTCGGTTGGAGATAGAAAACCAAATATGTCATTTTAAGGAAGAGTTAAGGCGGGATCCAAGGCAATTTAATATAGTACTAGCAGGGTACCCGCGCAATACGGCGGTGGTACCCTGTGACTTTCTTTTGCGGCATCAAATTGGTGGGCGATGGTGCCAGTAATGTTGGTGGTCGCGGATGGCGGGTTATGGTGTTTACTTCAATCTTTTGAGGTTTAAGATAATAAAGACAATTATAGTAATGTAAGAAACATACGGAACATCTCAATTGGTAATAACAATAACATAACAATAGAAAATAAACGAGACGAAATAAAAGATATATCAAAACAATATAGAGAAGTGGCAAGATCATTATTTAGAACGTGTCAAGTTTTTTTACCCAAACAAACATTTTCTTAGAAGGTTGTACTGATCAGGATGTATAAGAGATCATTATTTAGAACGGGTCAAGTTGGTTGACCTTAACAAATTTTTTTCCGTACTGAAAAACGCTACTTAGATGGTTGAAAACATTAAAAACAATATTTGGGCAAATTTCACATGTCACTTTTTTGGCCCAAATTGGCCATTCATAAGTAAATGGCCGAGATTTCCACCTCGAACAAAAGGCAAAGAAAAGTTGGTACATTGCTCTCAACTGTCAAAAGTAAGAAATTAGACAAGACCTTCATCAGTGAAAATTGGCTGCACAAGGAAGAAAAAATATAAACTCAAATTTGAAAGACACATTACACAAAATTAATAAATTGATAGTTTGTCTTTGTCAACTACAAAATCTACATTCTTTGTATGTGAATATATGCAAATTTACCTCGTGATGCATATCATTTTCCTAACCAGATGTTGAGGGTAACTCATTATCACTATCACTAAAAAAAGAATCATTTGCCAATATCTTCTTCCTCTTCACATTTGCAATATCTTTTTCCTCTTCATATTTCATTTTCCTAACCAGATGCATTTCATTTTTTAAATAATCATAATTTGTCAAACACTAAACATAAGAAGTAACTAAAATATAACAGTAATTGTTACCTAACAACCAACTTTGTTGCTTTGCAAGATACATACAATAAGCGAACCAGTTGCCATAGGATCAGAGGTGCAAGGATTCCCAATCTGTAACAACCAACATACATAATTGGAATCAAACTTGAGTGGTTGCAATATCCTGCTACAAGTCTTCTTAACTCAACTACATTAATTTCACCAATAGACCGTGATGCTACAAAACTATTAATGTCAATTATATTTATTTTTATAATATATGATCATAAAACGAAAAAAATATGTACTTTTTCAGAACCAATGGATTCATCAATCGCACATTTTTCCCTTAAGCAAAGCGACATAGCATCCAAGTAATCAGAGTTTAGCAAAACATCAATCTGCATCAACAAACAAAAAACGTTTATAGTATATAAATTTTAAAATTGTACTACCAGCAAATCAACAATAAATTAACTTAAATCGTCACTATTTGACATGAAATAATTGACAGTACCTTCAGAAGCAGTCGGATAATATGCCTGCACAATCGGATACAGGTTTCAACTTAAACTTAGCAGCTCCTCTGTTGCAAAATCAGGAAAAATTAATTAAAATTTAGAAATTAATTTACAGAAAAAGATTAAATATTGAGTGTTACCCGAAAATTAATTTACAATCGGATAGCTAAAAAGTCACACAATTCTGCTGTAATTGAAGAACATACCCGAAAAAAGCCCTAGATGCAAAGGTGTGCCGGCGGCAACATACACAGCGGCGGAGGAAGCATCAAGTGTGGCTTGGGTTTTTCTAAGCAAAACTATTCCCGCCATTGTTATAAAAGAACTGATGATGATATTAATTAAAACGGTTGAATTGAAGGCATAGTTGAGTTCGTAATAATTTTACAAAATCATGGAAGTAGAGAGGTGATGGTAATTACATCGAGAATTCAACACCCAAGAAAAAACTTACCAAGAAGACGCAAGCATTGGCCCATGAGGCGGTGGGTTTTAGCCATTTGGGACGGACGCTTATTCATATGGATGAAATTCTCAGAAAAAATATATCTATTTGGTTTGCCCCGTTGGTTAAGGTGTATGTTAGTTACCTAGATGTCCCAGTTTCCAAACCTTGTTGAGTCTTTATTTTTTAGCAAAAGTGTTAAATTCCGAAAATGGCAAGTATTTGGTTGAATTTTCAGCAAGCTATTTAGGTAAAGGTTCTAAATACATTATACATAGTAGAGATTTGATATTTTGTGTGTGTATATTTTGTAAAGTGGTAAAATGTAAATTATTTGCCAAAACCCTTAGGTAAGGTGGTAAGTTAAATTCTGTTTTGCACATAACTGAAAGTTAATTGGTAAATTCAATGTGTTAAAAATTTATTTTTGCGTTGAACCGGATAATGCTTTGAATAAAGCCGAACCGATCAGATCGAATGAGCTAGCGGGTGGAACTAGATGATAATATTGTTGCGTACTTATGATACAATGATTATGTATATGATGTACAAATATTAAAAAACTAGGAAACATACAAAAAAGTATACATAATTCAAAAAATATCCAAAAACCAAATTTTCACCTAAATTTAATGCTTTTCGGTTCTAATTTCTTATTTTATAAATATATATATATATATATATATATATATATATATATATATATATATATATATATATATATATATATATATATATATATATATATATTTTATTTACCTATTTTTTTACTTTATAAATCCGGTTTTTGCGATTCCACCAGATTTTTATGTACAACCGACCGGGACCAAGTTATAACCACGATCTAGCCGCTTATTCACTGTCAGGATCGAATAACACATAATTGTTATTAAACCACAGATCTACTTACAATGAGAAGTTACAGCGGATTAACACTCTTATGATTGAATAAGAACAATAAAACTGTAAATTGTATAAGAACAAGTATGAACACAATTTTCACAAAAAGCTTCAATGTATATTAATTTTATCGATCAATACACACGTATGTTTATAATTTATAAGGAATTATATATAATAGTCCTTGAAACCTAACATTATACCCTAGTTATTCTAGGACTAGATTACAATCGAATTCAAAAAGATATTTAATTCTAAACTAACTTTCCTAAGATCTCGGACACGATCCGTTCTATATATCAACATCAGTAGTATTTGCAGCATCAGTAGGAAATGTTTCATCAGTAGTATCTTCAGTAATAAGTCTTGTAGCAGTACCAAGACTTGATCAGTAATAATCTGCACATCAGTAATAAATTGATTATATCCCAACATTCACCCTGATTCATAAACTATTCAAAAGGTTATTCAAATAGTAATAAGATTTTATAAGCTACCATGGAGATATTTTTTATAAAATGATATTTTTACCAAGGAACGTGTTACTAACTTTCTCATAAAATATTTTTTCTCTTCAAACTAACATTATATTTTAATTAAATTTGTTAATAAGAACCTCACCACAAGGCACAAACTACTCCTAAAACTTATGTCATGGTTATTAGTGTTTTCCTACGGAAATTTGACATAGTAAGAAGAGATACATCATTAGGGTTTCAAAATAAAATGAGAATCATGAATGACATGTTTGGATGCGTTTATTGAAAAGTATTTATTGACTTATTGATTTTTTTTAAACGTTATGGAAAGTAAGAACATCACCCTTACCTTGAGATCTCCCTTTTGAAGTTTATAGACTTATCTACCCAAACATTTTTGTAACTTATTAACTTTATAAAAAGTCAATAAGTCAACAAATAATTTTCAAAAATACATACAAGTCTTAATAATAAAAGCTAAAGATCTTGCAATTTATGATTGTTTTGCTGGGCACGTGACTCTAAAAGGAAGTTTGGTTGCATCTTTCAATTGGAAATTTTTGGACATTGTTCGAGACTTCGAGTAGCTTCCGCGTTAAGGTAAGCGAAATTATGGGGGTGACATAATAATGCAAAGCAAAACTGCAAAACTATGATGTTTGATATAAATGATGTAATCTTCAAATGAGATATTAAAGATGTAAGATAAATATAATTATACATTAATTTGACGTAGAAATACTGTTTTAAGTTTTACTCCCAACAGATGTACTATTTTACATTACTACTTATCCAATATTTCTTATTTTAAATATGAAAAATTGTAAAAAAAACATAAATAGAAAAATGATAAGTCCGGAAACAAAAAGGCGATAGTAAATTATCATTCCAAATAAACTATGCATGAAGAAGGATACCCAAATATTTACACATATAGACATCTAATAATAACCGGCAAGTTTAAAATGACGACCAAAGCAACTAGACAATCGCATGATGGATCGACCTCAAATGCGCATAACAGTCATCACTCGTCAGAAACTTATCAAGACAAACCCAACAAATGTGGACCCCACACCGACACTCAATATGGTTACACCCGTCAATCTTCTCAATCGTAAACCGGCAAACAGGGCAATGCCTCACATCCTGCTTGCCTTTCATCCACTCTTTCAACGACAAATCCGGATCCCGTTTATACTCCGCGTACATTTCGCACGACAAAAAAGGGTGATATTCGACGTGGCATTTGACACACGTCTCGACCGAGCACGCGCCACAAGCAAACGGTCTCGACGGTTCGTCCTCTCCCGCCACTTTGTAAACCGACGGGCAATCCGGCGAAGGGCAAAATCGGTATTTCCCACAACTCGAGTCCACAAACGACCCTAGAGAAGCTTTAAAAAGCTCGTCTAGTTTATCGCCTAACAACAACGATCTGATATCCGCCACTAAGATCGGGTGCCCGCACCCCTCGTGAGCACACCGGATCGGGAAACTGTTCCCGGGGTTCTTTATCGCGGACTCGCATTGCTCCACTAAACACGATCTACAAAACTCGTGGTTACATTTCTCCAAACGGTAACCCTCTTCAACGTCGCATAAACACACGGGACAAGCGGGGGTTTGACTTTTGACAGTTTGACTTTCACCAGGATCGGAGCTCGTTGAGTTTGACTTCACGATCTCGTGTATTGTTTCTTCAACGTTTTGCTTCAGTTCTTTACTCCCGCGAATCGAGATGATATGGTGTCGGGTGTTTAAGGTGAAATCCGACCCCGGGAATCTCTCCTTGAGCCCGTGAAGATCGGGCCCGAATCTTTCAACAACTTTTTTCATTAAATCGGGGGGTAACAACGGGCCTCTAAGATGAACATCGAGCTGTTTGTTCTCATGTAACGCCACTAAAGAGTGAACAAATTTTTGTTGGGCGAGATTGAGTTTGTTTAATGGGCCGAATACTCGGCAAGTGTGATTATGTCTGTCTAAAAGGAAATAAGTCCCGGTTTCACGTTGAATGGATTTTTGAAGTAAAAATCCTTCTCGGGAAAATATTAACTGCATAACTTGCGGTGTTAACCGATCATCGATTATGGTTTTTCCATTCATGAGCTGTTCTAGAGGTCTTCTAGATTCCGCCATTATTTTTGTACCTTTTGCGGATATTTTCACGCGATATGACCCGTTTTCGTTCCTGTCAAAAAAGAATTCGGCTCCTACAAACAAGATGATTTTTTGTTATTATAATACTCAAAAAAGAACGTTTTGTATATGATTAAAAAACTATACTTTTTAAGAATTAACAAAGTTTCCTTTAGATAAAAAAAGTTAAGGACACTGGAAAGCATTTAAAATATAGACGAATTTTGACTATTCAGCATGGTTCAATTTCATCTAATTTTTGCACCATTTCACCAATGTTATAAAAACCGGATTTTGCATTGAAGGTTAGTATTTATGATGTAATAATTACGTAAATAATGCACAAATGCTAGAAAAATACAAAATAAATACCATAAAGAATTTGAAAAATACAAAACCACTTCTTCAGTTAAATTTAATACGTTTAGGTTCCAAAACATATACTACAAAAAATTTCATATTTCTATTTTCTTGACCTATTTTTATTTATTTATCAAAAGCAGTTTTTTCCGGCTGGTTCCCGATTTTAATGTCCGACCAGGTTTTTAAAACACTACATTTCACACATTATTAACCCTTTTCCCATATATCCCAAACAAAAAAAAGGTTAAATATAATTAAATTACCTTTCCTCATCTGCAGTGTTTTCAACAACGAATGCAAAGATTCCTTAATAACCATATAAACAGAAGCCGAACAGGAAACACTGCTATTAAACTGCTGTTGGCATTTAATCTTCTGCCATGGCTGACACCCCATTAAAGCTTTCCCATCAATTTGCTCCAAAGCTTTTGCAGCTTCCAAATGCAAACTTCCATCAAAACTTATCTCAGCTTTCATGAAATAATCACTCTGTTCACCAGGAAATATATGCACGCCGACTTTTTCATTTCTCGAATTGCCAGCTGGCATGAACGAACTCAATTCCCGCAAAAGTGCTTCTTCTAGAACCGTGACAGGTGGATTTTCAACCGTAACAGAACGCGGGAGGAAAAGATCTAGAATCTTCCGGTTTGTTGAGGCGGTTAACGCGTTAAAAAGCTCGTTTTCAAAAACGTCCATATCGAGACCTGTTAGCATCACACTGTCTGCGTTTTTCATACTCGGTCTGCTCGTTATCAATTTCCCGTTTATTTCCACGTTTGAAAAATCTTCAACCATTTGCAAAACGTCTTCTTCGTTACATTTCACAAATGCAAACCCTCGGTTTCGCCTACGTGGCCACGAGACTTTTGCTTTTACAGCAGGAAACGATAGTTTATTCTCACCGCCGTAAATGCTTCTAGAAGGAACGATTTTTAATGAAGTGCCGTTAAAGTCAACGCGAGTCAACTTTGCCGCCTTTTCAGCTGCTTCGGGCGTGAGAAACGTCACCCGCCCCCATTTTTCATTATCTTGACCACCGATTAAGTTCAGCCGGTGGACCCCGCAAATAGTGCCACCTGTCCGTTTCTCCAGAAATGACAAAAAATCCTTTTCTTCCACATCGTTTGAAGGATTAAAAAATATATCAACAGTAAGACATTTTTTATCGAGCTCTAAATGTTTAATCACACCACCAGAACCGAATAAAGCGACAGGTGGCGAAACATGTCTCCCGCGAAACAAACATCTCTCCAAACACTCGTTTTCCAACCAAATCTCTTCACGTTTCAACACATCAATCACAATCTCAGAAACACGTTCCATATTCTCATTCGATGCGAACAAGTTGACTTCATTATGGTCAACCGAAACTTCAACCCGAACCCGATCATCCTTAATTTCATCCTTAATATACACCAAAAGATGCTTCAAACTGGAATTCATTTTCCCGCAAAACCGTTTCAACAACGTGGTCCCGAAACCGGTCAACACCTTTGACCGCAATCTGCGACCGTCGATCTGAGAAAAATCCAAATCCAACGGTTGTGGAGAAATCATTTGTAATAAGTCAAAGTCAACCGAAGTAACACAAACCAAATACTGATTAGGCATTGCTATAATCTCACCAAAAACCACCCAATTTGGCCTTTCGCCAAATATTAACAAAGAAGACGAAGGATGTAACTGAACATGTGTTCCTGTTGATGCAACTTCATAACCAAGATTATCGTTTCCCGAATACATTGCAATATTATCGGCTAATGAAATTAAAATAACTTCTTTTAATATTTTATCATATTCGGTTTTTGTTTCTGAATTCCATCTCCAATAAGTTGGGATTATGATATTAAGTTCATTTTGTAGGCAAAATTCCATTTCTTGTACTGCTTCGTGACACCTTCTCATAGATTTTGCATTTATACTGTTATCCCAACACCATTGATTTCGTTTATCGTGTGGTACACATTCCCATTTTGTATAAACCGATAATAATGTGAATAAATCGCCAGCTGGATGACAAAATTGCACTTTTAAACAGTCTGATTTATGTTTTTCTTCTTCTTTACCAACTCTGCAGAAAATACTGCTTGAATTTGCCATAACAGCAGCAAGAACGATTCCTTCTCGCCCTAAACGTTTTTCAAAACATTTTAAAATCATTTTCCCGAGCCTCGGCTCGATCCCTAATTTCACCAACATTTTACCGTCTTTTGTTAGTTTGTAAACGCCGTTTTCAACCGCAATCGCGCCCAATTGTGTGAGATTTTTAATTGCGTTTTCGATAGATTGATTACACGGTGCATCGATGAAATCGAAATCTTGAACGTTATGAATCCCGAGTGCTAAAATTCTCAAAACTGCAATCCCGAGATTGACCCTGCGGATTTCGGGTTCTTGATGAGCTGGCATTGATTTGAAATCATTCTCGGAATAAAGACGAAAACATTTTCCGGGCTCGGTTCGACCCGCCCGACCCGCCCGTTGGTTAGCTGAGCTTTGACTGATTTTACAAACTTTAAGAATGTTCATACCACTACCAGGTTCAAATCGGCTTTCTTTGACCATACCAGAGTCAACTACATATTTGACTCCTGGAATAGTCAAAGATGTTTCAGCAAGATTAGTGGAGAAAATTACTTTTCGTTTTTCGGGATAATTTGAATACACGCGATACTGTTCTTCATGAGATAATCTTCCGTGTAACGGTAATGCAATAATTGATGGTATTTTAAATTGTTCACAAGCCCATTCAACTTCATTTTGGGAAGTTAAAAAAGCAAGAACGGTCCCCTGTTCTTCAGTTTTATGAATTTCATTCACTTTTCTAACAACATCAGAGACATAAGGAGCAACAAAATTGGAATTAGAATTGGAAGAAACATTAGATACATCGGGAGTGTATCTAATGTCAACGGGAAAAGTTCTTCCAACCACATGATATGTACCACAATTATAGAAGTATTTAGACAGTTGTTCTGAATCAGCTGTTGCAGACATGATAATAAGCCTTAAATCAGGTCTTTTAAGGAGTAAATCCTTAATTAATGCTAAAAGAAGATCGGTGTTTAAGGATCTTTCGTGTGCTTCATCAACGATTATGCAAGAAATCCATGAAAAGGTTTTATCGTTCATGTAATGTTGGAGTAAACAGTGATCTGTCATGTATACAACTTTCGAATCGAGTTGGTGGTGAGATGAAAAAGTTGGAGAACAAATTACCGAATTGTCCTCACAACAACCATGGCTTTCTTCTTCAACTCTGTTTGCTAGTGACATTGCAGCAAGCTTTCGTGGTTGAGTGCAAACAATTGATTTGTCAGCAGCAATTCCTGAATCGGTTAGAAATTGAACCAGTTGTGTGCTTTTACCAGAACCGGTTTCTCCAATTAATACCATTACCTGCAGAATTAACCAACAAAATATGTAAAAATAAAGAAGCCTGTAAATATGGATAACTAGTTCAACGATAATTCATATAATCATGACAAAAAAAGAAAAATATTAAACTATGTAATGCTCAAAGATGGTAAGATTAAATAACATACCTGCTGACTGTGTATCTGTTTAAGGATTTCTTTACGATCAGCGTAAATAGGCAAGGCATCATCAAGCCTCCTGCACTCCCTTTTAATCATCCAATAAATTTTGCTCCAATTGAATGCACCGTTCAATTTCAACACTTTAACATCAGAAGCATCAAACGCCTTTCCATCCAGATAATCATGGAGGCATTCCATGGCAGATTTGAACTCTCGAATTCTCCGATCAACCAGCCTTTTTTCACGTACAAACCCTTCCTTCTTCTTTGATAATTCCATGTGTACTGCTAACCTCTTAGGCTTTTTTAACAGGGTATCTAGCTTAGTGATCTCGTCGGAAACTGTCTCCAGTTTCCTCGCCGATTTCTTCACCAATTCCCCTTCGATAAACCCTAGAATTCGGTCCTTGAATAAAACCCTAAGCCGAGAATTTAACTCCTCTGTATCAGAAGGTACCACCAGATTCTGCACAAGCTTCGGCATGAACGAAAGAGTTCCGTCCAATAAAGCCTTCCACAAACACACAATCGTTTCAAGCGCACCAGACCACTGTTGGTAGAAAAACCTAGCAGCTACAACGCCGCTTTTGTAAAGATAAAAGTCGTCAGAATTGCACTTGAACTTCCCCATCAGAGTCACAATTTCGTGACGATTGTAGCTGTCGTGATCATTGTTCGCAGAACGGAGTTCAATTACGAAATTCGGCCGGCGATGAGCGGCGGTGGAGGGCGCTGGTGAATCTGAAGGTCGATCTCGCCTCCGGTGGTGGTGAGGGTAATCAAACGGCCGGTGGTTCGCCGTAAAAGATTGTCTGTTCCGGTGCATAGGAGCGATTTGATGACTGCTCATAGCAAAAGCGGAAAATCAAAAAGCGCAGAGTGAGGGTTTCAAAATTAGGGCGAAAACGATGACACCAAACGCAAAACCAAATCGCGTGTAGAGAGAGAGATTTTGATAATGGGAACCAGAAGGGTTTTCTGGTTTATATAGTCTTACAAAACTTCATGCCCAATTAATAGATTGCAACATAGGGAGATGAATCAGATGATTTGGGTGGGTTGGTTGGTTGGTTGGTGGGAAAGATGTTATTTCAGAAGAAGGTTTTTTTCAACTTTTTTAGACAATATTTTTTCAAAGATAAACACGGTCACTTTTAATTTTAAATTTAGCAACCTTAAATTATACATTATTTATTATTACCATAATGATATTTTTTATATTATTTTAAGTAGATTTCCTAATTTAAGTGGTCATAAACGAGTATAATGATATTTCTTTCTTATTTATTAGTATCTTTATTTGTATATTATAGGCGTAGATTATAAAAAAGTTAAAATTAACGCATGAAAATTAACGAGGAATAATCATTTTGTTAAATTAATACTCCCTCCGTCCCACAAAAAAGTTCTCATTTCCCTTTGGCACAAGATTTTAGGTGATAGTTAGTGGTGGGGTCATTGGTATTATTTTGATTAAAATATAAGGTTGGTATGGAGAGAGAAAGATAATTAGTGGATATTATTGATGGGGTTCTTAATAATAATAGTATTTTATTGTGTGGAGCCCACCACATGTGAGAAATGGGAACTTTTTTGTGGGACAAAAGCTTTAGGAGAAATGAGAACTTTTTTGTGGGACGGAGGGAGTACTTCGTAATTATTAACGGAGAACAAGTTAAAACGAGTTATGATTTGTTTTAAGAACTTCAGTCGGAGTAGCGCCAAACCACGCCAAACTTGCTTGCATGCTATTTCTTTTTGGCGGTGTGCCCTTATGCCATGACAATGGCATACCCATGCGCCAAGTCCACCAAGATGTTGGCGACTTGACGCGAATCATCTTTAAAACGTTGTTTAATTTTTTATTTTTTGTGTGTTGTGTGAGTTATAGAGTATTTCGGTTGATCCAAAATATAGCGTATAACTCGGGTTATGAGTTGAGAGGTATTTTGATGTGTGAATGTAACAAGATAAATGCTTACATGGCGTTGATTTAGCACTGAGGTCTTTGACTTGACTCACCATATCCAATGTTCTAATGTTAATTGTCACACTACTATTTGTTATACTCCCTCCGATTTAAAATAAGTGATATAATTTTTATGTTTAGTTGTATCAAAATAAGTGGTGCACTTTGAAAACTTATCTATTTAGTAATAAGTAGTAGAACTTACACCCATTCGGTGTCGGTTACTTCCTCATCGTTTTCCGGCATCTGTGAACCGGAAAATCAATGACTTTAACTCCCGGAATTCCTTGTCCATCTATCCTTTGTAGTTACCATCACCCCCACCCTAACACCGATGGACTCGTATAATCTAAGATTGCCGGAAGACGGCATACGTCCAAGATTCGACGTTATTGATTAACCATGGAGATGTTGTTGCAAAGTATCTAGATTAAGCTGCGACAGAGACGTGGTGGTGGTGATGGCGATGTGGTGGTGGTTACGACGACGCTAGGTTACAGAATTATGGGAGGGGTGATTTTAGAAGAAAGAGTTATACTAGTGAAGGGGAGAAGGGGCATATTTGTCATTTCTCTTGTAATTGCTCTACACTAACAAAAAATGTTCTACAAGAATCATTTCCCTTTACAGATATAAAGATCAATAATCTCAACAAATTGTAATAATACTGGGAAGGAAAAAATAAATAAATAAATGTAAGAATTAATTATTATTTTTGAACAATCAGTTAGTAAGTTAGTAGTTCGAGTCAGACATTGACATCCACAAGGGCCTATGCCTTCCCTCAAACCCTACAACTATGAGAAATAAACCTCACCACATATTCACCTGAGGTTAAGCCTTCAACAAGTATCAAACACGAGACCTTGTGAAGGAAAACCCCATAATAGTTCAATTGGATATGTAGGTTATATTCGTACTGCTTTCTCATGTGGAACCATAGAAGGAATTCAATCACTACTAATTGGTACCTTTAATGGTCAGTTGATCTACACCAAGGTTGCAAGAATTAAAATATATGCAGGGGCGTCTCCGAGATTTTGAGAGCCCCGTCTGAAAACACGAAAATGGACCCCCTGAATACCAGATTTTTATAAAAATTTGGATTTTTTTTTCTATTAAATTATTAAGTTGGCTTAAATTTTAATATTGTATATATAAGATATATATAAAAAATGGGCCCTTATAAAATATGAGACCTGTGCAACTGCATCTTATCAAAGACACCCCTAAATATATGCATAATATGTTGATGTATATCGTTAAACACAAAATAAACAAGGTTTGACTTCGAGAGTATTCTGCTAATAATTCTTTTTTGAAATATAATTTAAGTTAGAGCCCTTATATTATCAGCTAGTTACAGTTTACATTTTCTCAAATTTCATTTAACATATCTATTATCTATTACTACTTACTAGCTGGTACCCGCGCAATGCGGCGGCGGGTACCCTGAAACCAAATTTTACGGCTAACAAATGTCGTTCGGTTAAATATAATTTAAATTAGGTAAACAACTTCTTGTGGTCATACATTTTGAAGGAAATGCAAGAGATTCTATTTCAATAATCCCACATTCTGTATAACCAATACAAATAAAGAAAACATCCATAATTACTCTAAAAAAATGCTTAGTCAACATTTTTTGATACTTCTTGAAGAAGTTGACAAATTTCCCTCGTATTTTAGTTGTACTCAGAAGCATTTATGGATTTAGTTTCCATGAAATATATGATGATAAAATGCAGAAATGATAGATTTAGTGTGCTAAATTGTAGAGATTGTTGCTGAAGACTTTCAAGCAAGTAACTGCTTATAGACATAGACAAACAATAGTACAATGGAACTTTTTTTTTAACAGTAAATATCTACACCTATGTCCACGACAGGAGTCGAACTCCCAACCTTAAGGTTGTGAAGCAAACACGATACCGCAAGACCAAAGGCCCTTTGGTAACCCTTCTTCACGCAAGTATAAAGTTTGGATGGATACAAATGACAAATCAAAGTTTCAACTCATTCAAAAAACAATAGACATAGAGATAATGTCATGCAAAACTGACAAATCAAAGCTACAACTCGGTTTGACACATTTGAAATAAAATACAACATCAATCAAGCCATTTAGACAAAGGTCCTAGATAACACAAAAAAGATCACCGGGATAGTTATGGATGTTCAGAACACAAAGAGCTTTTTGGACCTCATCTTATGCAACTAAGCATATTATTCAAAACATTGGAATATTGTAACAAAATGGTCGGCATCCTGAATGAACCATTTTGAGTGATTGTCTATAGAAATGGTGCAGGTTACAATATGTGGGTACTCTGGTTCACTTGGGTTAACTGGAAATGCTGAATGTGCAGAGAACACAAGAGTAAATAGACTCACATTATGCTTCAAAGCCTGAAATTGAAAAAGAAACTATAAGCAAATCAAACAATTATAGAACCAAAAACATGATGTTAGTCTTAAATGCTTTAAAAATATAAACCCCAGATTGATAATACTTCAAAGAAGGCCTCTAGTGCATACGTAACATCAAGACATAAATAAAAAACAAATACTTGGAGAATGAAGGAAATAGAAATAACATACAAAAAAGTATAAACAAAAATTAATAAATTTCTAAACTTTTTTAACCAACCTGCAAGATACATGTGAATGATTTCGGCCAAATTAGTTTACCATAATGTCATGCAAGGGACAAAGGAACGTGTGGACCACAACCTAGGCACCAAACAACACGTGTCTTATCATTCCTTTGATACTAATGGCACATGTTGGAGTTCAACTGGAGCTTAACTTCTTTACACTGCAAATACATATAATTAATGTTTCATCACCAAGAATGAAACAAAAGATAAATTAACACTTATAGCGTAGAAGATAACTAATCATTGATTACTTACCAGCAACGGTTCCTCAAATATTCCAAAAGCACAATATTAGTTCATCAACGAAAAAGTTTTAATCAGCAAGAAGACTTACCACGACCAAATGCAACAAACCGAATGTAAACGCCGACAAGAGGCCAAAGTCGTGTCGAGAAACTAAGTTGCTTTCCTATAAACACTTCCAGCGGCCAATGGAATCCCACACCTTCATACCATAGAGCAACATATCATCTCCAGAAGCTAAGCACATCTTCAGTGAGAAAGTGAATTACATTTTATGAAGGAAATGGGCTGTGTGTGATAAATCGGGAAAAAAAACATACCTTTTGTGTGCAATAAGGGTAGCAGCGCTTTGCTTCATACCTTCGGGCAACACAAAGAATACATGAATCCTAACTTTAATTTAAAAACCTAAAGTGGGAGGAGGCCACGCGTGTAGTGAATTTCGAGTTCCAAAACATGCCTTTTCAATTCCCAATTTACAAACCGTCTGTTCATTATCCGAGATTTTAATTCTAGTGTAATATATTACTGAGTTCAAGGTATATAAATTGAAGAAGGAAGAAAATCACAACACGAAGTCATAGCGCAGTTGGGTAATTGCTGTGTTAGTTACGCATAGGTCTCGTGTTTGACTCCTGACATAAACATTTTTTTTATAAACGTGAATTCTTTCCAAATTAGCAAGTGTGTTGGCTGAATTTTCAGCCTTGCTGATTATGGAAGGGGTAAACTCTTTATAATATAGTAGAGATAATATATTTAGGACACTTCTAAATATGACATGACAACCCTACGGCCAAAGGAAACACTGCTATCCGCGAATCAACATTTCTACTGATCTTCAGCCCTCTGAATCAAAGATCATTAAATCGGTATTCAAGTGTGTAAATGATGTATAAGTTATCTTGTTTCTTTTTTAAATATTTGCTAACGATGAAGTGAAGAAATAGAGATGAATGCAATTACGGTTGCTTACTAAATCAATTATTTGCTAAGGTGGCAGTTTGAAACTGTTACAACAGAGGTTAGTTTTTTATTTTTCTTTTTTTTTTTAACGACAACCTAATCTACTCCTAAATCCACACTACTATAATTAAGGGGTTTTTGTAACACCCAAATTCATTACATAAAGGTCAAAATTCGTTACAATAGGTCTATTGTAACGCCATTTTGCCCATTACATTCGCTGCCATTACAATAGGTCTATTGTAACGCTTTTTATAACGGTGGGAGGACTATTGTAACGCCTTTATAACACTATTCTGCCCACAAATTTACTGTTACAATAGGTTTCTCTAGCCGTTACAATAGACGTATAGTAACGCCACTACCTATTGTAACGCTAATATACCTATTGTAACGTCATTATACCTATCGTAACGCTACTACCTAATGTAACGCTAATAGACCTATTGCAACGCCCATATACCTATGGTAACGCCACTACCTATTGTAACGCCATTATACCTATTGTAACACCAATACACCTATTGTAACGTCATTGACAAATATAACACTAAAAAGGAAATCGTGAATCACATTGATGCAAACCACGATTATGAAATTTTAGATACTGATGCACTAGTAATTGTACCTTATAATGATGAGAACCACCTTCCAACCGTCGAATGTTCATCTCGTCGGAAACCTAAACAACGATCACCTGATTAGGCGAGGGTTAGAAAACTGGAAAACCAAGTGGAAACGTATTTTCGCTAGCAGAGAAAAGTGGCTGACTTTTTTACCCCTTCTTTTATATTTAATTGTTTCGTGGTGTTACAACAAAAAAAGTTATTACAATAGAGAAGTTAGGATTAAAGAATAAAAAAGAGTACTGTACGACTTATTATAATTCTTTTTTATATTCTACATCTAAGGGGTTACATTAGATACAAAACATGTTACAATAGTGAAGAGCCGTTACAATAGAGAAGCACTGTAACAATAGAGAAGAGGTGTTACAATAGACAATGAGGTGTTACAATAGACAAGGGGGCGTTACAATAGTGAATGAGGCGTTACAATAGACAAGGAGGCGTTACAATAGAGAATGATGTGTTACAATGGGGAAGGAGGCGTTACAATAAAAACTAAGTGTTACTAAATCTAAAGTCTATTGTAATGCCATTTATTTAATTGTAACACATATTAGTAATTATGATTACTTGATTAGTGTTACAAATCCGTTACATTAGCCTACCTATTGTAACGAATTTAAAGAGTGTTACAATTTTGGGGTTACAAAAACCCCTTAATTGTAGTAGTGCCACCTATGTACACAATGGGACTCGCACCCTTAACCTTAAGGTTGGGGCAAACACCTTTATCGCTATATCATTAGGCCTTTGGTGTTACAGCTGAGGTTAGTGCAAGGTGAAAATTAAGAGTTGCTGGAGAAATGGAATAACCATAAACATGGGAAGTTAAAACTTTGTTGAAATCATATGAAGATCCAGTATCAATGATATCTCCTGGGGTTTGTACCTTACTTTTAATCTTTCATTTCCCAAATTTGTTGTTATCTTACACTAATTGCTAATCTTTCATTTGTACCTTATGTGACTTTATTGTGTAAAAATTGCAAAACTGTGAAAGTGGTTCCTTGCGGACGAGGGTTAGGTGGTGCAATTGTGTACCAAGATCATATGATCATGTACCACTCATTTTATTATTTTCTTAATTAAATATGATTTTTATAATAATAACTCTAATTCTATATATAACATTTAACATGGACTGAACAGTAGATTTTGTCCTTTTGTGCAATCCGAAATACTATTATATATAATCTTAAATCCCTCAATGAACAAAGTAGGCTGCAGCCGAGATGGTAAGGAAGACTTATATGACTTATAGGTGGCGGCTTCAAACCCCACCACCGTTTTGTTTTCCTTTTTTGCCTCATTTTGTTTTTTTTCTTTGTTTTTTCCTTAATTTGCTGAAACTGTTCTACACTTTCATTGTTATTTTAGTTTTAATTTAATATTGCATTAGACATTACTTTTTATATCTTTTTTACTTTTAACTTACTATATATTTTCTTCTTTATATTGCATTAGTATTATTCTTAGTATATAACATTTACTTAGTGAAGAATAGTGACACACAGGTAGAATATTTTTTTTTTTTTTTTTTTTTTTTTTACTTTTGTTTAATCTTGAATTGGTACTCCATCACAATACTTTTCTTACGTAAATTTAATTGATATTTCATTTTGTTCCTTTATTTGTATTGTTCTTATGTAAAGTTTTAATAGTAACTTTGAAGTTCATATTTTATTATCTTAAAATAAGTGTATTAATGCCAAGAATTTAAAAACCCTTTTAGGTCAAGTGATTACTGTTATTTTCAATATTTTTTTAAAAGATCTACATTTCAATAATATTTTGTTATTTATCTACAAATGTATACTTTTACATACGCCGCAACACATTTTTGATTTTTTGTATGAAAATCCCCGCGGCAACGTGCGGGTGGATTTTACTAGTTTATTATAATTTTTGTAGACGAGTGAAACGCCACGCCCTATTGACCCGTGGACTGTGGTTCCAACTAGAAGCAAGTATGTTGACTGACAGACTTTAAAACTTCAGTAATTTATCAAGATTAATAGATGAAATTTCTAATAGTAACTTACTTCTTTTTTTCTTTTTTTTTACTCAAGGCTTCTAGTCTAGTGGTATAAGGTGTTGTCCATGTTCGATTCCGGTCGTGGACTTTGGTGGTGGGATTTATTCCCCATGGATGGAAGGTTTGAGAGAAGACATACTGCCCCTTATGAATATCACTGTCTATGCTCGAACCACTAACTTACTAACTTGCCGTTCAAAAAAAAAATAAAAATAAAAAGAAACTTACTTTTTTTTTTAAATTTATTTATCATTGACAATTTTAATTTTCTTTAAATTGCTGCTTTTTCACAGTGATTTGAAAAGTTGCTTTGAATTCGTTGATGTGAAACTACTGTGAAAACATTTGTGAAAAGCTGCTCCTTGGAGTCAATCCTGACCCTATGTTTAATATTTTATTCTGTAACAAGATCAAATTAGTCAAAATAATCAAATGAAATGCACTAACCTGAAATTGACAAAGACAAGAACGCACCGCACGGAATGAGGATTCCTGTCCTTAAAGGTTTATACGTGATTTATACGATGTAAGCCTCTAACGTATACACCCATGATTTGATGCAGCAACTACGGTATGTTCCACAGCAAGAAACACCGTGTAACACAAAGTGAGTACTCGGAAATGCAGGAAGAAAAAAAGCGCAGCAGAGAGAGGAGAGAAAGCTTCTGTTTTTCGGTGTGGTTCTAAACTCTGCCATATGAGTCCCTTTTATAGGGGAGACAAGAGGCATGTGAGCAGAAACGGCCAGGCAATTAACTCACTCTTAATCACCATTAAGCAGTGATCAAAACGTATGAGAATGGTCAAAAAACGTACAGGGCATTAACGACCCTCTTAACAACCGACCGTTACGTTTTGAGTATCACTGTCTTGGAAGTGCAAAGTGCGCCTAAATCGCGCCATTTCGTGTCATCGGTCTCGACTCGGCGTGCGTGTGGGTCTAGCCCTTAATCCTCCACTAAAGCCTTTGGAAGCTTAAACAATTAAGTGCCTTATAAACTCATTTAAGTTTCTTCCTCCCACCAATGTGGGATAGAGAAAATTGCCAACTTGCAATATCTCTTTATATTTCCAACAATCCCCCACCAAGTTGGAAATTTTCCTTTCATTCAGACAGATGTTGCCACTTAGGTGTCACGAAGATTAAACCCAAGTTTAATGTGAGCAAACAAGAGGAGGTTGATTCAATGGTATCCTAATAGGTTTAAACCAAGAACCTTAATAATCTCCCCGGTTTACCCCCACACAACATATGCCGTCTTTGTGTTCTCCCTGAGCACTAATATGGCCATGTGCTAAAATCCTTTTCATGACCCTTTAGAAGACAAACCAACAGTCTTCATTTGAGGCGGCACCACCTCTAGATCATATAGGCAAAATTTTACAACATCTTCGTTGCTTAGATGTCTCCAAAATTTTGTTAAGAGTATTAACTCATCCTCGTTCTCGGCAACGACGTACTATCCTACCTCACATGGATCTATCTTTGATTGATAGTACCTTCTATCGTTAGTAATTTCGTTGTTACCCATTAAACTTGAAAATAGGAGCACTAAGTTCAAGTTGGGTTTCCATTACTAACGATTCTAGTTTGGTTTTAGACCCATGACTCTCGCGGTAGATGTTACCAAATCTCTCGTCAGAGGTTTGGTAAAGGGATCTGCCAAGTTCTTCGATGTCTTGACATAAACAACTTTGATGGTACCACTTTCAATTAGTTGTCTCACAGAATGATGACGAAGACCTACGTGTCTCGTCTTCCCATTATACACAGAATTATATACTTTAGACAGTGTGGCCTCACTGTCACAGTACATGGGAATTGATGGCATTGGAGTATCCCACAAACGAATATCCAAAAGTAGATCTCTAATCCACTCTGCCTCTTTGCCTGCAGCGGCTAAAGCAATAAGCTCAGCTTCCATCGTTGAGTGAGCTATACATGACTGTTTATTGCTCGTCCAAGAAATAGCCCCACCAGCTAGTGTATAAATCCATCCACTTGTGGATTTAGAATCACTCCTGTTATCAATCCAGCTGGCATCTGAATACCCTTCAAGTATACTAGATTTTGACGTATAAGTCAACTCAAGATTACTAGTCCTTTTTAGGTATCCTAGTACTCTTCCCACTGCCTTCCAGTGCTCTGTACCGGGGTTGACAGTATATTGACTTAGCTTGCTTACTACAAAAAGCAATGTCAGGTCTAGTGCAATGTGTAGCATACATCATGCTTCCAATTGCACTAGCATATTCTAGTTGAGCCACTGCTCTACCTGAGTTCACTTCAAGTTTTACACTAGAATCGAAAGGAGTGTTAAATTCCTTTAAATTCAAGTGTTGAAACTTTGTCAAAATTTTCTCTATGTAATGAGATTGACTTAGAGAAATTTGACTATCTGTCCTTTTAACCTTAATACCAAGAATGGTATCTACTTCCCCTAAATCTTTCATCTTAAAGTTCGAGGATAGGTATTTCTTTGTATCAAGAATACCTTTCAGGTGAGTGCCAATGATTAACATATCATCAACATAAAGACAGATAACTACGGTGTATTCAGGTGTGCATTTAGTGTAGATACATCTATCAACACTATTATGCTTAAAACCGAATGCAGATACAGTGGTGTCAAACCTCTCATGCCACTGCTTTGGAGCCTGCTTCAATCCGTACAGTGATTTAATAAGTCTACACACTTTGTTTTCCTATCCGGATACTATGAAGCCTTCAGGTTGCTCCAAGTATATATCTCCTCCTTGAGATATCCATTTAGAAAGGCTGTCTTTACATCCATTTGATGAATGTACAATCCTTTCAATGCTGAGATTGCTATCAGAGTTCTAATTGAACTTATTCTAGCAACCGGTGCATATGTATCGAAATAATCAATACCTTCTCTTTGCCTATAACCTTTAGCGACTAGTCTTGCTTTATAGGCAGATATTGATCCATCTGGATGATACTTCCTCTTGAAGATCCATTTAGAACATATGGGTCTCTTTCCCTTGGGAAGATCAGCTAACTCCAAGTTCCATTTCCCATAATTGAATCAATTTCATCATTAATGGCATCCTTCCAGAAAGGAGCATCTCTCGATGTCATGGCTTCAGTAAAAGTCTTAGGATCATCATCTAAATTAATAGCTAAAATGACCCTTCTCGTCACCTTAGATTGAGATCCTTCAATCAAGTATGATAGAAAATCGTCTCCAAAATTCTTTTCCTTTCTCACCCTTGTACTTCTCCTTGGTTCTTCTACAACAGAAGAAGGTGTTTCTTCTATATTAGAAGAAGGTGTAATAATCTCTCGAGAAGTACTGGGTGCTGGAATGGGATTAGAGGTAGAATTTGAGTTTTCATCATCTCCTATTAGCTTATCCTCGAAGAACTCCACATCTCTGGATTCTACGACGACACCTGATTCACTATCCAACAATCGGTATGCCTTGATATTCTGAGCATATCCAATGAATATACTTTTCATAGCTCGAGCTCCCAACTTGGATCGTTTAGGATCAGGTGTACGATAATAAGCTAAACACCCCCACACTCTTAGATAATCTAAGTTAGATTTTCTACCTTTCCATAACTCATAGGGACTGGAGGGAATCACACGACTAGTGATTCTGTTGCGCACATAACATGCAGTCAACAATGCTTCCCCCCACAGATTGTGTGGCAAACCCGAATGATTCAACATACAATTGACCATCTCAACAAGGGTTCTATTCTTTCTTTCTGCCAAACCATTTTGTTGGGGGGGTATAGGGTGAGGTTCTTTCATGCTTGATACCATTCTCTTCACAGAATGTATCAAACTCATGATTAAAGTATTCTCCGCCTCTGTCCGAGCGAAGAATCTTAATATGTTTTTCATGTTGATTTTCAACCTCGGCCTTATATAGTTTAAATGCATTAAAAGCTTCATCTTTTGTATGCAATAAATAAACATATAGGTATCGGCTCGAGTCATCACAAAAGGTTATAAAATATCTCTTTCCTCCACGAGTGAGTATACCATTCAGTTCACAAATATCCGAATGTATTAATTCTAGTAATGTTGTATTTCTCTTAACGCTTGGAAAATGTTTCTTTATAAACTTTGATTTTACACAAGTTTCACATTTGTCAAAATCTTTATTATTTAATTTTAACAAGCCTTTAGTTTGCATTTTTTCAATATTTTTAATATTAGTGTGAGCTAAACGTTTATGCCATAAAGAAATTGAACAAGCAATATAATCAGAAAACATTATTTCATTAAGTTCATAACCAACAACATTGTAACACCTCAAATTTAATGCCAATACTGGCCAAAATAAAACATTTTTATAAATAGAAGAACATCCCCAATTTAGATTTACAAAAACCTTGGTATGAAATCAGAGTATAAAAGTAGGTGTTACAAAATAGATCATCGCCAAGCTAAGACTAAATCCAATCTAGTGTTCTTGTATTCTAGGTCCCGCATCTCTATCCATGCGTACCTAAGCCTTCGATCCCGAACCTGAGTACATAGCAAAACAAACAAGGAGTACGTGAGACAAAAACGTCTCGTGAGCTACATGGGTTTAGACCCCAAGGTTAATAATAATAACCGAATCACAATCAAACAAACATACAAACTCATAAGCTATCATCCATCTATCTAGTCACCCTATTGTGACTCTAATACCTTGCTTTCCTAGCAATCATACCTAGTTGTCGGGACATCCCCAACCAACTAGAACCACATTAACTTATTAACCGGGGATCCCCCGCATTAACAAGCTTCAAGGTAAAGGCAAGAGGGAATCGCCCAATCTACCAATACCTGCCTTACTCGCCGGACTACTTCCAGTTAGCAAGACTACTATCATGGAATGGGCCGATGGGGATCCGCCCAAATGCTCCCCATTCCATACCTCATGACCGGGGATCCCCCGAATCATCACATCATCTCACCATATCATAACTCGATGGTTATGTCAATCTAGCTCTCGGCTATCACGTCTATCATCAAACAAGTTAGTTCAATACTATCGTCGGTATAACTAACTATCAACTACTAGTCTACACAATTAAGCAAATAGACCATAACACAAGCAATGAAAACATTTAAAAGGGCTATGTACTCGGTAAATTCCACACGTACTCACCCTAGCAATAATTGCTCCAACCGTGTTCTTGACACAAAAAACTCTTGCTTCACAATTTCACCGACTTTCCAAGATGTCACCGAAAGCCTAAAACAATGATCATACAATGTTCAACATCACAATCTACTATCAATGTGTTCATCTACCTCTAGATAACACCCCTCAATCCATTTTCCCCAAATATGGTGATTACCAAACCCTAGGTTTAGCCAACCCTTAATATTCTTACAAATCGAAATCATACACTTAGTTTACTTGTTAATATACCATCTATTAAGTGTATACATCATTTATTTCACCATAGATCACCAACCCAAGAACTAGGGTTTCAACCCCAAGCTTCTAAATCCATATATCTAAAGCTACAACTACAAAGGATTGAAGATATACCTTTAATCTTCACTTAGGAGTGAAATCTATCAAGCTTTGATGGAGAAATCGACCCAAATCAGCTCTTGCACTTGAAAATCGCCAATGGAAGGAACTAGGGTTTTGGAAATGCATTTATGGCTAAAAACCCCAATTTAATGCACTGGTCGGAAGGGCTCGCGCCCCGCTCGCGCCGAGCTCGCGCCGCGAAAGGACGCGGGTCTGCCCGCTAGTCGTCGCTGTTTACCAGACTTCGCGCCCTGCTCGCGCCGAGATCGCGTCGCGAAGTCAACGCGAAGTCAACGCGACCTTCTCGCGTTTCAGCTCTGGTCCCTCTGCTCAACCTCGCGTTTTGCTCGCGCCAGGCTCGCGCCGCGAGCCTGCCCTTGCAGCAGGGCTGCACTTTTCGGTCTAGGTTTCAACTCGGTTTCGCCCATAACTTTCTCATACGGACTCCAAACGACACGAAACCAATTCCTACGGTTTTAATATGATTTATCCATAATTATCATATTTTTTATTTATTTTATTTATTTACAAATTTCGGGTCGTTACAACTATCTACCCCTTAAGAAGATTCCGTCCTCGGAATCTAATCATAGTTCACGAAATCCGGGTACCTCTTCCGAATCTCGTCCTTGACTTCCCAAGTCAAATTCGGTCCAAGTGAATGCTTCCACTTGACCAAAACCAACTCGATCTCCTTATTCCGAAGCTTCTTTGTTTTCGTCTCTAATATAGCTTCGGGCTCTTCAATTTCGGGCCGTCAACCCGCAACTCTTGCAATGGAATAATATTCTCAACTTCCCCGATAAACTTCTTCAAATAACTCACGTGAAAGGTGTCATGCACACCTTGAAGTTCGGGTGGAAGTTCCAACTTAAAAGCTTGAAGCCCGACCCGTTTCAATATTTTAAACGGTCCAACATACCTTGGACTTAACTTTCCCTTTTTACCAAATCGCATTACACCTTTCCAAGGTGACACTTTCAACATGACCATATCACCGACATCCAAGTCGTATGGCCTTTTCTTCAAACCCGAATAACTTCGTTGCCTATCTTGGGCGACTTTCATGTTGGTTTGAATAATACCGATCTTTTCATTCGTCACTCTCACGATCTCGGGACCCGTGAGTTTCGTCTCTCCCGCTTCCAACCAACAAGATGGAGTTCTACATTTTCTACCATACAACGCCTCATAAGGCGGCATCTTGATAGTCGAGTGATAACTATTATTATACGAGAACTCGACTAACGGTAAATGTTCATCCCATTTACCACCGAAATCTAACACACACGATCTCAACATATCTTCAACCGTTTGTATCGTTCTTTCACTTTGACCGTCGGTTTGCGGGTGATAAGCCGTGCTCAACCGCAACTTTGTACCCAATTCTTCTTGTAGAGATCGCCAAAATCTCGAGGTACACCTCGCGTCTCTATCGGACACAATCGATAACGAAACCCCGTGGAGTCGAACCACTTCATCAACATACAACTTAGCCAACTTCTCAAGTGGCAATGTTTCCCGAATTGCTAAAAATAATGCACTCTTGGTCAACCGGTCAACTATGACCCAAATGGCATCGTGACCTCTACTCGTCTTCGGTAACCCTACTATGAAATCCATAGTTATATCTTCCCACTTCCCGGCCGGTACAACTAATGACTGAGCTACCCCATACGGTACTTGATGCTCGGCTTTCACTTGTGCACACGTGGCACACTTAGAAATATACTTGGCCACTCTCGTTTTCATTCCGGGCCACCAATAAACCCGTTTCATATCTTGGTACGTCTTTGTACTTCCCGGGTGAATTGAATACTTTGACTTGTGCACATCATACAACAGTTCTTTTCGGATACCCCCGAACTTAGGAACCCAAATACGACCGCCTACGGTCTTCAACCCTTGTGCATTTTCAAGAAAATGTCGGTTCTTACCTAACCGTTCTTGTCTTAACTCGTCTTTTCCCATAACCTCTCGTTGGGCATTCTTGATCCTTTCGATAATGCTCGAGACGACTTCTATACGCGTTAAAATTCCTCGGTTCGGGTTTTCATATACCTTTCGGCTCAAGGCATCGGCCACCACATTCGCCTTACCCGCGTGATACACAATTTCGCAATCATAGTCGGCTATCAACTCGATCCACCTTCTTTGTCGCATATTTAGGTCTTTTTGAGTAAACACGTATTGTAGACTTTTGTGATCCGTGTACAACGTACACCGAGTACCATACAAATAATGTCTCCACAACTTTAAGGCAAATATAATCGCCGCCAATTCCAAGTCGTGTGTCGTGTACCGTAATTCCGCATTCTTCAATTGTCGCGAGGCATACGCGATCACTTTACCTCTTTGCATCAACACACAACCGAGCCATTGATTCGAAGCATCACTATAAACCACAAAATCTTCCATACCATCCGGTAATGTAAGAATCGGCGCGTTACATAACTTTTCTTTTAACAACTTAAACGCCTCTTCTTGCTTCTTCTCCCACACAAACTTCTCACTTTTTCTTGTTAACTTCGTGAGTGGGATTGCGATTCTCGAGAAGTCTTGTATAAACCTTCGGTAATAACCGGCTAATCCAAGAAAACTTCTAACCTCGGTAGGAGTCCTCGGAGGCTCCCAATTTGACACCGCTTCAATCTTGGACGGATCAACCTTAATACCATCACACGTCACCACGTGACCTAAGAATTGTACTTCCCGCAACCAGAATTCACACTTTGAAAATTTTGCATACAACTTCTCCCGTTTCAACACGTCTAGAACGAGCCTCAAATGACCTTCGTGTTCTTCTTCGGTTTTTGAATAAATCAAAATGTCGTCAATAAACACGATCAAAAATTTATCAAGGAACGGTTTACAAACCCGATTCATCAAATCCATAAAAATAGCCGGTGCGTTTGTAAGACCAAACGGCATCACTAGAAATTCATAATGACCATAACGTGTACGAAAAGCCGTCTTCTCGGTGTCGCCTTCCTTCACCCGAACTTGGTGATAACCCGACCTCAAATCAATCTTCGAGAAATAACTAGCACCTTGCAATTGATCGAATAAGTCGTCAATTCTCGGCAACGGGTAACGGTTCTTAATAGTTACCTTATTCAACTCTCGGTAGTCGATACACATTCTCATCGAACCGTCTTTCTTTTTGACAAATAACACCGGTGCGCCCCACGGTGACGAACTCGGACGAATAAAACCCTTATCTAACAAATCTTGCAATTGAGTCATCAATTCTCGCATCTCGGTGGGAGCTAAACGATATGGAGCACGAGCAATCGGCGTCGCTCCCGGCACTAAATCAATCTTAAATTCGACTTGTCTCTCCGGTGGCAAACCGGGCAAGTCATCGGGAAATACCTCGGGAAAATCCCGAATAATTTTGACATCATCCATTGACTTCTTTTCTTTTCGGCCATCTAATACATATGCAATAAACGATGCACAACCTTTCGATATACTTTTCCTCGCCTTGATGGCGGAAATCACATTAGGCATGTGATGTCGTTTCTCCCCATACACATACACTTTCTCATTCTCGGGTGTCCTAATCGACACTATTTTCTTTCCACACAAAATCTTGGCTTGGTGCATACCCAACCAATCCATACCGATAACCACATCAAACGCCCTAATTCCCATGGGCAACAAATCCACCTTAAACTTTCTACCGTCTATTTCTATTTCACAATTTCTATAAATACATTCAACCATAGACGTTTTCCCATCGGCTACTTCTATCTCATAAACCTCATCTAACATTTCGGACGGCACATTCAATTTACAACCGAACTCATAGGACACAAACGAATAATTAGAACCCGAATCAAATAAAATATGAGTTGGCAAGGAGTTAATGAATAGAATACCTGACACCACATCGTGTGCCTCCTTCGCCTCCCCCCGAGTGAGTTGGAAGGATCGCCCCTTCACTTTTGCCGGCTCCACTTTCTTTTGAGCCGTGGACACCATCGACTCGATTCCCTTCTTTGGGCACACATTGCTATAGTGCCCCTTCTCGTGGCACGAGAAACACTCGATCTCGGCCAAAGATTTAGACTTGCATTCTCGGGCCATATGCCCCGGCTTCCCACAATTGTAACAATTCTTCGACTCCCCTCGGCACACGCCGGCATGAGTCTTCCCGCACTTCTTACACGTACCAACACTACCTTGCTTAGAGAAGCTCGAAGTGAACTTCCCCTTCTTATAATTACCCGAGCCACTCTCGGCTTTTCTCTTCTCGCCCACATGGGCCCTTTCGGCAACACGTGCCTCATTTACCTCCTCAACACTCCGGGCGGCACTAATAGCTTCGTCAAGTGAAACCGCCCTCTTCACTTCCAATTGGTAGTCCCACGGTAACCCACTAGCATACCGGACTACCCTCAACCTCTCATCCGAGTAGGTTCTAGCAACAAACGGGAGTAATCCCGTGAACTCCCTAGAGTATTCTTCGATTGACATATCACCCTTTTTGAGGGTCACGAACTTCTCGTGCATTTTCTCCAAATCCCTTTTGGGACAAAATTTCTTTTTCAATCTCGTGGTGAACTCATCCCACGACATCCTTTCAACCACCTCCTTCCCTAGGGTCTCATACACGATGTCCCACCAAACCATCGCATCCTCTTTTAACAATTGTGACGCATACGTCACCATATCGGCATCCTTACATTTACTACTACCGATCACCCTCTCGGTTTCCCGGATCCACCTCATCGTTACTTTCGGGTCCGAACTACCCGTATACACATTTGGCTTACAAGCCATGAAGGATTTAAACGAACAACCTTCTTTCACAACGGGCCTAGCCCTAGCATCACTTTGGCCACCCGTGGAGGACTTTCCTTCCTCGGTGCCACTACCCCCGGTTCTCTCTTCCGATTTAGCTTCGGATTCACGGTCTCCACCCGACCTTTCACGGTCTCCAATAATTCGGTGCACTTCCTCGGCCACCGTTCCCTTGATTTGGTCGATAATAGTTTGGAGATCCGCCATTGTCACCGGAGTTCTATTAGCTCCGACCTCCGATTCATCAACTCGATGCATTGACGGTTGACTTTCTTGCTCAACCACCCTCTCAACAGGAGGTACTTCCTCCTCCCGGTTCTCCGGGGCTTTCCCACTTCTACGAGTGTTCACAATTTCTTTCGATCAAGACTATACGAAAGACATTAAACATTTAGTACCTCGTGTACAACCCGTTAGTCTCATAAGACTCAATATCCAAATCATAACAAATTTCATCGGTCCCCTAGGTTCAACCCTAAACTTATCATAAAGTCTCAAGGTCAACCTATGATCTTAAGGAATCTTATATTCCTAATGCTACAGTCTAAGACTAGGATGGTCATCCAACCTAATTCACTTAAACTATAGCTCTGATACCAAGTTGTAACACCTCAAATTTAATGCCAAATACTGGTCAAAATAAAACATTTTTATAAATAGAAGAACATCCCCAATTTAGATTTACAAAAACCTTGGTATGAAATCAGAGTATAAAAGTAGGTGTTACAAAATAGATCATCGCCAAGCTAAGACTAAATCCAATCTAGTGTTCTTCTATTCTAGGTCCCGCATCTCTATCCATGCGTACCTAAGCCTTCGATCCCGAACCTGAGTACATAGCAAAACAAACAAGGAGTACGTGAGACAAAAACGTCTCGTGAGCTACATGGGTTTAGACCCCAAGGTTAATAATAATAACCGAATCACAATCAAACAAACATACAAACTCATAAGCTATCATCCATCTATCTAGTCACCCTATTGTGACTCTAATACCTTGCTTTCCTAGCAATCATACCTAGTTGTCGGGACATCCCCAACCAACTAGAACCACATTAACTTATTAACCGGGGATCCCCCGCATTAACAAGCTTCAAGGTAAAGGCAAGAGGGAATCGCCCAATCTACCAATACCTGCCTTACTCGCCGGACTACTTCCAGTTAGCAAGACTACTATCATGGAATGGGCCGATGGGGATCCGCCCAAATGCTCCCCATTCCATACCTCATGACCGGGGATCCCCCGAATCATCACATCATCTCACCATATCATAACTCGATGGTTATGTCAATCTAGCTCTCGGCTATCACGTCTATCATCAAACAAGTTAGTTCAATACTATCGTCGGTATAACTAACTATCAACTACTAGTCTACACAATTAAGCAAATAGACCATAACACAAGCAATGAAAACATTTAAAAGGGCTATGTACTCGGTAAATTCCACACGTACTCACCTTAGCAATAATTGCTCCAACCGTGTTCTTGACACCAAAAACTCTTGCTTCACAATATCACCGACTTTCCAAGATGTCACCGAAAGCCTAAAACAATGATCATACAATGTTCAACATCACAATCTACTATCAATGTGTTCATCTACCTCTAGATAACACCCCTCAATCCATTTTCCCCAAATATGGTGATTACCAAACCCTAGGTTTAGCCAACCCTTAATATTCTTACAAATCGAAATCATACACTTAGTTTACTTGTTAATATACCATCTATTAAGTGTATACATCATTTATTTCACCATAGATCACCAACCCAAGAACTAGGGTTTCAACCCCAAGCTTCTAAATCCATAGATCTAAAGCTACAACTACAAAGGATTGAAGATATACCTTTAATCTTCACTTAGGAGTGAAATCTATCAAGCTTTGATGGAGAAATCGACCCAAATCAGCTCTTGCACTTGAAAATCGCCAATGGAAGGAACTAGGGTTTTGGAAATGCATTTATGGCTAAAAACCCCAATTTAATGCACTGGTCGGAAGGGCTCGCGCCCCGCTCACGCCGAGCTCGCGCCGCGAAAGGACGCGGGTCTGCCCGCTAGTCGTCGCTGTTTACCAGACTTCGCGCCCTGCTCGCGCCGAGATCGCGTCGCGAAGTCAACGCGAAGTCAACGCGACCTTCTCGCGTTTCAGCTCTGGTCCCTCTGCTCAACCTCGCGTTTTGCTCGCGCCAGGCTCGCGCCGCGAGCCTGCCCTTGCAGCAGGGCTGCACTTTTCGGTCTAGGTTTCAACCCGGTTTCGCCCATAACTTTCTCATACGGACTCCAAACGACACGAAACCAATTCCTACGGTTTTAATATGATTTATCCATAATTATCATATTTTTTATTTATTTTATTTATTTACAAATTTCGGGTCGTTACAAACATTACTAGTGGTACCGTCACTATCACTTGCGGTACCATCAATCTCACTCTCAGAAAATTCAACATTCAAAACAGAATCACCATAATGGTGACTACTACCCACATCCCCCTCAAACAATTCAAGCCAATACATACCACGCGTATTAACGGCTTGTCCCACATATACCCCATCTTTATAAAACAAGGTCCTACCACCCTCAATCACCAACTTGAAACCATTATCATCAAACTTGGTCGCCGACACAAGTCCTTTTGACACTCCCGGCACATGCAACACATCACGAAGGGTGACCATACTTCCATTACGGAAAGTTAGCAACACCGTGCCAATACCTTGAACACGCACCCTGTGGCCATCAGCACACGCCACCACCATTCCTTCACGAACCGGGCCATAAGTTTGGAAGCTGCTACGATTCCCACAAACATGAATCGTAGCTCCAGAATCAAGAAACCATCCACGAGCTGCTATCACACGAGTCAATGTGGAAATCATGTTTGATTCCCCAAGATCCACATTGGCAATCAAGTGAGTTAGATCCGCAACAGCATTTGCGGATCCACCAACGGGCCCCGATTTCCGTAGTGGACATTCTCGTGCATAATGCCCTGTTTCTCCACAAACATGGCACTTTCCTGTTTTCTTGGATTGATTATTTTGATGATGATTATTAGGCCTCTTGAACTCCTTCTTTTTGGGTCCCAAGTTCTTGTTCATTTTGAACCCTTTCTTGCCCTTATACCCAGAACCCGAACCAGATGCAGAACCATGACCCCCACCTGACACGTGGTGAACACTCATTCCGACTTTACCCCTTTTGTCCCTGTTGCGAGTTTCCTCCTCAATACGGAGGTGTTTCAACAGGACATCCAAGGAGTAGTCCTCGGATTTATGCATCATTCTTTTGGAAAAATCTTTCCAAGAAGGTGGTAACTTGCAAATGATTGCTCCAACCTGAAAAAGCTCGGGAAGATTAATAGATAGAGAATTCAA
Source organism: Calendula officinalis (assembly GCA_963853835.1). Lineage (NCBI taxonomy): Eukaryota > Viridiplantae > Streptophyta > Magnoliopsida > Asterales > Asteraceae > Calendula > Calendula officinalis. Next base: position 1,350,615 of record OY970823.1, on the reverse strand, counting down.
CTTATTTACTATCACCTGGAGTTCGTGCACTTGCTCCATGATCGGCTTATCATCCACCATTTGAAACTCAAAGTATTTAGACACAAGATACTTGTTGGTACCTTCTTCATGTGCCTTATACTTGAGTTCAATAGCTTTCCACAACTCTATAGGATTTGTAATAGGAGCATACAAATCATATAGACGGTCGGATAACGAGTTCTTGATGTGTCCCAAGCATAAATGTTCGGAGTCTCTACGCAGAGCCCTTTGCTTATCAAGATCAGCAATTGCTTGCACATCAGGGGCACCACCTTCAGCAGGGACTGGATTAGCGGGAATTGGTGACAATTCAGGATCCAACACAAAGCTTAGTTTAAGCACATCTAGCATAAACAAGACTTTGTCAGCCCAACGAGTGTAGTTCTGGCCATCAAAACGATCAAGCTTGATGAATTCTTGATTCATCAAACGGAAGTTGGTGGAGGAGATTTCAGTATCCATTCTTTTTGCTGAAATTTGGCTAAGAGATTAGTCACAGAATATATAATATAAATGTTATAAACCTTTAAGATTGTTTAATATTTTATTCTGTAACAATATCAAATTAGCCAAAATAACCAAATGAAATGCACTAACCTGAAATTGACGAAGACGAAGAACGCACCGCACGGAATGAGGATTCTTGTCCTTAAAGGTTTATACGTGCTTTATACGCTGTAAGCCTCTAACGTATACACCCAGGATTTGATGCAGCAACTACGGTATGTTCCACAGCAAGAAACACCGTGTAACACAAAGTGAGTACTCGGAAATGCAGGAAGAAAAAAAAACACAGCAGAGAGAGGAGAGAAAGCTTCTGTTTTTCGGTGTGGTTCTAAACTCTGCCATATGAGTCCCTTTTATAGGGGAGACAAGAGGCATGTGAGCAGAAACGGCCAGGCAATTAACTCACTCTTAATCACCATTAAGCAGTGATCAAAACGTATGAGAATGGTCAAAAAACGTACAGGGCATTAACGACCCTCTTAACAACCGACCGTTACGTTTTGAGTATCACTGTCTTGGAAGTGCAAAGTGGGCCTAAATCGCGCCATTTCGTGTCATCGGTCTCGGCTCGGCGCGCGTGTGGGTCTAGCCCTTAATCCTCCACTAAAGCCTTTGGAAGCTTAAACAATTAAGTGCCTTATAAACTCATTTAAGTTTCTTCCTCCCACCAATGTGGGATAGAGAAAATTGCCAACTTGCAATATCTCTTTATATTTCCAACACCCTATTCAAGTAATTCCAAAAGGGAAACTTTTAAGATATGTACGATATCTCATGCTTAATATACTTGTACAGTTAGTTGTAAAATCTGTACTGTATGGTATGATCATTAAAAATTGTGGTAGCAATATCAATTCTCATTTTCAAATGTTTACTATCATTATCTACTTCATTATAGTTTATTGATGCCCAACTACATAAATTATCCACTTTCTACATGTGTTACAAGGTCACTCATCTTTTAAAAACTTGCTTAAGAGGTATAGCTATGATTAATATATATTTTGCTTTGACTAAATGTTTATGTCATTAAAGTGTTGTAATATAATATCAACTGTTCTTGCTTTTGGGTCTGCAAATGAATTAGTTGTTGCGATTGCAGTTGTGATGTCTTACTACTATTAGGCTTGGTTCCTTTGAGCATGGTTCAAGATAAAATCTTGCTTAATCCTGGTTTCCTAGGCCGGTTCAACCTGATGAATCAATCCGGCCTACTTTTTGCTTATTGGCCCGCTACATCCGGCCGACACCACCTCTATTTTCCTGTTTGATCTGTAAAAATGTCTTACATCTACTTTTGGGGGTTGGCTAATCTTGTAACATCTTTTCTATAATAGATTTCTACTATTTGCTGGCCAAAAAATATGTTACAGGGTACCCATTATCACATTCGTCGGTATCCTGCTAGTTGGTATTTAAGTAGGGAAAAGTGAACATGAAATTGTTTCTCGTCTAATTTATGTGCGAAATCTCTCAATCTCTACGTAACTTTGATTAAAATCAGCATGATTAAATCTAATATTTAATGTCCTTTAATTCTCATGGGATTTTCTCTGAAGGAATATTGTTTAAACTTATGAAGAAATTAAAATCAGATAAAAATCTTTGAAGGTTTGTGGGTTAGGAAATAGTGATTCATAACAAAATGTACAGTTTTAAGTCCAAAATCGTAAAAGTTCACAAATGACTTTAATATTTGGGTTTTGTTAACAACAACTATTAGACGCGTCTTTAAAATTATTACATGCACTATTAACTTGTATTTTCAATAGTTGAAGGGAATTCTTGAAATGCAGGAGTCACTTATAAATAATGCACAACTTTTTATACATGTCCTAACATTTTATTAACTACTCTAACGAATGTCATTGTCAAAACCTTTAATTTTTTATATCAATCTCCAATGCATAATGGTATTTAGTCCTATAATTTGATCATACTCATAATCCTACTCATTAAATGAAGACATGTGTCAAAATCAATGAATAATATTAAGAGAGAGAATTAATGAATTACACATGTTATCTTATCAAATGGGTAGGACTATGAGTAAGACCAAATGGTAGAACTAAATATCATTTCTCATCTCGAATTTCATAGAAAATGCAATGCTGCCCAAAAGGAACTGGGATTAAACTATGGCTTTAGCAAATCTCATTATTGTGAATTATTCGTAGTATTTAGATTATGTGATTAGGTAATTTATTGAATATAGAACCCTAATTGTCGTTATGTGAGTTTTACAACTGAAAAGTCGGTTTTTTGTTGTGCATCATAAGAGGTTCTACTTTCTTGAAGAACTTAATGTTCTGTTTGATTCCCTTATTGATATTAAGTGAAATGACTTAGCTTAGAAGGTTCCGCAGACCGCACCTAAGTTAAACACGAGACGAACACTATATTTACTTTTCAAGGAATAGTATTGGTGCCTACTTATGTGTCTACCCATTTAATGATGACAAGTGTCAAAATTAAGGGATGATATGAGAAAATAAAATTAGTGAATTACACATGTCAAATTTATAGATAAATAGACACATAAATAAACACAAATGTAAATACATATATCGTTTCTCTTACTTTTCCCAGATCATAAATAATTTTTCATTATGTACGTATTTTACAAAACGGTAAATAATCACACCTAATAACTCAAAATGTCATACATATCAGAGATGAAATTTAAACTAGAACCTTTTAATTAATAGGTTATTCACATAAAGATATATCAAAAACTCTGACATTAAAAAAGGGTTATTTACGTACATCTAATAGCATCTCCAATGTAGCTTTTTAAAAGCTTTTTACTATTGAAATAAGCTTTTGAAAGACTTTTTACCATTGGAATAAGTAGTTTTTTCAAAAGCTTTTTGCAATGATTTTTTTTCTACTAACCTTTTAATGAACAATTTATGTTTGTCTTTTTTAGTCCCTCAATGTTTTATATCTTTTCATAGTAAACCTTAGATATATTATTATATATAAATTCTTTACTTTTTTTAATATTTGCAATGTAATGTTTCTATCTATTTAAAAATTATTATCAATTATTATAATATTTTTGTATGAAATATTTCTGAAAAATATTAAGTTTTATAAGATGTCAACAAAATTGTCAATTTATATATAGAGAGTATTTATGAAACATTTAAGATAGATAAAGGTATATTAGAAATATTATTAAAGAAAAAACTTTTGGAAGGGTTAACCATTGGAGATGTTATTTAGTAAGAGCTTTTTGGTTAGTGGAAGATTGATGTGGCAAAAGTAATAAGCTTTTGTGAGGTTAACCATTGGGGATGCTCTAATTCACTAATACTGACTCAGTGGTGAACACAAGAAAAATCTTAGGAGTGTTTTTTGGCGCTATTCTTTTAACGGCCAGGCATTTGGCGCTGGTGATCGTGTGATTTGACGAGCATTGGCAGCGCCATAAAAGGTTTCGTGTGTATTTCACATTAAGACACTCGCTCCTCTAAGTACTTACAATGTATTTTAACGAGTATAATAGGTATCCGTTCTCCGCTACGGGTTCTTATTCTTCGTTTATATAGTTTCACAATAATATAAAAGTTCTTCCAAAAAACTAAAATATGTTATTAACTTTTTAAATCTCATTTTCCTTGGTTAAAAGACTAAATAACGTTTACTCATTCATTAAATACTAATATGTGTGTACAACATACGATAACGATAATTTTCCGATTGTAAATCAAATTTTGAAAACTAATATATTAAGTTCATACTATAAAAAAATATACTATAAATATATAACTTTGGCTAGATTAAGAAAAGAATTAGAATTAATTAATAGATGAAGCAAGTTAGAAATTTTATAGATAATAATTAAATGGAAAACAAATGAAAAAAGAAATAATGTATATTTTCTTTAACGCTGTGTTCCACAATATTTAAATGAAAGAAAAGAAAAGAAAGTAAAAGAGTGGAAGAGAAAAGAAGAGATATTAAGAAGAAAATATTTTTCTTTCTTGTGTTCCCGAATCGGATAGAAAAGAAAAGAAAATTATCAATTTTTGTGTTCCCGAGTTGGAGAGAAAGGAAAAACATTAGCTCATTTACAGTTTTATCCTTAAAATATAAACAAATTAGGTAATATCAAGGGTAATTTAGTAATTGCAAATATTTTTAATTAATTTAGATTTCTCTTCTCTCCAAATCTTCCCACTTTTGGGAGGAAGATTAGGAGAGAAAAAATGGCCCAAATTTCTTTCCTATTCTCTTCCTTTCTTTTAAAAAAATATTCTGGAACACAATTTTTATTTTCTCTTCTTTCCAACTCTTTTCTCTTCCCTCTAAATCATTCCTCTGGAACACAGTGTAAAAGATGTTGGATTCGGCTGGCTAAAATCAAAGATGTGAATATGCATATTTAAAAAAGAGTTAATTATAGGTTTGATCCTTAAAGTTGGTACCAGATTTTACGTGTGGTCCTAAACTTTCAATTCCGACAAATGTGATCCTTTAAGTTGGCAATTTTGTCATGTTTGGTCTTTTAGGTCAAACGGTGTAAACTTTTTCTGTTAAGTGACCTCATGTGCAATGCACATAAGGGTATTTTTGTCTCTTCACATTATTTTTATAAAAAATTAAGGGAAATACTAAGAATTGCTCAATTGCCCTGAGGGCAATGGTTAAAAAAAATTGTGGCTTAAATTAATTGTAAACTACCTAATAAAAAACCACCCCCATTCATTTAATTTAACCAACCTTAATTAATTATGCTTTCTTTGTTGTACATTAACCACTTTAATTATTCTTAACCATTGCCCTAAAGGCAATGGTTAGCAAATCCCAAAAATTAAAAACCAAGCCTAAGTTCCCGCACTTCATCTTCTTCCCCAAAATCAAAACCCTAATTTGAAATCGAGCTCAGAAATCGAGAAGAAATTGAGCTCAACAAAACGTGAAGGTAAATACAGAGAAGAAATCGATTAGGCGAACGGGAAAATATTTTACCCCTACCATGGTCTTGAAGAAATTTTAGTGGGGTAGAAATGGAAACACAGAGAAGAAATCATGGTATTGATAAATGTATAGGGTGATTTTTTAATTTGGACCAAATGAAACAAAACTTCCCCAAGTATAGACTTATATTTCAATTCTTCTCAAAATAGACCGTGCGACTGTCTGTACGAACATGCGACCGTGCAACTCCACTAGAACGTCGCCACATGTCGCAGTTAGTGCTGCTCACCTTGTTAATACTGCTCGCTAGTACTGCTCAACCTTGTTACTACTGCTCGTTAGTACTGCTCAACACTTAGTGTTGCTCCGTTAGTACTGCTCAAGTCTCCCAAGTTGTACGAGGTATTTTGGGAAGATTGAAGTCTATCAGTATTAAACGGAAGTCTCTCACTTTTTTTAATCTAAATTGTAATGAATTCAAAAATATATTAACTAAAAAGATGAGAAGTAACACACAACAATTTTTATTTATGAAATTTAAAATTGAAGGATCAATACATGAACATTAGATCCTAATTTTTCTTAAATATGTGGTTTCAAACACTGGCAATTCTTCTCTGTAAGCACCACTCCCTACGCCACCAACAATCTCCAGCTCAAACAGATCATCTTCATCCTCATTATCATCAGCTCTTCTATGTGAACCACCGTCTCTCATTCTTTAGCAAACCCTAAATCGATCGGGGTTTCAAATTAGATGGTGGATTGTTTCTTAGCTTTCATTGTCTCTTGATTCTCATCAAAATATTTTTACTACCTCCGTATCAAAATAAGTGATATATTTGAAAATTTGCGGTTTTTGAGGCAAAATATTAAAAAGTAATTTAAAATAGATTAAAGTAGATAGTTAGTGGATAATGGGTCACACTTCTTTTAAATGAAGTAATATTAATGATGTTTAAAAGTAAAAGTAATGGTAAAAAAAGTAATTTCACTTTATTAAAATAGATAGTTAGTGGAGAATGTGTCCCATTTTTTACCAAATAAGGTAAGTTTTAAAAGTTTATCACTTATTTTGTTCCCCCCGTAAATAGAAAGTATATCACTTATGAAGGTAAATTTTGAAAGTTTAGGACCAAACGTTAAATCTGGTTGTAATTAACCCTTTAAAAAATAAATGTGAAAAGGATGTGTAATGCCAATACTTCGAACTCAGGACCTTGGCTTAGAAAGGAAGCCTTCAACCACTAAGCTAACAATACAGTCTTGTTCTCTTTCTTACTTTTTCCTATATACTTCATCCGATTCAAAATAAGTGGTACACTTTCCTTATATGAGTGATCCAAAATAAGTGCTACACTTTGAAAAGTTTACTTATTTGACCAAAAATAGTAGGACCCACGCCCACTAACTATCTACTTTAACAAAGTGAAATGACACATTTACCCTTACTTCTTAATTTTAAATATCATTAACCTCACTTTATTCAAAAGGTGTGGGACCCATTATCTACTAACCATTCAATTAATCTAATTTAACCATCATTATAATCCTTTGCCTTAAAAATCGTGAAACCCAAATTGTAGCACTTATTTTGAAACCCAAAGGGTAAATGTGTCATTTCATTTTGTTAAAGTAGATAGTTAGTGGGTGTGGGTCCTATTATTTTTTGCCAAATAAGGAAATTTTTCAGAGTAGTGGGTGTGGGTCCTACACTTTGAATAATTTCCTTATTTTGCCAAAAATAGTAGGACCCACACTCATTAACTATCTACTTTAACAAAGTGAAATGACACATTTAGCCTTATTTTTTTTACTTTTAAACATCATTAACCTCACCTTATTCAAAAGGTGTGAGACCCGTTATCTACTAATCATTCAATTAATCTAATTTAACTATCATTATAATTTTTTGTCTCAAAACCGTGAAACTTAAAGTGTAGCACTTATTTTGAATATGAGGAAGTATTATATTATCAGAAAAATAAAATCCCACCAATCACAGCCTGTGAACAATAATATTACTACCACAATTATAGAATAGGTACAATTGTCCCAATATAAAAATTATAGTATAAAACGCCTTCCTTAAAGAGATGTTATTCTTTTTACCATTTCTTATTTAACTTTTTTTTTCGTAATAAATGTAAAAGATTACCAAGTATATTGCCATTAATTTGTTCTCAAAATTTACGCATGCTACATTAAATTGTTAATTTGTTACAAGAAATTATGTTAAATTAGATAAAAATTAAAATAAGGGTTTTGATAATATTATCCATTAAGGTTGTCTTTAAGTACATCAAAGTTGTACAATAAGGATAATTCCTAATACTAAGGAGTTTGTTATATCCAAATGTATAAGTTTTCGACGCATGTCTTATAACAACCCGTCATTATCAAAACCCTTAAAAACAATTACCCAATTGGTAATTTTTTCTAAAAAAGAATCATATACAACACTATAGCAGTGCGTTAAAAATCTTTTTTTGCAATAAATCGGTCAACGCATTAAACATGGTCGGACCCGTCGGTCCGGATGAGCCGGTCCGTTGAACCAGATGACAATACGGTTGAATATTTATGATGCGATAATCACGTAAATGATATATAAATGTCAAAAAACAAGAAAAATACAAATTACAAATTAAATCATAAAAATCAAAAGAGATAAAAGCTTGTTTTTCAACTAAATTTAATACTTTTAGATTCCGATATATATAAAAATATTTCATAAATCTATTTTATTTTCCTAATTTTTTTTTTATAGAAAAGTTGGTTTATTAAGGTTGAACCGGATTTTTATGGGTTTCGACCGAGTTATAATCTCAGATCTTATCGGCTCATTCAGACCGACTACATTTTCATTTCCCAGTTCGAGAAGTCTGTTTTTAAACACTGATATACTTATATAGTTAGTCGGTATTTAATTCAGGAAAGTCTTATGAATATTTCTAAATCCATGTATCAAATTTAGGCAAGTATTTCGACAATTTGACCATAATAGGTTGACTTTATTCGTCAAAAGATCCCAATTATAAAATTACTCTGGTTGTTAAAGGAATCATGTTTTGTAACTTACTCAGTGAGTAGACCGAATCTGTAGCTATTAATAACCGAATTTTGTACATTACAAATGAAGTTAGTTAAGCGCATAAAAGAGATTTTGCAGTAACATTTATGATTTATTTATTATATATATATATATTCCAAATTTCCAATCACTTCTCATCCTCCCCCACCACAAATGTCAAATCCTCCGCCGGAAAGTAACAGCCCCACCGTCATCACCATCCCGACCACCCACTCCAGCCGCCGACGTCCCATCAGATTCCCAAACTTTCCGGGGGCAAAACCAATTCCATTGGCGGTCTCACTTTCCGTTGGACTGATAATCTGTTTCGCCATCCCTAAACCACCGGAGGTCTCAAGACAAGCATGGCGGCTGTTCGCCATATTCCTGACCACCATCGCCGGACTGGTTCTGGGTCCGTTACCGGTGGGTGCGTGGGCCTTCGTATGTCTAACAATCGCGGTTGTGACAAAAACACTTCCGTTCAAATCTGCGTTTGACGCGTTCACGAATGAGGTGATTTGGTTGATCGTGGTGTCGTTTTTCTTCAGCAGGGGGTTTGTGAAAACGGGTTTGGGTGATCGGTTGGCGATGTATTTTGTGAGATGGTTAGGGAAGAGTACGTTGGGGTTGGCTTACGGATTGGCGATCTGTGAAGCCGTAATTTCTCCGGCGATGCCAAGTACGACGGCAAGGGCCGGTGGAATCTTTTTGCCGATTATTAATTCGTTGGCGATTGCCGGTGAGAGTAGGCCTAAAGATGGTTCGGCTAGGAAGCTTGGTGCTTTCCTTATTCAATCTCAGTTTCAGGTATTTTTATCTATACACATAAGTTTTATATCAAAAGAAAATAATATCACTATTGGAATGGAATGGATGAAATACAAAATGTGTTGATAGAAAAGGACACGATTGTTCTTTGACGCTAAATGCATTATATTGATAGAAATTATTCCTTAAGAATCATCTCCCATATTTTTATGTTAAACATATTATTTTTATAGTAAGTATATAAACATTAATATAACGAATTAAAAATTACTCTCATATGAGGCGTGAGGTCGAGAGTTCAATTCCTGTAAATACCTCTTGTGGTGCCAAGTATGGTGAATTTTTCCCTGGAAATCCCTATGGGGGCTGGGTTTGCCCTATAAAGGAGCTCGAACCTGGGGTGCTCGTTGAAATATTCCGAGTAGGCTATCGTTAATATTATTTGCCGTTTCCAAAAAATACGCATTAAAAATTACCAGTTCAAAATTGTTACATCTGTTTCCTAATTTGGGTTATCACTTAACGTTTTCTCTATGTTAGTTCAATGTTAGTTCACTTTGGAGGTTTGTGCACACTTTAGGCAATCTTGGATGGGTTTGATGGGTTAATACGTTAATCTAACTAACTATTTGAGTTTAATACCTTACTATCTCTTTCTCTCTACACCACTTTGACTTTAACATGAGTTTAAAACCAGAGAAGACATCTTTAATTTGTGTGTTAAAATAATGTTAAAGAGGTAATATAGCTTTCATATCGGTTTAACACATCTTTCATATCTTCTACTCTTATAAAATAATGTTTTGTTTGATAAAAATTATATAGTTTGGTACTTGATGTCTTCTAATCAAATTGTAATGTGTTGTTTTAATAGAACTTTGTGTTTTTGTTTACTCAATCTATCTATTCAACAAGAATGATATTTAACGGCAAGCTCTAAAATTACCATAATAATTTCTTTTCGCATCATCTTTTACAGACTCACATGCAATTGATTTGACAACAATCTTATTTATTTTCTTATACTTTTCATTTGTTTAAATATTAGTCAATACACGTTATCTATCACAATTTCATTCCGGTAGTTTTAGTATAACCCACCGTAAGAATTTCTTTTCGCACTGTCTTTTACAGTCTCATATGTAACTGATTTGACAACAATCTTATTTCATTTTTTTATGCTTTACATTCATTTAAATATTAGTAAGTATACGTTATATATCATAATTTCATTCCGGTAATTCTAGTATAACCGTATTTAACCCCTTTAAATGAAAGGTGGTAATATTTAAATCATATATTTTAACACATCTATCATAATAATTACATTACTTATATATATAATATGTAAAAATACTTATACATTATAGTATAAGAATCAAAAAATATGATAGCAAATTAATTCCCTTAAATGAAAGTTACAATACACGTTATCTATCCATTTTTGGTAGATAAATATAGGGTGCTACTAAATATGCTTCAATAGTTAAAAAGTTAATTATTGGAAAATGTGTAGTAGGATTGTCACGTAGGTGCAATTGACTGTCCTTTTATGATACGGATCAGACCCACATTGAAGATGAGGCCGACCCGACTAGATGTGGCTAGAGTCGATCGGCTTATTTGAAATCCTCATCCAACCAACTTAGCTTATCTTTAAATTTAAAGTTTGTTTCCTTATCGTATTAGGTTTCCTTATTCTATTAGGTTTAGGATTTATTTAGCTTTTATTATATATATGCTTGAAATCATAAAGGTTGGATGTTAGTTGATAAATAAAAACGTTTCTGGTGAAACCCAAAAGAACTTGTGTTCTTCTTCGTGATTCGGTTGGCCGAACACAACCCATAAGTTAGGGCATTAGCTTCCATACGATACGTCCGTATCAAGTGGTATCAGAGACAACAGGTTGTTCACGATGTCGGGCCGTGAGGAAGACCGCCGTCAATACCGTAGAGGCGCCGCCAGAGGCAACGGATTTGAACCGCGTGACCCACGTGACGTCGCTGAGATCGAACGTCTACAACAACGAGTTCGAGAACTCGAACTCCGTCATTCCGAACGGGACGATTCCGCCACCCATTCCATAGCGTGGGACGAAGACGACGACTACAATGTTTTTGGCCGTCGATCGCCTCGCAATTCGCCACCGCCACCACCGCCGCGTGATCACCTCCGAGCGTTCGGGATCCGACCCCAAATCCCAGAATTTGAAGGTCGTCTACAACCGGACGACTTCATTGATTGGCTTCACACAGTCGAACGGATATTTGATCTACAACAAATCCCGGACGATCTTAAGGTAAAGCTTGTTGCTATCCGTTTAAAAAAGTATGCTTCCTTGTGGTGGGAACACGTACAGAATCAACACTATCGGGAAGGCAAACACAAAGTAGAAACGTGGGACAAGATGAAACGATTGCTGCGTTCAAAGTTTCTACCCGTCAATCATAAACAAGAATCGTTCGTCGAATATCATAATCTGAAGCAAAACGCGCTCTCGGTAGAAGACTTCCTCATGGAGTTTGAACGACTCCGCATGCGGTGTGGCATCGAGGAAGATGATGAGCAAATTATAGCACGTTTTTTGGGTGCCCTACGAACCGATATATCGGATGTGGTAATGTTACAACAATATTGGTGTTTTTCTGATGTGTGCAGGTTAGCCCAACGAGTTGAGAAACAATTAGCAAGCAGACAACGACCACCGCCGTCACGGTTTACAAACCGACAACCACTAAACCCACCGCTCCCGAGTCGTACCGAACTGCCCAAAGCAGAAACCACACCACCGCACATCCCCGCGGTTCCACGACCTAACACACTTCGGTGTTACAAGTGCCAAGGGCTTGGCCATTTAAAGCGTGACTGTCCGAATAAACAAGTGGTTGCTTTTGTTGACGAACCATTACCAGCCTACGACACAGAGGAAGAAAACTACCCCGACCCGTCGGAAGTCCTTTACCCCGATCGAGGAGAAGCACTTGTTATACAACGCATCCTCAACACATCCGTTCATGATCCGACCGAGGACACACAATGGCTCCGCAACAATATTTTCCGTACCAAGTGCACGTCCAAAGGCAAAGTTTGCAACGTCGTTATTGATGGGGGAAGTTGCGAAAACATTGTTGCCACCTCTATGGTGGAAAAGCTTAGCTTACAACTACAACCCCACCCCGAGCCGTACCAACTCACGTGGCTCAAAAAGGGCAACATCATAAAAGTTACACACCGGTGCTTGGTTCCATTCTCTATCGGTAATAAATACACCGATGAATTATGGTGTGAAGTCCTTCCAATGGACGCTTGTCATTTGTTATTGGGACGCCCGTGGCAATATGACCGTCGTGCTAAACATGACGGGTTTCGCAACACTTACTCGTTTAAAAAAGACGGTGTCAACATCACCCTCGCTCCCCTCGACCCGCGTGAAACGGGCGCTGAATCTATGCTCGTGTCGGGAGCCGTTTTTTCTAACATCAATAAAACAAAGACTTCACAAACAGGGCACATTATTTTTGGTCTTTTTCTCATCTCGGAAGCAAACCCGGTTATTACTAACATTCCACCCGAGATGATTCCTCTACTAACCGAGTTTTATGACATTTTTCCAGATGACATACCCCCCGGACTTCCACTTGAGCGTGATATACAACATTGTATTGATTTCCTGCCGGGGGCTAGCATTCCAAATAAACCCGCGTACCGAATGAATCCAAAGGAATTTACGGAATTACATCGACAAGTCACGGAATTGCCAGACAAAGGTCTCATCCGCGAAAGCATGAGCCCATGTGCCGTTCCCGCGCTCCTCGTCCCTAAACCCGGTGGTAAATTCCGTATGTGCATTGATAGTAGGGCGGTTAATAAAATCACTATTAAATACCGTTTTCCGATACCACGGTTTGACGATCTACTTGATCATCTTCACGGTGCTTCTATATTCTCAAAAATCGATCTACGCAGCGGTTACCATCAAATCCGCATGCGCCGGGGAGACGAGTGGAAAACAGCTTTTAAAACACGAGATGGGTTGTACGAATGGATGGTCATGCCGTTTGGTTTATCCAATGCCCCAAGTACTTTTATGAGGTTAATGAACCATATTTTTAAACCATTTATCGGTCGTTGTGTCGTTGTTTATTTCGACGACATCCTCGTGTTTAGCAATAGTGTCACGCAACACCTCACCCACCTAAGAGAGATATTTTCGGTCCTACGAGAACAAAAATTATATGCCAATGCAACAAAGTGCCATTTTCTCACGTCCGAAGTCATCTTTTTGGGTTATCTCGTTTCGGGTAACGGTATCCGCATGGATGAATCGAAAGTCTCTGCAATTACAACGTGGCCACCACCAACATCCCTTCATGATGTTCGAAGCTTTCACGGGCTTGCTTCTTTTTACCGGAGATTTATACGGAATTTTAGCACCATAGTCGCACCAATCACCGAAACCCTAAAGCTTAACAAGTTCACGTGGTCTACTTCGGCACAAAAAGCTTTTGATACCCTCAAACACACCGTCACACACGCACCCGTACTAGCTCTACCCAACTTCGAGCATGTCTTTCAAATCGAGTGTGACGCGTCGGGTGTCGGAATCGGTGGTGTCCTAAGCCAACAAAATCGGCCCATCGCTTTCTTTAGCGAAAAGCTAAGTGACACAAGGCGACGATACAGTACGTACGATAAAGAATTGTATGCCATCGTTCGTAGTCTTGAATATTGGCGCCACTATCTTTTACCCGGTGAGTTTATTTTATATTCCGATCACCAAGCTCTTAAGTTTATTCAGGGTCAGTCAAAACTTAACCCTCGACATGCTAAGTGGGTCGAATTACTACAAGATTTGACACAAGGCGGGTACCGCAAACTCGGTCGCTGATGCTTTAAGCCGTCGACTCGCACTCACCACCTCGGTCGTTTTTGAGGTCCTTGGCTTCAACTCCTTGTCCACCTTATACCAATATGATCCCGATTTTCGCATCATTTGGGCAAACACTTGCGTTTCTCCGTACCGTGAGTTTTTGAGAAAAGATGGGTTACTATACAAAGGAAACCGCTTGTGCGTCCCTTTTTCCTCGTTTTGCGAGGCTATCATCCTTGAATGTCACCAAGGCGCCCTAGCCGGACACTTTGGCCGAGACAAAACCACCGCCTTGGTCCAAGACCGATTCTATTGGCCGAAGATCACTCGTGATGTGTCTAAAATCTTGAAGCGATGCCGCATCTGTCATATAGCTAAAACACATCACACAAATCAAGGGCTTTATACCCCCTTACCCACTCCCGATCGCCCATGGGACGACGTAAGCCTTGATTTTGTCTTGGGATTACCTTTAACACAACGGAAAAAAGATTCTATTATGGTAGTTGTTGATCGGTTTTCCAAAATGGCACATTTTCTTCCTTGTGTTAAGTCTTATGATGCGTCACAAGTTGCTCGTTTATATTTTGACGAAATTGTTCGTTTACATGGCGTTCCAAAAACAATCACTTCTGACCGCGATGTCAAATTTGTTAGTCATTTTTGGCGCACATTATGGAAACGGTTGGGTGCGAAATTACAATTTAGTAGTTCTCATCACCCACAAACAGATGGACAAACGGAAGTCACGAATCGGAGTTTGGGAAATTTACTCCGCAGTCTCGTTGGGAGTAATCCAAAGAAGTGGGATCTAGTCCTCCCACAAGCTGAGTTTGCTTACAATCGGTCTAACCATAGCTCCACGGGAAAAAGCCCTTTTCTTGCCGTTTATGGCCGAAACCCTTTCACACCGCTCGACCTCGCACCATCAGTTGAACACGAACATTTTAGTACCGAGGGTGAAGAACAAGCCACTCAAATCAAGTTGTTGCATGAACAAGTACGCGAGCAAATCGTCAAACACAACTTACAATACCAAGCACGGGCAAACAAACATCGAAAGCAAGTGGTCTTTAACGAAGGTGATCTAGTGTGGATATACTTGCGTCGTGAACGTTTCCCGCAAGGAAGATTTGGCAAACTCCACCCACGTGCGGATGGGCCATTTCGCGTACTTAAGCGTATTAACGACAATGCGTATAAAATAGACCTCCCCGGTCACTATAAGGTCTCCGCTACCTTTAATGTTGCCGACTTGTCCCCGTATGAGCCGAATGATGATGATGACTCGAGGACGAGTCCTTTTTTAGAGGGGGAGGATGATACGGATCAGACCCACATTGAAGATGAGGCCGACCCGACTAGATGTGGCTAGAGTCGATCGGCTTATTTGAAATCCTCATCCAACCAACTTAGCTTATCTTTAAATTTAAAGTTTGTTTCCTTATCGTATTAGGTTTCCTTATTCTATTAGGTTTAGGATTTATTTAGCTTTTATTATATATATGCTTGTAATCATAAAGGTTGGATGTTAGTTGATAAATAAAAACGTTTCTGGTGAAACCCAAAAGAACTTGTGTTCTTCTTCGTGATTCGGTTGGCCGAACACAACCCATAAGCTAGGGCATTAGCTTCCATACGATACGTCCGTATCATTTTACCAACTAGATAGTAGCATTCAATGCTACACATAGCCTACATAATTATTTATTATTTTGACATATAAATTTTATTTACTTTTACTATAGCTAGTCTATTTACTTCTTCTGTTTACAAAAAATAATACCCACATTCTTAATTTATGCATGTGGACATCAAAATAATTTGACACAAGAACTAATACTATATAATTATTTTATATATGAATTTCTTTTTCTTTAATAACTTTAAATCCCGGAAAAAATCAAATACGTTAATAATATTTAATTGAACATTTTTTATGTACATCATTAAAGAAAACTAATATTTTATAACTATGTTAATAGTACAATGATAAATTATTTTGATACATTAAATGTATCACTTATTTTAATACGGAGGTAATATATTTAGTCAATTATATTTCTGTCTCTTATTATGATAAAATTTATACAAAAATGTAGATAAAAATAAATTGAGGATAAATACATATTTGAATTTGTGTTACATATTATGTATTAAAAAAATATTAGAAAACTAAATTATATCTAAAATGAGTTTTCATATTAAAATTAGTCAAGCAGTAGGATGTAATACAATATTTTATAATTTTTATAAAAAATTTAGTATTTTATTATTTTTATATAAAATAAATTTTCTTTTTCTAAATGTTATTATTATTACTAGAAAAAGTAAAAAAGAAAAAATTATTACTAATCATCATAATTATTGCAATTAATCATCATCCACATAATTATTATTAGCATCATTACTTTTCTACTATGAAGTCAATTTAGAATGAGCCTAAATATATTGGATGCAAATCCCCAAAGATGCTCTTTGTCATGAATTGTTGAATACCTCAAATGAATCCACTACCAGCCACCAAAAGACACTTAAAGGGTCAAATCATTAGACATTGATAAAAAACCATAAAAGCATTATGAAAATAAAAATAAAAAATGAAAATGTACTACTCCATCTGTATTAAAATAAGTGAATCACTTTCTTATTTTGAGTGTATTAAAATAAGTGATTCATTTTACTTATTTGATAAGTTTTATATTTAAAATTACACATTTATCCTTACTTATTTCTCTTTAAACATCATTAAAGGTGTGAGGCCTCATACATTTTTGTTATCTTCCTATATTTTAGGTCCATCCATACTAATTACTCCATTTAATTTAACTAATATCTTATTACCTTATTTGGTCTAAAAAAATACAAACTTAAAAGTGATTAACTTATTTTGATACGAAAGAAGTATTATTTAGATTACATATTAGAATAAAAGAATTTAATAAACATGCGATGATATTTAAGTATGACGACAATAATAAACTTTCTATATAGTTCATGTCATAAAATTAAATTTTTATTTCAATAGTATTAAATATTTTCCCCATTATTAATATATCGTAAAGAATTCCGTACACACTCGACTTTATTTCAATAGTATTAACTTTCTATATAATTCATGTTATATATCCTAAAGAATTCTCCATAAAAATGGCCTTATTGACACTTTTCTTCTTTTGTCGGTTCGCGAATATTCTTAAACAAAACATGGAACCCACCAAACCAATGCAACATGACATGGCGTCACGGTCAAGATGTTGTCATCTTATTGTCATTCCTTGTTACTTTCTTTTTATATTTTCTCTTACAATAAAAATTAGTTTCTTTTCAATAAATATAAAAATTAGTTTCTTATTTTTATTTATTTATTTCTTTAATCTTTCTTTTCTTTCTTCTTTCTCATTTATTTAAATATATATTAAGATTATACTAGATATGAAACCAATATTTTATATTAATATATATATTGACATTATATCTAATGTTTTGATAATAACGGCCCTTAGAAATATTTTTTTCATTAATAGATAAGTAATTCCTAACATGTAGGGGTGGTTATTGGTTAATTTACAACTTTTTAATGTATGTTTATATCAAAACTCTTTATTTGTTATGTAAAGAAACAACTGATTTGATGCTGATATGACATCAATTGACTAAACATGGTTTGGATATCATTAATGATAATCTTAACTTGTAAACGAATACATGATACAGTAAATTGAGAAACTTTTCAATCTGTTTGTTTAGTTTTTCTTATTCTGAATACTGGAAATGCTTTCATAATTATTGCATTGTTTTGACATCATGGTCATCGTTCCTCAATTGACTTGAACTTCCTCAGACTGATCGCAAAGCGAAAAGGTGCAACTCAAAAAAGAGTTACAATGTCATACATAAAAATACAAAACCATAATCGTAACGATTAATTGAATTTTAAATTTAATAGCTCAGTAATTTCACCTTTTTATATTTTTTCTTAGTAACGTGGATTCTGATTCGCAATATGAGCCGACTAATCTCAAGAGTCAAGATACTTTGTGAGTAGCTTAAAATCAACATAGATAAACTTCTGTGACCAGAATGATATACATATTGCTTATAGGTATTGAACTTTGTACCTCATAATAATTTCATCTTTTATGCCTCATTTACATATTTCACATCAAACATAAATAAACAAAACAAATTGGCTCATATCGTAAATTTGTTCCTAAAATTCATGCTAAGATTTTATTTTGATTTTTGAATTTCAAACTACTTATGCAAATTAAGGAATTTGGTTTTCTTTAAAAATTCCGAAGATTGTTAAGCCAATACGAGGAAAAGATTAATACTCTCTGCGTTCCTTAATAACGTATCATTTCTCCCAAAGTATTTGTCTTAAAAAGAAGTTTCTATTTCTTAAATTGAAAGGACCTACTCAATAAAATAATATTATTACCATGCACTCCACCATTATCTCCTAAAAACACTTATTATCTCCAAAATAACCTTATATTTTAATCAAATTATTTACCAGCTACTTCATCACTAAGTATGTCTTAAAAACTTGTGCCCAAGAGAAATGAGAACTTTATTAAGGGTAGTATGCCCATGCAATGTAATTTGAGGCTTGTGAATGTTCAATACATAAATAGTCTTGTATATAGAAATATAGAATCTATAGAACCAATATAATTTTTTATACCAATATTTAACTCAGAATATGCAGTTTAGGTAAGTCAATTATACAATTAATGTAAATTGAATATATAGTTCCAAAAGAAAAAGAATCTATAGGCTGAGATTACTCTGCAGATTATATATATAAGAGTTGTTTCAAATTCAATAACTAAGGTGTAACACTAATATAGAGCTTCAATGACATGGGCCCAAACTACATTTCTCAGCCCATTTGTGTATACAAAGGACTTACTAATGATTTAGCATATTCACAAGGTTCTTCATGTAAACAACTTGATTTTATTTTACAAGAATTAACATGTTAATAAAACTTTGAAGTAAAGTAACAACTATGTTCAGAAAACAAAACAAATGATTCTTGTATCATTAAAATTCACATGTTTTAACACTTGTTTTATGATCTACAGTCGTCTAGCAGCTCGAGTGCTCTTTTCTTGACGGCTGCAGCTCAGAATATGTTGTGTATCAAATTAGCGGATAGTTTAGGGGTGAAAATAAAAAGCCCATGGATTGCATGGTTCAAAGCTTCTTGTATCCCATCGTTGGTTACTCTTATGTTAACACCATCCATCATTTACTGGATATTCCCCCCCGAGACAAAACACACGCCCGATGCCCCTGTCTTGGCTAGAAATAAACTCGAGCAAATGGGTCCGGTCAAAAGGGAGGAATGGATCATGATGGGAACCATGCTTGTCACCGTTGCATTATGGATCTCCGGGTAAGTAGCACATTTAACTACTATGTTACCACTTTAGATTTACTTTTCAAGAAAATTTTATTTTAGGGTTAATTTCATAGAATAGTAACAAAATTTTAAAAAATTTTCAACCGTGAGAAATTCACTATCTATTATAGGTTGTCAGGTCATTTTATATATAAGTTTAAGTATTCCATTTATGATTTTTTATATATAAACTAAATAAAGTGACCTGTTAACTTATAATAAAAGTTAAATTTCAAATGATAGGAACACTTTTAAAACTTAATTATTATTATAGAGTTAAATCAAAGTTTGAGTTACCTAGATTAAATACTTTTGAAACTTTGTTACTGTTATATAAAATTAATATTTACGAACGTAGAATGTTTGGATTTGTGTGGATGCAGAGAGAGTTTGGACATTTCTAGTGTGGTTGCCGCAATGCTTGGTTTATCAATCCTATTGATTCTTGGAGTACTAACTTGGGACGATTGTCTAAGTGAAAAATCAGCATGGGATACGTTAACATGGTTCGCGGTGCTCATAGGCATGGCAACTCAACTAACCGAGCTCGGGGTAGTCCCGTGGTTGTCTAAATGTGTAGCCAACTTTCTCAAATCGTTTTCAATTGGATGGCAAGTCGAGCTTCTTATTCTTCAGTCCGTTTATTTCTTCATTCATTATCTTTTTGCGGGCCAAACGGCTCACGTCGGTGCTTTATATTCTGCATTCCTTTCAATGCACCTAACGGCTAAGGTTCCCGGAACTCTTTCTGCCTTGGTTTTGGCATACAACACCAATCTTTTTGGTGCTCTTACACATTACAGTAGTGGTCAGGCTGCTGTTTATTATGGAGGTACGAAGTTTTTATGTTTGTTATAATTATATAGAGGTGTCAAAATGGATTGATTAGTTAGGTTAGGTTAGGTGACGTAGACTCAAAAACGATACACAGATTGGTCCCGTTGATTCTACGAATACCCATGACAATATAATCCAAAAACTATGTTGATGCAAAGAATGTCGTGGATATGTGTTTCCAAAACCTGTTCAACACCAAAACAAGAGTTTCGGGGAAAAACCTAATTTAAAAAAAATAAAAACTAACTTTCAGAGTCTCAAATAAACATTTAAATCATCCCAAGTTTTTTGAACGGGATAAAAACACAAATGGGCCTAAAGTTGGACCTAAAACAAGTCCAAAATTTAAAGGGAAATACTAAAAACCCAAATAACTTTAAAAACAACGTTTTTGGGACCCAGCACTGGAAACGAAACTTTTAACTCGTTAAACGCCTGAAATGGAGACCCGAAACAAAATTTAAGCCCATTTCAGTGCAACTTTCTTTACGTGATCTTGGGATTAAAGGAATAAAATGGTCATTTTCTCCATATTTGGGCCTACGTCATTAGGTGAGGGTCAAAACGGGTAATTTTGGTGCAAATTAAAAAGCCCAGGGTTGTGTTGGGTTTTGTTTGATTGAACCTTACACACCTTTGTAATTAAAAAAACATATGATAACAATAATAATGTATTTTCTTTTGTATAAAGGCTTTAAGAATATGCACAAAAAGTATGACCCTTTTTTTTTGCTTATATTTGTTATATGTATTTGACCCAAATAAACAAAACTTAAATAGTCCCCTTTATAGAATAACTACGTAAAAGTTGCAATATATATGATTTAACGATCACGTTCTAATATGTCATATTGCAGCTGGTTACGTAAAACTTCCGGACGTCTTTAAACTCGGCATAATCATGGCTCTTATTAACATTATATTATGGGGAGTAATTGGAGCTGCGTGGTGGAAGATTGTGGGACTTTATTGAGTTAAAAAGCAAGCAATCTTTAGATTCCAGTTATATAGTATTTAAATCTTAATGTACATTTTAACCTCTTTTTGCATCATATTTAGCTTTTAGAATCATAGATAGTATTTAGTGATTTATTTCCTTAGTCCCCGTTTATTTTAACGTAATCTTTCGTAATTGTAATTCAATAATTGTAATTCAATTACATTACAGAGGGACGTTTAGATGAATTTTTTTTCGTAATTCAATTACGATGTAATTTCGAAATACGATATTCGTTGTAATTGAAATCCGTCCCGACACCCTATGAGTTCATTTACGGTCCTTTAGTGAACTAACAAATTTGAATATTTTGTATGCTTCAGATTTTAAAATCTTTCAAAAAAATTTAAAAAAAATTTAAAAAATGTAATTTTTTTATAAATTATAAAAAAATGTAAATTTATTAAAAAAATTTAAAAAATTTTAATTTTTTTTAAAACAAGTTAATATAATAATAATAAAATTTAAAAAATGAAAGAATTTAAAAAAGTTAAAAAGAAGAAATGCATAAGTATGGATTTAAATTATCGCTAAAAAATTTGTAACCAAACACGTAACGGAATTCAATTACGAAGGAATTGAATTTTGAATGAATTCAATTCCTTCGTAATCGAATTCCATTACGGAAGATTACGGCATGCCAAACGCCCCCTTAACCTTTTATAGCCAAACAAACTACTTTTCAGTTACAACAATAGCAGTACGAATTCATTGTTTCTTAATTAGAAAATCATTACACCTGGTGAAACTTATGATATATGCTAGAATTTACAAAACCTCATAACTGTGATAGGAAATCTAGTAGGTTTGAGTTTTGTAGTGGTCTTTGATTCCTAATGGAGGAGATTTGTTGCATTGGTTCCATTTGCTTTTGATCTACTTTTGGAGCATATATTGTGTTGGGAAAATTTTAAAAAGAAAAAAAAAATAACGGGCAAAAACGGCTAGGAACCCGAGACTCAAGTACCTGTTTCCACAATCCGGTTTTAGATACGGTTGTACGATAACATTCATATTCGGTTTTAGCGAATCCAGTTTAGAAACCGGTTTAACGCCTAAATCTCGAACTGAAACCCAAACATCCGGTTTATGAATCTGTCCGATTTGATAACCATGAATACAGTTCGGATCCGATTTCAATCCAGTTCCGGATCACGAACTGATTTAAATTCAATTTTTTCAAAGCTATTGATTTGGGTGTAGGTTTTGAAGGCATGATAGATTGTGTTCTATCGTATAGTAACTAGTCGAATGTAGGAGCTAATATCAATTTTGTTAATTAAAATACATTATAATTGGGAAATGTTACAAATATGATTACAACTAGTCCATAACCCGTGATGAATCACGGGTGGCTTATAAAAATTTTAATAATATTTTCATACTTATAAATTATCTTTTACTTCATTAAAAATACTTATTCATTTAAAATTTTGAAATTTTACATCTATATTTACAAACAATGACATGATGGATTGATTGTATTTAGGTCTTTGAGCTGAATTCCATTTAATTAAGTTACCTCAGAAGATCCCTGAAATGGTACCACAAATGTGTTTCAATTTTAAATGCAAACGTGGGTAGCTTCTCACGATTTTAGAGGCTGGAGGTTTCAAACGTTTGAGTCAAAACCATGGCAGTAAAACAGGTGGCAGTAAAACATAGACATGGCTGCTGACAGCAATGACGTGGATTAAAAGTTAAATAAGTAAACAAAGATAAGTAAACAAAGATGAACAAACAAAGTTGGTTGAGTCTGGTAATAAATATAATCCTATTAAAATAGATACGTTTTCTATTTCCCATGGTACAACAATGAACAACAGGAGAGTAGTTTTGTATTATTAGATTTAATGTCAATGCCTGAAAACTCCAAGAATTTTGGTGTGTTCTTGTAGAGAATACAGGTGTAAAGTGCAAGAGTGTGTAGGAGTGTATCCAAAAGTCTTGCAACTTTTGGAGTATGGAAAAGTGTTCTCAAAAAGTCACTTCTCAAATGACCAAGGTCTCTAGAAATCTACACAACAAATGAATTGTACTACATTATTAGTAATAATACATTTACCAAGTTGGATGAACAGTGTTTTGTCTTATTAGGCGGCTTTTATTATATATAATGCTAATAGTCCGTTGCTATTTACTAATCTAAATCTGTCCGGCTGGTTACAACCCTTATTCTAAACTACATGTCATGATTTCGAACCCCAGCAATTCCTTTAATTTTTTTCCCCATCCCCTATTTTATGCTTGAACCACCGCTATTTTATCTTCTATTTTATGTTTCACCCTATCTCCTTGAGTCCTTGATGATGGTTCTAAATTTTAATACCAAAAAAGATTCTAAATTGTATTTATACATTAGAAATGCTTGAACCGCCGCTATTTTATCTCCTATTTTATGTTTCATTCAAAATTTTAATACCCAAAGAGATTCTGAAATTAAGAAGACAAGGCACAAACTAAGAAATTTTTTCTTACACTACTAAGATGCTGTTTGGTAAGCCTCTTAAGATTCAGTTAAGAGGTTAGACTCTTAATCAGACAGATTCAGAGTATTTGGTAAGGCCTCTTAATCAGCATCTGAATAAAAAATTCAACATGTTCTGCCTCTTAATCGGACAAATATTAGAAGAAGTATGAATCATTCAGATCTTTGTATCATTCAGATATAAATCATTCAGATGCTACCAAACAACACCTAACTCTTAAAATGTAGATCAAACCTTTTTCTATTTTTGCCCCTTTTTTTTAAATCAACTCTTTTATCTTTTCTTAGCTTAATTATTATAAGGATTTTTCATTTTAGCCTGAGTATTTCAAGGTTTTTTCTTAGCCTAATTATTGAGAAAAAGAATTAATGATTGTACGAATATAAATAGACATTATTTTGAGTATCATATAAAAATCCCTTGCAGCAACACACGGGTAATCCCATTAGTTACATATAGGGGTGTGCACAAAAACCGAAAAACCGAACCGAAACCGAAAAAACCGAAAAAACCGCACCGAAAAAACCGAACCATTTGAAAAATCGATGTGAGCGGTTTTTATTTTTTGAAAAACCGAATGTTTGGGGCGGTTTTTGGGTGCATACGAAAAACCGAGCCGAAGAAACCGCCCCGCCCCACCATATATATATTTCAAATTTTTTAAAAATATTTATATATTTATAAAAGATTTGATCCTTACTTATATAAAAGAAAGTTTTAAGTATATAATTTATAATTTTTCATACGCTTTAATCCAATGTTTTCCAGGTCTTATAACTTTATAAGTATTAAAGTTTGGAATAATAACTTTTAAGTTAACAAATTGGTAAATTTTAAGGAAAACAAAAAACCGAAAAAAAACCGAAACCGAAACGAGAAAAACCGAAAAACCAAAAAACCGAAACCAAAAAAACCGAAACCGAACGGTTTCTAATTCTTAAAAACCGAAGTTTGCGGTTCGGGGTTTAGTTCTAGTGAAAAACCGCCCCAACCCGCATCATGCTCACCCCTAGTTACATATACAAAATTTGCAATACGAAGTTAACAAATGACACTTCCATGCTTGAATGTTGAGATCATGTCTACAACCAAACACTGAGATCATGATCTACAACCAAACACAGGCTACATGTAAATATTTCAACATTTTATAAAATACGTTTAAGTATACAATCCGACTCTCATCGGTCAAATAACATATAATGTAACCCATTTAATCATACAATCTACTTTCTTCTTTAAAATTACATGTATAGCTTCAAGAAATTTGTTGCACATGACTTAGCAAAAGTTTCTTTCACATTCTTTGATTCTGATGACATCGTCACCAAAAGCGAACGCAAGAACTCAACAACCCGGACCCTCATAAATTAGGTACTCTAGTTCAACCAATTAAGGAAAAAAACATACTTTCCAATTTCACTTCAACCCTTAATGCAAAAAATGAGCAGTCGGTTTCATTTTGGATAATATTCTTGATGATATCACCCCTACTGAAACAACTTTAGAAAAATAACAAGCTCGCTCACAAGATTGACTGACACTAATGACAACACGTTGAACAAAAGAACCGCAACCTGAACCAAACATGTCATAGAAATTAGTTTCATACTTCCTATATAAAAAAATAAGATCTTATTTATGTTATTTATATTAATAGCCATCATTTCCCACAACATCTCTAGATTCAATATATTACGCACACAAAAAAGCGATCTTAGCAAATGAAGTGTCAACTCAAACAAGTTATTGAATCACAGATTTACTAACAAAGAGAAGTTACAGCGGATTAACACTCTTGTTATTTGATTAAGAACAATGTAAACTGTAAATCGAATAAGAATAAACAAGAACACAGTTTATCACAAAAAGCTTCAATGTATATTAATTATCGATCAATATACACGTACGTTTACAATTCGTATGAAACTATATATAATAGTCCTTGAAGCCTAACACTTTAACCTAGTTATTCTAGGAAACGATTACAATTGAATTACAAAAGATATACATTCTATAACTAATTATACTAGAATCTCGGACACGATCTGCACCATATATGATCATCAGTAGTATATCCAAGATCAGTAGTGTTTCACGTTTAAGCACCATCAGTAGTAAATCAATAAGTATTACCTGCAGCATCAGTAATAATTTGATTATTTCCCAACAATCTCCCCCTAAACTTGTAATCCATCTTGAATTAATCAAGTTTCTTTTCTTCTTCTTCTTTCTTCTTCTTTTCTTCTAACAATTTAGCTCGTCTTTGATCACCTTCTATAGTTTGTTGATTTTGTCGTTTCCTCTGTGCAATTATGTATTTACTGTTCCTTTTCACAAAATAGTTGTATTTTTCTTGAAACATTGCAACATCATGAGGTTTCATAAAGGAACAGGTGGTGATTTGAAACATTGTTTCTTCAGAATGTGGATATTCTCTTTCATATAGGAATAGTTCACACTTCTTACTTGCCCTTTCAAAGAAATACATGTTAACTGTTGGTAGCACATTCCAAGCATAAACATTTTCTTTGCTAGTGAATTTCTCAGGATAGTTATCTGGATAAAATGCAGCATCTATCATCTCTGTGAGGTATCCAGCACCTGAGTTTCTCCAAGACTTCTTTGTCATTCTTGGTTTACCAATAATTAAGACTTTAATTATATCACTTCTGGTCAATGACATAACCATTGGTTTTCAAGCACTGAACTTCTGAGTTGTTTTCTCTTCTCTTATTATGTCAATTACATCATTTACAACTCTCCAGTTTATAATGGGATTGTCTTGTAGAGGAGCTATTGGAAGATCAAGTATTTGAGATTCTTGTTTAGCTTTCTTCCTTGATTCTTGTTCTGCTTCTATTGCTTTCCTCTTTTTGTTGACAGAAGGTTTTGACGATTCACCAGTCATTGGTTTTCTGGTAATCACTAGTTGGGGATCAATATCAACTAATTGTCTGTCTTTGACTTCTTCCTCTTCAGATTCTGCTAATTCCTTATTTCTAGCAGTACAGTATTTATCTACAATGGTCATCATTTTCATTCTTCCAAATGATTTAGCACTGTGACCTTTTGATTTTAGATAATCTATCATTTTATTTTTCTGCTCAAATATTTCATCTGGTAGATCAGCCTTTTCTCTTTTGCATTCTGCAACTAGATCTTCAAGACAGTTCAGATGTTCTTCTTCTATCTTTTTCTGTTTATTAAATTCTGCTTGTTGATCTTCTACCAGGAATTCTTCAATCTCTTTAATTGCTGCATTTTTAAGTCTTTCTTCTTCAGCTTTTCTTTTGTCTTCAAGAGCTTGAGTCTTTGCACACTTCCTTTGATATCTGATTCTTTTCACCTTCCAGACATCTCTCTTTAGAGGTCTAACCATATTAATTTTGTTCACCATAAAGTGACTTAGAGCTCTGTGTGTGGGTAATCATCATCAAAATTTTCTTTTCCTTTACCAACACATTTTGAAGGTGGAGTGTACTTCATATCAACAACTGGAGTTATGGTAATTGATGGAGAAAAAGTATGTACTTCATCCTCTGATAAGATCTTGGGGTGAGGAGGTAAAGAACATTCATCAACTTCATCCCAATTCACATTATCATCAATATCTGGAATGATAAGTGGTTGCAATTCTGGAGTTGGAGGCCTTGGGATGATAACAGATGGTTCAAGTAATTCTGGTATTTCTTCTTCAGATTCGACAGTCACCAAGGTGGTTACTACTGGTGTTGTAGCTGTTGTATATACTACCAGTTGTTGTGAGGAGTCTACTACTGGTAAGGTTGTTTCAGTGGTTACTACTGCTAGGGCATCAACAGTAACTGGAATGTTTGTTTCTAGAATATTTACTACTGATGTTGTCTCTTCATCAATGGGATCAGTAGTAACAACCTCCGTTTGTTCTTTAGCTTGGATCAGTAGTGTTCATGATTTCAGTAGTAACTGGAGAATGTATTTGCTCTGCTGCTGGAGATTGTTGTGCAGACATGAATACATCTTCATCCATACTTCTGACTCCTCTATTCAGGTCTTCAGCAAAACTTTGACCTATTTCACCATGAGCTTCTCTAAGATTTAGGAGGGAGGCTGCTGTTGCTGCTGCAATTGAATGATCAATCATACCCTGTATGTGATCCTTCCCCCCCTTAGTGATCTCAACTTGTTGAGCCTCACTATCAGCAATCTTCTTCTGTAATTTTCTGATGAGATTGGATTGCCTTTGAAGCCTATAATTGGACCTCTTCTGCCTTCTGTTCAATGTATTGATATAGTGCTTCATGTAGCTCATGGTCTTTCCTTGATTGTTTAATAGTTCCAGACAGTGTTGTACAGTGGTTTTAAGGTTTTCCTTCCTATCCGTCAATTTAGGTTGTTTAATACTGCCCTCACCCCTTCTAGGTGGATCATTGGGCTTGGTTGGTACATTGGCTTTAAGGTTTTCTATCCTATCCGTCAAATCAATTTGTTTCAAACTACCCTCCTTACTGGTTGGTGATGAAATGGGTTGTTTAGATACTCTCTTCTTCCTTGAAGAAGCAGAAGTATCTCCCCTTGTGGTTTCTTGGCACCGGGGTCCTTTAAGTGCTGCCTCAAATGATGAGTCATCAGTTAAAGTTTCCGAGGTCTGGTTCCTAATTATGTTCTCACTAGCCTGTGCACCAACCTTTGGTGCATTAGTAGTGAGAGCCCTTTCCTCATGCCCTCTCTCCTCTTTGGAGGACAATTCTTTGAGCCTGGGGTGTGACTCAGTGGGTCCCCTGGTGTCCTTTAAGGAAGTTTTCTTCCTTTTGTAAATTTTAGAGATTTGTTTGGCTATAGGTTGGTCTACCTCAGAGTGAAGAGTAGCACTCTGTGGTTTATCTACATGTACCTGGGACACATTCAGGACATTTGATGGTGTGGGAGATTGAGTGGACTTATGGGAATGTGTTTGGGCTGTTTTGAGTGATGGAGTGGGTTGGGGTTCAACTGGGTGGCTTGAACCTTCTCCAGTTGGTGGTTGATCATAGATCATATTAGGGAACAAACAGTTTTCTCATATTTGAGTACACCTTTTTATTTAGTTCAGGTGTAGGAAAAATGTTCTTTGTGATTGAAAGATATTGAATTTCACAGTTTAAAATATGTGCAAGGAATCTTGGGTACATTAAAATTTTTGAAGATGAGATATTTGCAAGCATTCCTTCAAAAATCATGTTAGAAAAATTGCATATCTGGCCTGTGCACAAACAAAAAACAGCTGATGCTATTGATTTGTTGAACTCATTCCATGTACTCTTTTTGGGAGAGATACAATGCTGAATGGTGTGAACCAAAAATTTCCATTGGGGTGAAAGAAGACCTTTTTGAAAGGTGACTATGTCAAGTCTTCCTTCATAGCCCATGTTTTTAAGATTTTCAGCAAGAACCTCCTTAGGAAGTGAGAACATACCTGTTTCATCATTAAGTTGAAGATGTTGTCTGATGGATTGTTCTGTTATGATTATTGACTTCCCATCTACAGTTGATTTTATTTTGGAATGACTTGTCTCTTCGATAACTTCAGCATTTTCCCAGAAATGAACAAGATGTTGTTCATAGGCTTTGGGATTCACAGTAAGTGCAAACTTGATCGAAGAGTTCTTTAAGAACATGATGATTGGTCGAAAATCCTTAGTTCCATCTGGATTCCATAGAAAGGCACACATATTGTGGAATTCTGAGTATTTGAGATCTGTTTGAACTTTGAGAGACTTTAGTGTTGCCATTGATTTGGATTTTGATCTTGAAATTGATATTAGGTTCTTAATGTCAGAGAGAATTTGATCTTTTGAACGATTTAGAGAATGAATTTCTTTTTTACTGATGCAGGGTTTTGATCGAGATTTGCAGAGATTAGGGTTGATCGTAGGGTTTATCGAATCGAGGCGTGGATAATGTTAAACTAATCTCATTCAGCTATTTATATTTTTCAAATTAACCTGCAAAAGGACCGAAATAACCCTTCGAATAATAACCCAACGGCTATTTTCATGGGGGTTAGTATGGTAAAATGTCGAATTTTACAGATAACGATCGATCAGTAGTAACTAAGTATCAGTAATAGAAACGTTAGTAGTAACTGTTGTTTTATACTTAACCTAATTCTAAGAAAGATCCTATTAGTACTAAATTACAGCTATAACTCACAGTCAGTAGTAATGGATAACCAGTTGTAAAACACACTTAAAAGAATTGTACAAAGACTTTACATAAAATTTTAATAATGAAATTAATTTATTAAAATCATTCCAATACTGCTAACCAAGAAGCTGAATCTTCCTACATCAAATGCTTTAATAAAAAAATCTGCTAGTTGATTGTCAATATGAATTTTCTCTACTTTGATTAATTTCTTTTCATTACAATCCCTTATAAAATTAAATCTTATTTCAATATGTTTGGTTTTTGAGTGTGTTACTGGATTATTCACAATACTAATAGCACTTTGATTATCAATAAAAATTGGAGTTTTAAGAATGGATATACCAAAGTCTAGGAGTTGATTTTGATTTCAAAGAACTTGAGCACATCAAGCAGATGCAGCTACATACTCTGCTTCAACAGTTGATGTTAAAACATTGGTTTGCTTCTTGCATTGCCATGACACCAATCTTGATCCAAAGAATTGACATCCACCAATAGTAGATTTTCTATCTTGACATTCACCACCATAGTCACTCTCTGTGTAGGCTACAAGTTCAAATGGTGAGTCATGTGGATACCAAAGACCAAGAGAAGGTTTTCCCTTCAAGTATCTGAAGATTCTTTTGACAGTCTGCAAGTGAAGCTCCTTAGGTCTTGCTTGATACCTGGCACATACACAAACACTATACATAATGTCAGGTCTTGATGCAGTTAAATACATTAAAGAACCTATCATTGATCTATATAGATGTTCATCTACATCCCCCCCCCCCTCAACATATGGATGTAGGTGTTTATGTGTTTCCATTGGTGTGCTTGCACTTTTGCAGTCTTTCATTGCAAATTTCTCCAAGATGTCTCTGACATATTTTGATTGATTAATCAAAATACCATCTGATCTTTGATTGATTTGGAGTCCAAGAAAGAAATTCATTGGACACATTGAGCTCATCTTGAATTTGATCTGCATTAATTCTTCAAATTCTTTGCACAGTTGATCATTTGTTGATCCAAAGATGATATCATCTACATATATCTGGACCAGTATTATATCATCTTTGACTCTTCTTGTGAACAGAGTTTTGTCAATTGCACCTCTTTTGAAGTTGTTCTTCAATAAATATGATGATAATGTATCATACCAAGCTCTTGGTGCCTGATGAAGGCCATATAGAGCTTTGTCTAATTTGTACACATAGTCATCATGTTCAGGGTCTTCAAATCCTGGAGGTTGACAAACATAGACTTCTTCTTCAATTTTCCCATATAGGAATGCACTTTTAACATCCATTTGATAGACTTTCATTTTCTTGAATGAAACATATGCCAGAAAGATCCTTATTGCTTCAATTCTTGCAACAGGAGCATATACCTCATCATAGTCTATTCCTTCTTCTTGAGTGTATCCTCAGGCTACAAGTCTGGCTTTATTTTTGATCACTATACCTCTTTCATCTTTCTTGTTTCTAATGATCCATCTTGTGCCAATGGCTCTTTTACCTTTTGGTAGAGGTACCAGTGTCCCGAAAGCTTGTAATTTGAATTGGAGAAGTTCTTCTTGCATTGCTATAATCCAATTGGAATCTTTCATTGCTTGTTGAATCTTTTTAGGTTCCTCCTGTGATAGAAAACATTCAAACATACATTCATTTGAGATTAGACTTATATTACAGATGTTTGAATTTAGAGTTGAATTAAATTTGCTTCTAGTCTGCATATTTGAGTTCACATCAATTAGAACTAAGTCTAAGGGATGAATCTTTTCTGTTCTTGAGTTAGAGACTTTATCAGCAACTAGTTGACTATCGAGATTTGATTCATTGGATTCAGGGATTTGAGCATCTGTCCAGGTTTTTTCTTGATTTTCTGGAATTTGTTGAGATTCTTCATTTATGCTGGTATCGGTAGTAACATGATTGTCATTTGGTTCATGAGGTTCATTGTTAGTGATGACATCATTATTGTTTGGTTCATCATCATTTGTTTGAGATTCTGAATTACTACTGGGATCAGTAGTGTTGTGTGAATTTGAGTTGATACTGGTATCGAGATTGCTAGGGTTATCTGAGTTACTACTGTTCTCAGTATTAACTGTGGGATCAGTATTAACTAGGATATATTTCATTGTGTCTTGACTACCCTTGAATGATTATGATCCTCCTTGTTGGTTTTGATTGTTTGATTCTCCTGCATTACAATCATAATTAACATCAAAAGATTTGGTTAGATTATCAATATTGAATTACCAATCTGGACCATTTCCCTGTTCATTCATTAGATTTTCATTAAAGGATACATTCACACTTTCTTCAATGATCCTTAGCCTTTTGTTGAACACTTTATATGATTTGCTTTGAGTTGAGTAACCTACAAAGATACCACCATTTGATTTGCAGTCAAACTTACCGATTTGTTCTCTTGTAGTTAAGATTGTGCAAGGACAACCAAATGATTTTAAGAAACTAATTGAAGGTTTTCTTTTATTAAAAAGTTCATAAGGTGTTTTGAAATGAGGCTTAACTATTAATACTATGTTTTGAACATAACAAGCAGTATTAACAGCTTCAGCCCAAAATGTAATTGGTAATTTTGAATCTGCAAGCATGGATCTGGCTGCTTCAATGATTGTTCTATTTCTTCTTTCAGCTACACCATTTTGTTTTGGAGTTCTTGGAGAGCTGTACTGCCTGTCAATTCCTTTAAGATCATAAAAAGTAATTAAATTAGCATTTTTAAACTCTGTGCCATTATCACATCTAATGGCTTTCACTTTGAGATCTCTTGTGTTTTCCAGTTTGACTATCAGATTCTTTATGATCTCACTTGTTTCATCTTTGGTCATGAGAAAGAAAACACAAGTATACCTGGAAAAATCATCAGTAATAACAAGACAATATTGTTTCTTTCCGATACTCATTACATTTGTAGGGCCAAATAAGTCCATATGTAAGAGCTGCAAAGGATTAGAACTAGAATTAATTGATTTGGACTTATGAGAAGTCTTGTGTTGCTTACCTTTCAGGCATGCAACACAGTGATGATCACACATGAATTCTTTTTGAGGTAAACCAACTACGAAATTCTTTTTGACTAAGTTATTCATATTTTTGAAATTTGTGTGACACATCCTTTTATGCCATAGTTCTGATTCATTTGTGTTTGCCTTAGATATAAAACAGTTGATCTCATTTGAAGAAATGAGTTCTCCCCTATATCCAGGAAATACACATTGTTTCTCCTTGGTGTTCTTAAAACAACAAATTTTTCATCTAAAATAAAGTCAGGAGAAAGAATGATGCACTCTATATCTGTAAAAAGAATTTTGTTCTTTTTATCACATACTTGTGAGACACCAACCATATTATATTTAAGCTTAGCAACATAAAATACATCATCAAAAGTAATCTTACCATTTGATACTGTACCTTTACCTGTAATCCTACCACCTCTTGAATTTTCACCAAAAGCAACATATCCACCTTCAAAAGACTTGAAATCTCAAAAAATTTGAAGATTTCCAGTCATGTGCCTAGAGCATCCACTATCAATGTGCCATGTTCTTCCTTCTTCAGGGATCTGAATGCTCTGCACACAAAATAAATGGATTAGTTAATTTTGGGAACCCAAGCTTGTTTTGTCTTGGGTTCATCCTTTGAAGAGTAAGATTTATGAATTGTATGAGCTTTGAATGCAGGTTTGGTTTTCATTTGTTGGTTATTACTGCTGTGTTGTTTTACTACTGACCTAGGTTTATACCCATAGTTTTTGGCTTTTGAGTATTTTACTACTGATGGATCAGTAGTATTTGGGTAATATGATTTTTTAGCATAATCAGTAGTATTAGGGTAATTGTATCCGACAACATTGTAATTAGGGTTTTTACCAGTAGTAAACCAGGAATAGTTCCTACTGATGTTTGAAAAGTTCGAGTATTTTGAGAATTGAGTTTGCTTTCCATTATTTTTGAAATAATTATTTCCTTTTGGACTTCCATGTCTGATATTTTGCACAAATATTTGTGTAGTTCTTCCAAATTTAGGAACTTCAATATGGGGTTTTTAATTTGTTTAACTTCTGCAGTTTGTTTTAATTTTAATTCTTTTAATTTTTCTTTGTTTTCTTTGAATTCCTTAAATTCTTTGTAGTTAATTGGATTGAAATGACAATCCTTTGCTAAGTGATTAACTTTGTTGCAAATTAAGCATGTTAATTTTGTTGTTTTAGCACTTTTAGGCTTTCTTTGTTCTTTCAACTGGTTTAAATTTCTTTGATTTCCCCTTCTTACAATAGTTGGTATGTTATCTGAATTATATTTAGGGGATTCAGTTTGACTTTGTGTGGTATGAAAACTTGTATCAGATGATTTAATTGTGTGTTCATCATCAAATGAATCATTACTTGTTTCAGTTTGACTTTCTAATTTTAATTCATCTAAGATTCGGTCTGAACTTGATTTGAGCGGAGGAATAAAATTTATTGGAGGTGGGACTGCATGATATCCAACACCATGAACAACTTTGTCAGTGGTTTGATTGCTGGTTAATTCATCAATTATTTTAGAACTTCTTTCAAATTTCTTTATTGTTAATTTATTTTGTTCTAATTCCAACTGACATTCTTCTAATTTAATTAAAGTTTCTTTTAATTTTAACTCAGCATGTTCTATATCATAAGTTGTTTGTAATAATTGATCTTTTATCTTTTGATCAGTTATTTTATAAATTTTGATTTGATTTTCAAGATCAACAATACACCCATTAAATTCAATTCTTCTATTTTTGTTTAAAATCATCTCATCAAGGGTTTCTTTATTTAGTTTTTCTAATTCTTTATAGGCTTTAATGCATCCAGGAGTGCAGGATTTAGTATGTACCTCAGTAGTAGACTCAATAAAAGCCATGAGAGCTTGGTTTTGAGCATGTTCCTCTGCTTGAAAGCTCCAGTCATAACCTTGACCCTCTTGAGATACCAATACAGTTGAGTTTGAAGTGCTATTTTTGTTATAATTTGATCTTTGATCTTTGCTAGGACATTCTCTAGCAAAGTGACCAAAATTATTGCAGTTGTAGCATTTGACTTTGGTTTTGTCAAATCCAGCACGATCACCTTTGTTGTAGGTCAGATTTTGTCTACTAGTTCTTTTGAGAAATCTTTTAGTTCTTAAACTCAGCATTGCCATCTGCCATTTGATGTCCATCTCTTCCAGATCATCAGGATTGATTTGTTCCAGATCTTCACTAATCAATGCAGTGTGTACATGACTAGTAAAGAAGGATTCTCTTGCTACATCTTCAGTTTCTACATTCTTCCAGTTGCAGCATCCTGACCTGTACCTGTACTAGACACAAAAGCAGCATTGTTTGAAGGTAAAGTAGGAGTTTTATGACTTACCTCAGATTCAAACACTCTTAGTTCATTGTACAGTTCATCAAGTTCCTTCTCTTCCAATGCATCTCCTTGTCTGTATATCACAGTATACATAGACCATTCTTCACCAAGAGATCTGAGAAACTTCCTGTTGACATCATCATTGTCTGGTTTAACACCAACTTGATTGAGTTCACCAATAAGTTTATTGAATCGATCAAAAACTTGTGACAATGATTAATTCTTCTGTCATTTGAAGTTTTCAAAGTCTTGCTTCAACACAAACTTCATGTTTCTTTTAGTACTTTTGGTGCCAACAAACCTTTTCTCCAATGTCTGCCACAACTTCTTAGCATCATCATATTCAACAAATAAATGTTGATAATCATTAGGAATAGCAAGCAAAAGAGTGCTTAAGGCTTTTAGTTCGATTCCTCTGTCTTTCTTTTCTTTATCACTCTTGAGTTTGTCAGATTCGGTTGATGAGCATGTGAGTTGACTCTGAATGGTTTTGTTGCCTTCAAGAACAACTTCCCACATGGAATAATCAGTAATGAGCATGTACTGCTTGATTCTGTTTTTCCACATCCCAAAGTTGTTGGGATTGAGAATTGGAATTTTGTTTGCCTGTGTACTTTCATTGTTATCAGACATGATTAACAATTTGTTTCGAAAGTATGAAACTTTTTGATTGTTCTTAATTCGTAGATTTAGAAACTTAAGCTCTGATACCACTTGTCAGGATCGAATAACTCAAACAAGTTATTGAATCACAGATCTACTAACAAAGAGAAGTTACAGCGGATTAACACTCTTGTTACAATTCGTAAGGAACTATATATAACAAAAAGCTTCAATGTATATTAATTATCGATCAATACACACGTACGTTTACAATTCGTAAGGAACTATATATAATAGTCCTTGAAGCCTAACACTTTAACCTAGTTATTCTAAGATACGATTACAATTGAATTACAAAAGATATACATTCTATAACTAATTATACTAGAATCTCGGACACGATCTGCACCAAATATGATCATCAGTAGTAACTGCACCCATCAGTAGTATATCCAAGATCAGTAGTGTTTCATGTTTAAGCACCATCAGTAGTAAATCAATAAGTATTACCTGCAGCATCAGTAATAATTTGATTATTTCCCAACATGAAGAAACAATCAAATCAACAAAAGGGTGTTATTTCAACAATAAGGTACTTCCTCAAATACATAAGAGTACGTACAAACAAACAAAAATATGTCAAAGTAACAACACAATATTTATCGACGGATAAACGTAAAAAGCGAGACACGAAGAAGAAAAGACTAGAGACACCATAAGAAGGAAAGGGAAAATGATCATGTATGGTAAAATAACAATGACATAAAACCTACATTAACAAACAAACATATATTTCTTAGTCACATCAGTATAATCCAGCATTATGTAAAAATACGGGGAACGTCTTTTGGTGACTCCTAGCTGCACGAGAACAAAAAAATGCAGCCTCTATAGCAAAAACTCGGTAAAAAATCTTTTTGGCAGCGGAATATGCAAGACAACACTCTAAGTTTTTGAATGTACAGAATGTCACTTTAAATGTTTTCACAACAGCAACAGCTTAGTAATGTCATAAAAGCACAACCAACATAATGCTTAGTAATGTTAAAATTTGTGCTGCCTTATTACGAAAGCAGAACCAACATAATCTATACTTTATATGGGAAATTCGTTAAGGAATGCAAAAACAGTACATTTATAAATTATACAGAAAATGTTACCAAACTACACCCACAACAACGCACGAACATTACAACACTCGTTATTTAACAAAAGTAACACATTTAATATTTTAAAGAAGATATACTTGATTACGAAATGTGTATGGTTACATATGTAATTGAATGAATATGTATATCTAGTAAGGACTCTTGAATAATTTATTAAAAGTTATGGCTTCGATCTTATCCTGGGTATTATTTACAAGATGATCTGGTGAAGTTTAAAAAATGGTTTAGGAAACTATTAATTGCGTATATCATGAGCAAATCTCGACCACCCTCAGAGGAGACCATCTTAAACAATATACATTTTTTATAAATAAAAAAGTTTGTTACCAATTTTACATGGTAATTGTTTATTTTAAAAGTTTTTTTTAACCGAATAAAGTAGGTAGAAAAGAAAGATCAATGTTAAAAACAAGCAAAAAGTTGCCGCGCTTCGCTGCGGTATATAAAGACGGATTACATTCAAAATCATATAATTGACATGCAACACTCAAGTTAAAACTACAAATTCCTTGTATCATCTACAACTTTGGACCCAAGATACTTAATCGAAATGTAAAAGTAGCTAAATTCTATTACGGTTTTAGAAAAATAAAAATAGGGATGTTACAATCGTTTGGTCACTTTAAGAAAGTTTTTTTTTTTTTTTTTAAATTTAAAAGTGAATAATTAAGATGAAATAAATTTATTGCTATGATGTTCTACCTTACAAACTACAGACTATATATCATAGTTTGTTCATAAACTCCATTAACAAACTTTTCGAATAATGTTTTATAGTATGGGAAATGTATAATAGGTGTTTTCTAACATATGCCCCCTAGGCATATGTTTAGAAGAATTAAATAACATCAATTTTCCTTTAAAACTAAAAAAAATCATTTAATACATCTCTTGAAAATGTAACTCATGGACTTCATTAATGTATAATAAGACTTTATTAGGAAATTTTGAATTAATTAATGCTCCTAAACATGTGCCTTGGGGGCACATGTTAGAAAAACCCATAACATAAATCTCATAATTATAATAAATTTGATAACAGTTAATTAAAGAGCTTTACTTGCATTCACTTATGCGTAAATATGTTATTTATCTTATAAAACATCTGAAGTTTTAACATTCTTTGAAGATAATATCTTGGACAACCTTTACATAGTTTATAACTTCACATATAACATAACAATTTAGATACTTTAAACAAAAAATGTTTTTAATAAATGTGTGAATTTCGTAATTTTATAGGCTATATATACATTAGTTTGTAACTATAATTTAGTATTGAATGTAAAAATATATGTATATAACAGCCGATAAAAAACATCATAAAATGTGTGCAAAGTAGTAATATCTTGTGAGTTATGATGATTCATGGTAGTAAAGTTAATGTAATCGATCAGCAAAAGTTAAATTAGAAGCCCATCAAATTTACGGGCTGCACATGATGTCATGCAAAACTTAGATGGAGCCCACTCTATCTAAATTCTTTAACAATGAAAGTGTAATTATCAAAACCTCAGGGGAAATTTTGTAAATATGTTATGAACACTAAATATGAACGCCTAAATGTATATATAAGGTAATTCAAATTTTGAGTGAGTTGGTCACAATTAGCAAACTTCCGTTGTGTGAAACACGTGAATCAGAGGGGAAGTTGAGTACATAAAGTGTTCAGCGTGTGCAACACGTGATTTTAGAGATTTTGATTTTGGTATCGAACATTCAAACTAAGAGTAAGAGATGTGGGACTATAAATAGACTAAAAAAAGGATGGGTTTTAATTCTTTTATCATTGTAGGAGTTAATACTAATTTTCATTAAATAAAATACAATACAATAGTGAAATGATTAAAATAAATACAAGATTGAAACAAGAATATGTAGAAACAAAGATGAAACAAGTTTTGGTTGAGTCTCGTGAAATTCAAGATCCCCTTAAAATAGATTCGTCGTCTATCTCCCAGGGTAAAACAACCGAGTAGTTTTACACTACCGAATATAATCCAAGCCAGAATACTTATCGAAAGTTCTTGTGTTTAAGGATCACTAAAATTGGAGAGAGCAAATTGTGATGCTTGTAAGTGAGTAGGAAAGTATATGAATTTGTGTGTCTTACAAATGAACCACATCATCTCTATTTATACTAGTACATGGTCATGGGTATAATGACCTTCATTAATGTCATTATGGTCATTATTTCAATCCAACACAAAGAAAAATAAAACCACTAATTCAAATATATATTTTAATGACAAACATTAAAATATAAATATTATTATCAATAATATTATTAGAATACATTCCAATAAACCGATTGGCAAAACCGAGTGGCAAAACCGAACCCCCGTGAAACCCGGGAGACGAGCGTGGATAGGTTCAAGTTCCCACTAGTTCATTAGTTTTATTTCTTTGTTCCATACACCCCACTTTGAGAGTCGATATCTCATTCACCACAACTACATTTTGGACATACCAACCATTAATTATATATAATAAAATATATAATTATAAGTGTCTAAAATTTTCCAACAATCCCCTACATGAATAGAGATCGATTGAAAACACAACAAAATTTCGATAAATGTTCAACAGTTAAGTCTTGCAAAGGATAGGTATGTTTTGGCCTTTGAACCTTCCCTTGAAAAGCACACTTAGTCTCCTAGCAGTCAGTAGACGCGATGTCCTTGAACTGAATCCGCCTTTTGTGTAGACGACAGTATACATTCTCACAAGACTCTCCCTAACTTGTTCATATCCTCTTATCGTGCCCATCTTGGTCATGGACACTTCCTGGTTCTGCGAGAGCTACTAAGAATTGTGCCCCAACAATTCCATTCGAAGCGACCCCACTTCTCCCTCATATATGTGATTCTCTATCAGGAATCATTAAAAGCTATAGTGCTTATCCTCATTGTCACTGAACAAGGAATGGACTAGGAAGTAGTACAATGTACTCCCTTTAAGATTGTTTGGAGGAATTCTGTTACCCCCACAGTGACATCTCTTCGTTTATACAATTAGGTTGTCCTATTGAACCTAGATCTTGGGATCTCCAGTCAACTAGGTTAGGTTTCCTTCGCATAACCTTTATTCCACGGGCTTTAGTCACATTCCTTTATAACTAACTCTCTACTTAAGCCTTTTCATAAGCGGATCTGCAATGTTATCATTTAACTTATATATAGTTAATCTTGATAACTTCAATTGAGAGTAGTTGTCATATCATATTATGTCTTACCATTATACATTGTACACTTGACTAATGTAAATGTAAGATAATAATATATACCAATATATACATCAATTATTTGGAATATCTTCCTTAATTAATGTAATTTTTTATTAAAATGAATTAATACCTTAGCAAGGTACCCCCACATTCGTAAATATTTATTAGACGATTTTTTTTCAAACCAAAATTCATACGATGTTTCATCTTATCCTCACAGGTTATCTTATATAAAAGATAAGTAGTCGACACACGACTTACCCCCAATATGTACAAATTAATGTATCAATTGCCTCATTTTTACTTTCCATTAAGTAAAATTACACCCTTTTGTGTATATCAAGGAGTTTTGGTTATTTCTTTCAACCAAATGGAAGGATGAATTTTGTCAATTTGCTACATTTGTGACTTTGAATCAATGTGGAATGTTGGTGGTATTCCAATTACTAAAACCAAATTTAAATAAATTTATATGGCATAATCAACCATGTTAAATATTTAACAATTCAAAATAAATGAACAACTTTATTAGCATTTTATCAAAATAGAGGTTACAAGTTGTCATATTTAATTTTAACATTTTTACCAACACCAATTCCACATTTTGATAACACAATTCCATTGGATTCAATCACAACCCGTATAACAAACTTAGTAAGCAACCATCCGGACTCACGATTCTTACGAATCTCCGGAATATACAAAACATTGCTTAATGTAACATCATTTCCGGAATTCATCCTTAAGATAACATTTCCTTCTCCTTTGATACATGTGGTAGTCAACTTTTCAATAAAAGTTTTTGTTCATTTTCAACATCTTTGAAAATTGATAAACTCACTTTTATCGAAACGCACATGACGGGTAGCACCCGAATCGACGTACCATCCACTTCAATTGGTTCCCATAAATTCAATTCCGACAAATTGAAATTCATTGCCACAATATGCACATCTTACTTCATGTGCATTACCATGTTAGGCATTGTCACAATATTTGTCATTTTTACCAAATAAAAAATGCAAATTTGACCAATAAGCCTCAACAATTAATAAGTTTCACAAAAAAAACACACTTTAATTAGTTGTAAGATTTCTTTCAATTATACTTACAAAATGAAAATTCACTCAAGAAACATAAAGCTATCTTGAATCTTACAAACTACTATAAATCAAAATTTTACCAAGTCTCACAATTTGAAAGTAAAATTCTAGATGCCAAAGCAATCCATAGATATAGAATCCCGAAGAATTATTAGCTTTTACCAAATTTGAGAAAATTCAAGTAACCAAAGTTAACTTGAAAGATTAAACAACAAAACTTTTTCATTTCTAAAATCTTATAATTTCCAAATATCTCACATCATGAGACTATAATCAAGAAAACAAGGTAATCTTGGTATGTATAAAATGGAAATTAACATTTTTTAAGAAATTTTCTATAAATCAAGAGTAACAACAATAATATGAAACTTTAATCCAAACATTCAATTTCCAAATAGTCTCACAAATTGAAACCATGTTAGTCCCAATACTAAGTAAATAAGATTTGATGATCGATAGCTAAGAAGAATAAATATCAGCTGAAGTATGTATCTCAGCTGAAGCAAGTATATGCAATAACCTTCAGCTGAGTATGTACTTAGCTTTAGGTAAACAAGTCAAATCAGCAGCTATTAACGAGAGTTCATTCGAAGTCTATGGCCAAAGGACAAAGACAAGAAGATGACTATTCAGCTGATTGTGGAATCAGCTGATAGTACCTGCTGCAGATGAAGACTTAGTGGAAATGTTTTTGACACTTTGAACATTTCCTTTTCCCGCTCAAAGAAGAAGAAAACGATGAAGATCTTCTATTTTGGAATAGAAGATAATGTCAGTACATTATCATCGTTTGTCCCTCCAAGCATGTAAAGAGAAAGTCAACTATTTCTGTACTTATGTAGTACACCTTTCAGTGTGCGTCAGAAAGGGTACCGGAAGTAGTTGACACAAAGTACACTTGGGACAATAACTTGTGCAAGAGCATTTAATGATCCATGGACAAGTCCACCTCGACGAATAATAAGTTTACACGTCGTCTAACTTGTGGACAAAGGAACATGGATCTTGGGCTATAAATAGAGACGTAAATGCTTGCATTTACACACACCTTTACGAATTCATAGCACAAGAACATTCTCTGAGAGTTAGTTATTGTCTAAGTATTAATTCCTGCATAGTTATTACTAGGACATTAATATCAGCTGTTAGTATCAGCTGATATAACTCTCATTGCATAAGTCTTCTAGTTTGAGCGATCTAAAGTGTCATTTCAAGTATAGAGTTTTAGTTAGTGTGTACTATCTATTTCCGCAAACTCTGTACTGTATTAAGCTGTTTTAATAAATTCTTAATCATTGAAATCTTGTTGTTCATTATCTTATCTTTGTTCTCGGTCATAACGCAACACGTTAGTGTTGTTGGGATCCAACAACTGGTATCAGAGCAAGTGTCAAAATTGTTTTCCATCAATTTTGAGCATCTGTTATGGCTGAACCTACATCATCAGATCTTCCATCATTTGGAAAACCTCCTAAACTCACTCAAACCAACTATCCTATGTGGAAAACCCGTATGTTGTCCCACATGGTTACCTATCACCCAAAACTTCAAGATAACATCACGATAGGAAAATATGTTCCCAAAACCCTCATCCCTGGTACTCCTGAAATACCAGAACATTATGTGGTAAAATCTGAGGCTCAATGGACAGACGCTGAAAAACGTCTTGTTCATCTTGAGAATAAGGGTAGGGATATGCTTTTTCAAGCAGTTGGTGATGAACTGTATTATAATATTCAGTTTTGTGACTCAGTTAAAGAGATGTGG
The DNA here is from genome assembly GCA_963853835.1 of Calendula officinalis. NCBI lineage: Eukaryota > Viridiplantae > Streptophyta > Magnoliopsida > Asterales > Asteraceae > Calendula > Calendula officinalis. The sequence goes on along the minus strand of OY970823.1, from coordinate 1,307,281 downwards.
GAGAGGCTGGCTGAAGTTTATGAAGGCACATCTGTTGTGCGTGAACATAACAAAAACATGCTCATACACGATTACGAGCTGTTTAAAGCCAAGCCTAGTGAGACTATAGCTCAAACTTTCAATCGTTATAACATTCTGTTAAACGAGCTGAAGTCTCATGGGGTTGATAAGGACGATATGTCCAAAATGTGTAAGTTTATGGCAGCCTTACCCTCTAAATGGGCTACCATCATAACTTGCATGAGTACATCTCCTACTTTGAAAGATTATACTCTTTCTTCTCTCTATGGTATGTTTCTAAGCCATGAGAGAACGGTACTTAACAAATTTCAACCTCCGAAGGACTCTAAAGTGAGTCCCTCTGGATCTTCAACTGCTCTTGTTTCTCTAAACAAGCCAAGCAGAATCGAATATCCTCCATCCGATGATGAAGCTAACAATACTTCAGCTGTTGGTTTGTTCAACATGCCTGAGGTCAGCATTGAAGAAGTTGATGAAGATAAAGACAATGAAGCCCTTATAACTGAGCTTGCCCTACTTGTTAAAAATAGAAAATTCTTTAAAAACAAGCCTGGCTCCTCAGCTAGAGGCTCTAGTAGCAGATCTATCTCATCAACTGTACCCTCCAGACCTTCTGGAAGTACACCTGATATCTCTGAGATAACTTGCTACAACTGCAATAAGAAGGGACACTATGCTAACGACTGCAAGCAGAAGAAAGCAAGTTCATCATCTTCAACTGGTGAGTCCATTGAAGAAAAATACAAAAAGCTACAAGCCTTCACCAAAAAGATCTTAGAAGAAAAGAAGGCACTTGAAGGCAAAGCTGCTGACAAGGGTCTCGTAGCTGAAACTCATGATTGGGCTGACTCTTGTGAAAGCTCTTCAGATGATGATGAACCAATGGCCACAATGTGTTTGATGGCTCGTGCTGATGATGATGAAAGTATTACAGCTGATGATGCTAGTTCTTATAAATGGGTCAACATCGTTCATAAAAAGGTAACCTCTCTAATCTCTGATGAGGCTACTAAAGCTAAAGATATTGTTGATTCTATTATTTGTGACTTGCACTTCATTGATCAGCTGAGAGGTGAATGTTTGGATAAACACAGTACTATTCTACGTGAAAACACATTTTTAAAAGAACGTTTAATTGACCACAAAACTTTAAAAGAAGATCTTTCTGAAACAAAATTTATAAACTCAGTTCTTCAACATGATCTAAGTGAAAAAGTTAAAGAACTTGAAGCTATTAAAAAGATTTGTGAATCATGGTCTCGTTCATCCAAACATGTGAGTGGATGTGTTAACTCACAAATCCCTAGTCAAGTACAAGCTGTACTAGGAGGAGACTTCCTAGCTGCAGCCGCTGTACCTGACAGCAGTACAGATGATCTGTACTACTCGTCAACTGATGCTTCTGTGCCAGCTGAAGAGTTGGTTTTTGGTTCCTTTGTTAGGTCTACCAAAACCTTTGCTACTGAGATGTCCTCAAAAGATCCTTCTGAAGCCACTGGTGAAGAGTCATCAGCTGACTCTTCTGCCATGGTTGTTAGGACACCTACTGTAGTAATCGTTGAACCAATAAAATCTATCTTGGGTTCAGCACCTGCTGTCGCTTCTGCTAGACCTCAGCAGAAGACTAGCAGAACAGCAGGAAAGAAAACTGTTCTTACATCCTCCAAGGGTGAGCCAGTTGGAGTTCGTACTCGAGCTTCAAAGAACAAATGTAAGAGTGTTCCTAAAAACACTCCAAGTCCTTCTTCAGCTGTGTCTGTCAGACGGCTGAAAGGAAAGGTCAGCAAGCTGACATCACTCGTTCAAACTTTGGCTATCTCTGATAATCAGAAAATGAAAGGAATCTTGGGTCCAGTTCCCAATTCTATTGCCTCGCCCTCTACCCCACTGCAAAGAAACAGAAAATGCTATAAGTGTGGATATCGTGGGCATATGGCAAGTGAGTGTGACAGCACATGCCTGAGACCTTACCAAACCTCAACTTGTGAGCCTTCTGAAAAACCAACACCTGTGAGCTCCAGCGGGAAATCACAAGGACCCACAGAAGTGTGGGTTCCCAAAAAGAACTAACTCTTTTAATTTATGTGCAGGGTGATGAAAGCAAACATGTTTGGTACTTAGACAGTGGTTGCTCGAGGCACATGACTGGATACAAATCCCTGCTGGAAGAGTTTGAAGTTTGTGATGGTCCCTTAGTAGTTTTTGGTGATAATGGTAGAGGCTCAACTGAAGGTTATGGAACCATTTCCAATGGATCCATAAAAATCACAAGAGTTGGTTATGTGAATGGGCTGAAGCATAATCTAATCAGCATTAGCCAACTTTGTGATGCAAAGTTCTCAGTGAACTTTAATGAATACAGAGGAACGGTGACGGATAAAAGTGGAAAGGTAGTATTAGTTGCTCCAAGAACCAAGAATGTTTATACACTTGACATGAATCCTCAAAATCAAGAAGTTTGTCTATTCTCACATTCTACTGAAGAGCTGAATTGGTTGTGGCATAAAAGGCTATCTCACCTAAACTTCAAAAACATATCGAAGCTGGCTAGAGGTCAGCTGGTGAATGGTCTACCACAAATCCGATATGAAAAAGATAAACTCTGTTCAGCTTGTGAATAGGGTAAACAAAACAAAAGCTCCTTCAAATCGAAGCAATGTTTTTCCATCGACAGCTGCCTTCACATGCTCCATATGGATCTTTTTGGTCCTATGAGTACTGAAAGCTTAGGCGGGAAGAAGTATACACTTGTCATCGTTGATGAATATTCACGATACACGTGGTTTATATTCCTTCGTCACAAAAGTGATGCAGCTGATGAAATCATTAAGTTCATCAAAAGGATGGAACTTCTAAATGGGTCCAGAGTCAAGATGCTGAGATCAGACAACGGTACTGAATTCAGAAACAAGACTTTGGATGACTTCTATTCAGATGTTGGGATTTCCCAAAACTTCTCAGCTGCTAGAACACCTCAACAAAATGGTGTTGCCGAAAGAAGGAACAGAACCCTAGCAGAAGCTGCAAGAACAATGCTTGCTAAGTCAAACATGCCTAAGCAATTTTGGGCAGAAGCTGTCAACACAGCTTGTTTTACTCAAAACAGGTATCTCTATGTGAAGAGACATAAGAAAACTTCATATGAGATTTTTCGTCAAAGGAAACCTTTCATCGGTTTCTTCCATGTGTTTGGATGTGTGTGCTTTGTGTTAAACACACGAGATCAGCTAAGTAAGTTTGACTCCAAAGCTGATGAAGCCATTTTCTTGGGATACTCCACTTCATCCAAGGCATATAGAGTTTTCAACAAAAGAAGACAAACGTTGGAAGAGTCCATAAATGTTACTTTTGAAGAACACTCAAAGGCCTTAAACCCCTCCTCTGCTGACTCGTCTGATGCATTTCAGAGATCGGCTGAACCATCTCCTGATGATACAGCTGAAGCATTTTCTGATGCCTTAAATCTCTTTGAAGTACCTATAAATGAATTAGATGAGACATTCCATGATGCTCCTACATATCTTGTAGATATTGCAGCTGTCCAACTAGAAATTCCAACAGCTAGAGCATCATCCAAGGCTATTTTTAAGCCACCTCTTCATACTTCAAGAAGATTTGTTCAAAATGAAGTAAATCATCCTGCTGAGCATTCAGCCGCTCAACAAGGATCCAATTCTGCTGAATCTTCCTCTTCTACAGCTGCTCCTCAATCCAAGTGGACCTCAGAACATCCAATTGAATTAATCATTGGAGATCCACAACAAGGAGTGGTCACAAGAAGTAAAGCATCATGCAATCTCTGCTTATGGTCTTGTTTCTTAGCAACTGAAGAACCGAAAAATATTAAAGCTACTTTAGAAGACTCAAGCTGGATCCAAGCGATGCAGGAAGAACTTAACCAATTCGAGGTCAACAAAGTATGGCAGTTGGTGCCTCCACCAGCTGGAAAGACTATAATTGGTATTAAGTGGGTATTTAGGAACAAGATGGATGAAGAAGGTGTGGTCATTCGTAACAAGGCTAGACTTGTTGCACAAGGATATAGACAAGAGGAAGAAATCGATTTCGATAAAACATTTGCTCCAGTGGCTAGGCTCGAAGCTATCAGAATATTTCTAGCATACACTGCATACAAGAACTTCACAGTTTTTCAGATGGACGTGAAGAGTGCTTTCTTAAACGGGAAGCTGCAAGAGGAAGTATATGTCAAACAACCACCAGGGTTTGAAAATCCTAAGTATTTAGACTATGTGTTTAAATTGGATAAAGCGCTGTATGGGTTGAAACAAGCTCCTCGTGCTTGGTATGATACTCTCTTCACATTCCTCATAGCAAATGATTTCACCAGGGGAAAGATTGATAAAACCTTATTCATTCGCAAAATCAAAGGTGATATCATTCTTGTTCAGATTTATGTGGATGACATAATTTTTGGTGCTACTAATGAAAAACTTTGTAGACGTTTTTCAAAACTTATGTCTACAAAGTATGAGATGAGTATGATGGGTGAATTAACATATTTTCTTGGCTTACAAGTTAAGCAATCTAAAAATGGAATTTTTATAAATAAAGAAAAATATATCAAAGATCTTTTAAAGAAATTTGATATGAATTCATCATCATCTATGAAAACTCCAATGGCTCCTCCAAACAATCTAGATGCTGACATAACTGGGAAATCAGTTGATGTCACATTCTACAGAGGAATCATTGGATCTTTAATCTATCTCACCGCCAGCAGACCAGATATTATGTTTGCTACTTGCATGTGTGCTAGGTATCAAGCTGATCCTAGAGAGTCTCACTTAATAGCTGCTAAACGAATTTTGAGGTACCTCAAGGGTACTCCAAGCCTAGGTCTTTGGTATGCCAAAGACTCCGGGTTTGATCTAATTGGCTATTCAGATTCAGACTTTGCAGGTTGCAAGATGGATAGAAAGAGCACAACTGGAGGGTGTCAGCTGCTAGGTGGAAAGCTAGTCAGCTGGACAAGCAAGAAACAAAGTACTGTTTCTACCTCCACATCTGAAGCAGAATATGTTGCTGCTGGAAGCTGTTGTGCTCAAGTCCTTTGGATGAAGAATCAGCTTGTCGATTTCGATATGAACTTTTGCAAAGTTCCTATCTATTGTGATAACACTTGTGCTATTGCAATCAGCAACAATCCTGTTCTTCACTCAAGAACGAAACATATCGACATAAGGTATCATTTTATTAGAGATCACATAGAACAAGGTGACATGGAACTTCATTTCATTTCAACAGACCTTCAGCTAGCTGATTTATTTACTAAACCTTTAGATGAAAAACGCTTCAATTTTCTGATCAGCGAGCTAGGTATGTTGAATGCTTGAATCAACTGCTGAAGTACTATCAGCAGCTGATAAGTCCACCTTGTCATTTAGTACATTCAGCTGACTAAAACCATTTTGAATTTATCAGTCAGCCGAATAAAATCTCTTAAATAATAACTTATGGTGTTTTATAAGTTAAAACGTTTGGTTCTCCCATAAAAGGCATCTTTTATCCCTATCCACACGTTCTCTGTGGCAAATATTTCCACTCGAGTGAAAATATTTGGCATTTATGGGGACAAGACACCCTGACACCAGAAACGACTCCACTACCTTTCTCTGTCACATCCAACTACCACCTTTGCACGATAATCTACGTGTCTATAGTTGGATTGCAACTATCCATTTATGACCCGGTTTAAATTCAAATATTTACCCAAACCGTCCCATAAACCCCTATAAATACCCATCCTTCTCCTTCACTTCCTCCTCACCACTCTCCTAAAATTCTCTCTCAAAAACCCTAATTCTTTCAAGCTTTTATCTTTCTTCTATCTCCAAAAATGTCGAAGAAATCCACAAAATCTCCTCTCACAAGAGCTGCTATCGAGTTCTCTCAAAACTCGAACCTAGTAGGCAACACTTCCCCACCAAAGGAACTGGCCGATATATATCGACCAATTGGGAAGTTCTTGCGCCACTGCCCTATTCATGGTGCATTCTTCAGATTCACCAAGAGTATCTGCGAACTCTTACGTGATTTCTGGATGTCTGCCTCCGTTTCTGGAGACGACATCACTGCGCAAGTTGGAGATCATCAAATCACCATTACTGTTGATGATTTCCGAACCGCTTGTGGGTTCGACTATCTGCTACATGTCGAAGTATATCAGCAGCCTAAATCTGCTGAGGAAGCTAAAGAGTCTCTGATCCGTATCACTGGATACAGATTAGAAAGTAAAGATGACAAGGTGCAGATCTTCAAGAAGTCTCAGCTGACGAGACCCTGGGCCTATTTCTTCACGCACATCATTCAGTGCATAGGCGGCAACTATGGGTCTCACAACCAATGCAACTCCAGCATGCAAGTCTTTGCTGAAGCCCTAATCACCGGAAAGCAGATTGATTATGGGAGACTGGTTTACGAGAAGGTCAAGGCCAAGCTGAAGGCCAAGGGAACTCACGTTCCTTATCTTCGCTTCTTCACTTTGTGCATCGCACATGTGATGGTTGAGAAGCTGAAGATCGATTATGACGATCTTCAAGGGGAATCGGGTGGAGGTACGTACCTTGGCACACACCATCTTCAACACCAAGAAGGAAGCTGGTAAGGATTTTCCCCTCTCCTCGTACATGCTGAAGATCATTGATGATCGGACTAGATCCAAAAAGGATCAAACAAGGGGCACCACATCAAAAGAATCTGCCCTACAAGAAGGTATGTCCTTTCCTCATCTGAAGAGTTTTCCCTCAACTGGGCGACCATCCCCAGCTGCTGATGGGAAAACCACCACCTCAACAGGGATCTCAATCCCTGAGAATGAGGATTCTGCTGATGCAGATGACTCTCCTCTGGTGGTGAAGAAGCGAGTTAAGCGAGTTACTAATCGCTCTCATTCTTCTTCATTCTTTTTATCATCTTCTCCCACCTCTCTAGCTCCTTCTTCTCCTCTACTGGAGGTAAGAAGGTCTGCTACCCGTGGAGAGGGGATGATAATTGATGATGTTGAGCTGGCGACAACTGCATCATCAGGATTCAGCCGGGATCCGTTGGGTTCTCACTCGAGATCCCAGTTGGAAGGATTACGATCAGAAGCTATGTCAGCATCTGAGAATAATCCTTCTCATTTTCAGATTGGCAGTGCTCATCAAGGAACTCCACCAACAATCGGAGCTCCTAGTCGAACACTCCCGGCTGGTCACATCCTCCTTACCTTTCATCCACTCTCTTCTGCTGATTTCTCAACAAGTCAGCAGACTTCAAAACGGCAATTTCGTTCTTTAGGAGATAGTGCCGGCTCCAACCATCTGCGTAGCTCCTCGACCGATTCATTATCTATCGTTATAACAAGGGAACAAACTCCACAAGCAACCTCAGTCTCTCAACATACTGCTGGTGAAGTTTTCGGCTCAACCCAAGCCACCCGTGAGTCAGCTTCACACACACCACCCCAAACTTCTTCATCACTTTCTGAGTCTTCAGCTGATGATAGACTGACTGGAAACCAAGTCAATCTTAAAGCTATTCTTTCTGTTTCCCACAACGTCACCAGCTTAAACCAGCAGGTGATCGAGGAAACCACACCACCGCCAATGAAGAGACAACTGTACACCCAGTTGTTACTGAGGCACTCACCCAAGCTGCCAGTGATCGGGAACGTACTCGCCAACTGAGCTGTGAGGCAGCCAACAGATCACCCAGTGGAACTCTTCCTCTAGTCTCTATACCAGTATCGCCAGCTGGTGAGACTGAAGTCCATGAGAATCAAACAGCATTTCACACAATGTTTGATTCGGCTGATGAACCCATTCGGCCCTACTATTCGTCTGGTGACGAAGAAGTAGATACTGGACTTCACACTGTTTTGACAGCTGATGACAGCACTTCTGACAGAACCCCAGAAGTTTCAGCTGGACCCAACTCACCCCCATAGTTCCTGAGCATCCCATAGGAGCAATTCCTCCTAACTCAGAAACATCCACTTCCACAGCTGAGGTTACCCCTCCAGCTGAAGACATGTCGGACCCCCTCCCCCAAAGCGTCCAAGTGTCCCATGCTGAATCCAGCAAAGCTGGAGGAAGCATTCCCATCAGAGCCGCTGCTGCTCTGATGTCTAGAGTTGTATCATCCCAGATTCGACCTTGGATGGCCTGGCTGAGTCAGCAGATGGACACCTTTCGCAGGGATGTTCCAAAGAAGTTTTCTACAACTGCTGAGAACCTCTCTTCCAGCATAACTTCTCTGCAAACTGAGTTTCACACTCAGACTCCTCAGCTGGCTCTTCGTGTTGATCAGATTCACTACAACACCAGCGAGTTCATCTCTCTTAAAAAGTACTTTCAGCGAGAGTTGAACTCCATCCGCGAGTCTGACAGAGTCGAGAAAGACAAGCTTCTCTCCGAAGCTCGGGCCACAGAAGCCGAAGTTGCACGACAGCTGGATACCTTATCCTCCAAGGTGACTCCTCTCCGAATAGCTGTCGATCGCCTGACTCTTGCACACTCAAAGCAAGAGTCTCTGCTGACCCATGCTCATAGCCATCTTTCTAAGGCTATTGAGGGGTCCGCTTCTGCTGTGTCCACCAGAATGGACAAATTGGAGACTGAAGTCAGCTCGTTGACTTCTCAAGTCGCTGGTCTCCAAAGCACCCTCAACCTCACTCTACAAAAGCTAAATGAGGGTGCCGCCGCTGTTCATCCTGCTTCAGCACCAGAGAGTACCTTAATTCTTCGGGCACTCTCTGAGGGGGAGAAAGAGCAAGCTACTTCAGCAGGTGAAGAACAAGGTAAACAAAATGCTTCACAACCTATGATCACCTCTGCTGTTGGAGCCAATACTGAAGACATTCCAGCAGGTGAGACCCCAAGATCTCCACCTATCACCTCTGCTGGGATGACAGAAGAAGAAGACGTTTCAGTAGACGAGACTCCGATTCCAACAACACTCGTCACTACTGAAACACCTGAGGTATCTACTTCAGCAGGTGAGACAATCATTCAACCAACACTCACCGCTACTGAAGACCTCAGGACAGAAGACCCCTCAACTGAGCATGTTAAAATCGTTGATTCCTTTAAATCAGTTGAGGGCCCACAAGTCCAAACCCCGCAAATCCAAAACCCCCAGCCCATTATACAGGTGAATCCTCAACCTGCTAAGGGGGAGTCTACGTCTGAGATAGTTAAAGCTCTCCTTTTTGAGGAAGCTGGAACCGCTGCTGATCTTGATGCAGCCATTGCCCTTCAAAGAAAAATACAAGAAGAGCTGTATCAAAGAGTTGAGGCACACAGAGCTGAGAACATTAGATTGTTCAACAAAGTTCTTTGCCATCGTAGACAGGAAGCAAAAATCACCAGCGTAAGGGCCGCCAAGTTTACTCCCAGCTCCCCATTGGAAGTAAAGATAACTAGAGCTGGTGGACCCATTGCGGCGGAAAGGATTCCTCAGAACAAGATCAGCACTCAACTCAACTATGATGAGTGGAAAGAGTTGCTACCAGCTTCCAGATCTGCAAATCAGTCTGAGACGATAATGCAGCTGCAAAACGAGATCAAAGTCGCAACTGTCATCTTCAAGACGCTATGCGACAACATCAGGAGGACATCTCCTGAGTTGGCTGATCGAATACCTGCTGAATTGCGTGATTCTCAAGAAGTTGTTGTCAGAGAACCTACTGATGAAGGCTCCTCAGCAAGAGGGGAGAAACGTAAGTCCGTTCTTCCTGACCCCATTGCTGACTCCAGACCACTTGATATTGGGTCTTCAATCATATTTGCCAAATGACCAAGACTCAATATCACAAAAGCCATACCCACGGGAGTAAACTTTATCCCTGGGCTGATCGTGAAAGAACCAATTTACGGCTTTTGCTATCTGGAGAAGAAGGTGCATTGCTTTCAACGGGCTGATGAGTTGCACATGTGTGATGTTGATCAGCTTTTGATCTATCACAAGACGCTAAGTACCTCCACTGAAGAGGGAAGAGAAATGAAGAAATTAATCAACTCAGCCTTCAACTCACTGTACCGCAATGTCATTGGGGAAGCTATGTCCTAGACATAATAGTTTTTGTTTTTTTTGATTTTCCTTGTACCTTTCATTTTCAATTAATAGAAAATCAAATTTTGTAATATACTTGTAAAAAAAAATTGTAAAAAGATACAAAAGAACCCTAAGGGTCAAAGCACATAAGTATTCAGCTGACTACATCAGCTGAATCATTACAGGGTTACACTTATACAGTTATTCGATTGCATCAAATAGGGGGAGATTGTTAGTCCCAAGAATAAGTAAATAAGATTTGATGATCGATAGCTAAGAAGAATAAATATCAGCTGAAGTATGTATCTCAGCTGAAGCAAGTATATGCAATAACCTTCAGCTGAGTACGTACTTAGCTTTAGGTAAACAAGTCAAATCAGCAGCTATTAACGAGAGTTCATTCGAAGTCTATGGCCAAAGGATAAAGACAAGAAGAAGACTATTCAGCTGATTGTGGAATCAACTGATAGTACCTGTTGCAGATGAAGACTTAGTGGAAATGTTTTTGACACTTTGAATATTTCCTTTTCCCGCTCAAAGAAGAAGAAAACGATGAAGATCTTCTATTTTGGAATAGAAGATAATGTCAGTACATTATCATCGTTTGTCCCTCCAAGCATGTAAAGAGAAAGTCAACTATTTCTGTACTTATGTAGTACACCTTTCACTGTGCGTCAGAAAGGGTACCGGAAGTAGTTGACACAAAGTACACTTGGGACAATAACTTGTGTAAGAGCATTTAATGATCCATGGACAAGTCCACATCGACGAATAATAAGTTTACACGTCTTCTAACTTGTGGACAAAGGAACATGGATCTTGGGCTATAAATAGAGACGTAAATGCTTGCATTTACACACACCTTTACGAATTTATAGCACAAGAACATTCTCTGAGAGTTAGTTATTGTCTAAGTATTAACTCCTCCATAGTTATTAATAGGACATTAATATCAGCTGTTAGTATCAGCTGATATAACTCTCATTGCATAAGTCTTCTAGTTTGAGCGATCTAAAGTGTCATTTCAAGTATACAGTTTTAGTTAGTGTGTACTATCTATTTCTGCAAACTCTGTACTGTATTAAGCTGTTTTAATAAACTCTTAATCATTGAAATCTTGTTGTTCATTATCTTATCTTTGTTCTCGGTCATAACGCAATACGTTAGTGTTGTTGGGATCCAACAAACCATATGTCAAGAACCCAAAGCTACCTTGACATGCATAAAATGGAAATAACATGAACGAATGTACTTTTCTTAAATTCAAAATTTTGAAAATTATAAAGTAAACTCACTCAAGATTGAGAATAAATTCAAGATGCCAAGGCGAGCTTGATAACTAAAAGTTATAAAATTTTAAAACCAAAGATTCAAGTACATTTTCTCACTATATGAGATTAAAATCAAGAAAACCCAAGTTATCTTGATACTTGAAACAAAATAAATCAAAACATTTATATCCAAAAAACTTTAAATTTCCAAATATCTCATACAATGAGACTATATTCAAGATACCAAAGTAATCTTGATATGTATAAAATGGAAATTATGAAAAGTTTATAAAATATTTTCTCAAACAAATTCTTTATAATTGAAGAATAACAAAAATATTATTAAATATAAATAAAAAATATTTGATTTCCAAATAGTCTCACAAATTGAATCCATATGTCAAGAAGCCAAAGCTACCTTGAGATGAAGAAAATGGAAATCAAAATCACTTACAAACTAATGTAATTTTTGGTATTTTAATAATCAACAAATTTCACAATGATATACAAATGTTTGTAAGATTTATTTCAAATATCATCTCTAATGAGAATCAACTCAAGAAGCCTATGACTATCTTGAACCTTACAAACAAATATGATTGCAAAACATATGATTAACAACAACAATTCTCACAATTATAAATTTTAAATCCAAAATTGTTTTAAACGATTTATCAAGTTATTTAAAATCAACCTTTAAAAACTTGATATAATAAACTTTAAATCCAAAAATTTGATTTAACAATTTAAACAAAACAAAATTGGAAATTTTTTCTAAAACTCAATTGAACCTTTTTGTTTTATAAAACGTTTCAATCACCACTTTTTCCGAATCTATGTTATTAGCGAGCAAAATGCGAAAAATATTTATTTTCCAACCGGTATTAGCTTAGAGAGGAAAAATCTATTTTAAGTTTGTAGGAGCTAATACCAATTTTCATTAAATAAAATACAATACAATAGGGAGATAACTAAAACAAATACAAGATTGAAACAAGAATATGTAGAAACAAAGATGAAACAAGTTTTGGTTGAGTCTCGTGAAATTCAAGATCCCCTTAAAACAGATTCGTCGTCTATCTCCCAGGGTAAAACAACCGAGTAGTTTTACACTACCGAATATAATCCAAGCCAGAACACGTATCGAAAGTTCTTGTGTTTAAGGATCACTAAAATTGGAGAGAGCAAATTGTGATGCTTGTAAGTGAGTAGGAAAGTATATGAATTTGTGTGTCTTACAAATGAACCATACCATCTCTATTTATATTAGAACATGGTCATGGGTATAATGACCTTCATTAATGTCATTATGGTCATTATTTCAATTCAATACAAAGAAAAATAAAACCACTAATTCAAATATATATTTTAATGACAAACATTAAAATATAAAAACCCGGGAGACGAGCGTGGATAGGTTCAAGTTCCCACTAGTTCATTAGTTTTATTTTTTTGGTCCATACACCCCACTTTGAGAGTCGATATCTCATTCACCACAACTACATTTTGGACATACCAACCATTAATTATATATAATAAAATATATAATTATAAGTGTCCAAAATTTTCCAACAATCATTTCCATTAATCCACTATATTCCCAGATTTATATCCGTTAGGGTATAATGGACTTAGTCAAGTTGATACGCTACAAATCTTGAAGTCGACTCAATTATATATGTAATTCAATACTGACACGATCGAGTGTTTATTTCAAAGGTCGAGTTTGATTAATTTATATGATAGATGCTTTCGACATCAGCTTAGCTGGACCTTACTAGGATATCACTTATAACTTATGAGTATAAAATGTTGATTAGAGTAAATTACAAAACTTGTCCATGTGGTTTTTTTTTTTTAATTTTGTGATTTTGTCCTTTTACTTTTCATTTGGGTTTTCGCACATATATTTTTTAATTTCGTCTTTTTTTTTGTCTCTTTGGTTTTCAAATGTTATTTTATTCATCTACTTTTTACTTAAAATGACTAAAATACCCTTATTTTTATCTTTTTTGAATTTCTTTTCTTCTCCGCTTATCTTTTTTTCGACGATCTCAAATCTTAACACCCCCCACCCCTGCTCTCTTATAGGAATCGTACTTGCTGAGGCACTAGAGAAAGAATCAATACACACAAGATGAATGTAACGACCGTAATTTTTCGTTTGTAATTTCGTATATTTAATTCAGGATTTATACGAATTTCGTTATTTATGTAAGTTTATGTTTACCGTTATGTTTTATCAAGTGTTTGATTGTTTGAGACTTGGTATAACCAAATATGGGTCAAGTCTTGGATGGAAACAAGTTTAAAGACCAAAAATCTGCGTAAAACAGCCCTCGTGGCGCGAGTGAGAAACAGAGAATTCGGGGACCAAACGCGAGAAGCTAGCGTCGAGCTCGCGACGCGAAGCCGACGCGAGGGAGGCGCGAAGTCTAGAAAGGTTGGTCCTTCGAACGTGAAGCAAGGGAGAAGGCCGCGTCACCTCGCGGTGGGCGCGAGCCCGGTGCGAAGTGTGTCTAAACTATAAAAGCTTGAGTGTAGGCTAGGGTTTCATTACACCTACGACACCTACAACCCTAGCAGCCGAAATTAAAGGATCCTTGGGGCGATTTTAGAGGTTTAAAACTCAATTCTTCACCATCTTGAAGGATTTGATCATCAAGGGTAATGATTCTTGATTATCTTGCTTATCTACCTTGATTGTAAGCTTTATTTGGGTAAAAATGGTGGTTTGGATAACCAACCATGTCATCTTTGGGGAAGATGACTAAACATGGGTGTAGAGCACTCATTGTAAGCTTGTATTCAATGTGTAGAAGTTGGATTTGGGATTATTGATGGAAATCTTGAACTAGGGTCTAAGATTCCACCAAATTGGATGAACTTGGTGGTTAGGAATGTCAATATGGATTAATTAGTAATTGGTTATTGATAATAACTAGTTATTGTAATGATATTGATGTTAGGTCACGAAGACCTTGTGATTGAAAGTACTTATTTGATTAAGAAGTAAGCATTGTGTTGATTAACATAATTTTGGGATAATATTGTTAAGGTGAGTACATGTGATCTTTTCTGAGTACATAGCAAAGTGATTTTCATAGTTAAATGATTAAACAAGTTTTACTAGTCCTTATTAGATAAATGATTTAATAAAGAAAATGATTGATTTGTGAGTACATGAATTGAATTGTTTATTGACTTCATTTAGTTACCACGAGTATGTTGTAATTTATGATTTGGAGCATTGGCTTAAGTTGATGAATTTTTTTGTGCTAGCTAAACAATTGGATCCTAGATAACCCACACAAGTTGGGGAAGTTAGTGACACCTACTTGGGGCGGTACCACCCTACGCAAGGGTAGTTTGTCGAGAAATAGATAACCCGGAAAGCGGGGGAGTTTGAGATAACCCGGAAATTGAGGGAGCAATAGATAACCCGGAAACGAGGGAGTTTACCTAGATAACCCATATCGGGGAAATTTGTTTCGGGGAGGCCCGTTATATATGTGTGGACTTATGGCAAGACTTAGAGTATGATTGACTATGTGCGATGTGATATTTATTTAAATATTATTTTATTGCAATTATTTCTAACCGGGTATAAAACCCATGTTTCTCACGAGACAATTTAGTCTCACGTACTACTTTTCTTTTTGGCTATGTACTCAGGTTTGGGAGCTAAGGATTAGGCGGCCGTACTTATAGCATTGGATGATTATGCTCGGTGTACGTATTTAATTTTCTCTAGACTTAGCTTTGATATTATTGTAACACTAGTTTTGGCACTTGTTAATCATTTCAAATGTTTTGTTTAAACCATATTTTTGGATATTGTGGATTTTATTGGTTAAACTTTATTTATTTAAAAAAGTTTAAATTATTTGAAAATTTGAGGTGTTACAATGAAAGCCAGCCACAATAATCACTCAAGGGGTGGTGATAAAGGCCACTCGTGACCGCGGTGGAGGTGGCCGCATGCTCTATTTCAGATGAAGGCCATTTAATGAAGAAGAATATGCACTAAGATTAAAGGCATGGATGTCTATTTTGGTTGGTCATCAATGATAGCTTCTGGGATTTTCGTTCAAAGATCTTGAATTCAAGACTTGTTCGAAGCATTCTTTAGAGAACAAAAAAGGTGGTGGGGTTAATTCTAAAAAAAAGGAGATAATTTGAGGAAGACATATTGGCCCGTTTGTATGTCACTACATGACACGGACCACTAACTAAGTAACTTGCTGTTAAAAAAACAAAAGCATATATGTTTTGGTTGCGTAAAAAGAGGAGACGGATAGTACTGAAATATAAAAAAATATAAAAAATAATTTAAAATAAATGATATGTGAAGATGATAGAGATAAAACTCATAAAATTCATAAGTGTATAAAAAAAAAAATGAAATAAAAAACATATGTATAAAATCATAAAATTTGGAATATCTTAGAGATAATATGTGTAATTTACTCTATTGACTAACTTGATACGTTGAAGCTCAACTTAACTTGATACGAACATACATAAAGGTGAAAATGTAAAATTGCAGTAGCTCAACTAGGCTCGCGAGGCTTACGAGCAAGGTATTTTCATACTCGGGCTTCACATGAATGTCTACTTGAATAGGTCAAGCTCGAACTCGTTCTGATATAAATTGCGTTAATATCGAGTATTTTCCGTATCGAGTCCAAGTACCTTGTGAGTTTGCTCGCCACACTTACAACGTCCCTAATATCCACAGTCATTCCATCCTTATACTATCTCTGTATCATAATAAGTGATGCATTTTACATGTATGTGTGTTTCAAAAAAAGTGACACACTTTAAAATTTGCCTTATTTGGTAAAATAGTGACACATATCTCTCATTAACTATCCATTTTAATATAGTGAAATTTGCCTTATTTGGTAACACAATCGTGACAGCCCGAGCCAGCTACAGTTCGGTCCCGACGTCCATAAAATCACTATAATGATTACGGGTAAAAAACTAGTCGACAATGAAAAGAAGTAGGTAAAAAAATGACCACGATAACTGCACAACCCGAGCCTTCCTTGCTATGAGTCGACGGGATATCAATAACACTCGTAGGCGACATTCTGCTTATCACGGCGCATAAAATTATTGGATTGTGAAAATTTTGGGATCTCTGACGTATTCTAAATATTACACTAAGGCGATACTAACTAGGGCAATTGTTCTAATCTAAGAACAATGAAACTTCAGGATATGAGACTTGTTTTGTAAAAGTTTTGTTTTTCCCAAAAATCTTTTGTAGTTATAGACTAGGCTTGCTAATTCACTATAACTTAAGCTCTGATACCAATCTGTCACACCCTGCCAAAAATGAGTTTTACTTCATTTAAAATGTTTTGCGGAAGAACGGAGGTGTAACGTTAATGACAACATAGCAAAAATTAAGTAAACAAACAACCACGCAATAACAAAATAAAAACAGTTTGTCTATCGAAAAATAGAAAGTTTCCAAAAATAGCATGTTTCCTAAAATAGAAATTATTTGAAAACAAAATGATTGTTCGTAAACTTAATGTTTTATTCATGGCTCACGACAATCAACTGCTCATATCCTCCAGTCTCACTTGCACCTAATCACCTGAAAAACATAAATATAAAAGGGTCAACAATAATGTTGAGTGAATCCACAGGGTTAATGCTAATGGTAAAAGTATTATGTTTGCTACCCAAAATGATTGTTATGGAAATACTTTTATAAGTGAAAAAGTATAAGTTCAACACTAATATGTTATGATAAATAAACATGGAAATGAAGTGTAATCGTAGAAGATCTACAATTACTAGTTTTGTTTATGAAAATGTGTTGAACAATTTGTTATGTTTGACATCACATGACTGTTATCCCCAACATGTAGCTAGTCTATTGAGTTAATATACCAACCCCTAAGTCCACAATCAACACTTCAAGTTCTTTTATGGATATACACTCCCGAAAGATGTCTTGTATAACCAAGTAGTGATCAAATAATGTTGGGAGGATGAGTGTTAGCCAATGTTACTATCCGCATATCCATGGTCTAGATCCACTAGTTAATGATTGCTGGTAACCTTAGTCTAGTATAATAATTGTTTGTCATGCCAACGCGATAATGAAAATGTAATGATGTTGTACAGTCATAGTAAAGTAGTAGCATTTTTTATGTTTTCCACCCCAATAATTTATAAAACACTAAAAGTAGTAAAAGGGGCTGTGGACTCACCTGGGCAAAGCTTAGCAACTTGATAGGACAGAGGACTCCTTCACAGACTGTAACACCCTAAAAATTATTGTAATTGAATTAATTGTACCGTATTAAATAAATTATGTGATATCTATTTATTTGAAACTTATATGTGTTATGTTACGTGATGTGTATTTAATTCGATTAATTTAATTACTTAGCGTTTCAATAATGACAAGAGCCTCATTTAATTAATCTCGAGGATTAATTGATAATAACTAGTGTGTTATTCGATTATGTTAATTAAATTATGAGCATTGATTAACCTAGTTAATGTGTAAAGTTTTTCCCGAGTCTCACAATTCTATTGCATGTGGTGTGTGATTCAAACTCGAGGTCGGCCTTTTGGCCAAGGCCTCCCTTAATCGTTTCCTGATCCATCTCCAAGTCTAAACTCGTGTTTTCCTTCTTCAAAATCCGGTCCCTTGCTAGGCTAAGTTAAATTATTTATTTTTCTTGAAGCCCGACTTTTATTTGCTCACTTCTAGCCCAACCGGAAAAATTAAAAGGGCTTGAGGCCTTGGCTCGTTTCCTTGCATGCTAAGTATTTCCTTCTTCCCTTGCCAGCTATCAAGACCGACACCTCCCTAAACCCTAGTATTCATTTGGCAATTCCCTCACCACAAACCCCCAAACAGTCGTCGTCTTCCTCTTGGCTTATTGGGGTCGTCGATTGCAAGCTGTCAAAGGAGAACTCCTTCATTTTTGTTCTTTCATCCGATCGCAAGTGAACCATGGCATCTATTTCTTGTGGTGGAAGGTTAAGCAAATTGGTGATAAAATGGAAGCAGCTCACGTGTTATTCTTGTGAAATCTCGAGAGGTGCATAACGTTTTTTTAGATGGTGGAGGATTTATCTAAGGTGTGGCGGTGATTGTCTTTGTGGTGACACATGGAGGCTTTTCAAACTCATAAAGATTGTAGCAGGCAAGTAGGTCACAAAAGTCAAATTCGACGTCTTTTTATTTTGTTTCTCCTGCCGGCAAAAGACAATGAATCATGGATTAATTTCATGGTGATTTATTGATTAGCGTGCATGGATTTTATTTAACCAAGCTAGCTAGCTCGTCAAGCATTTCCCTTATGTGCAATAACGAGTGATCAGAGTGCCGGGTTTCTTGTTGATGGGATCGAGCAGCTGTAGGCGAACATCAAAGATCGACGGGTTTGTTCCATAAGTAGGAGTGGTTGGGCAATTGATCAAGCCGGGAAGAGAGTTTCGGTAGTCCTCAATCTTCTTATCTATTATCCTGAATTTTATCATGTATTGGGCAGGTTTGAATCGAGCAGGGCAGAACCGGGCTGAATAGTTATCGTGATCGTTTATTGATTCCTTTTTGTCGAGTGGGGCAAGATTAATTCTTTTTTTTTATGAATTGATAGTGGTGGTTCCGTTTTGGCGTTCCTAGGTCATCCAAAATATGAGTCTTTGTTTCATTCAGTTCTGTTTCGGGTTTTGGGCTGCTGAATTTATTAGTGTCGGGTCTAGGGGTTGGGTAAAAGCCGTAGTCGAGAGGCTAAACGTTTTGATAACCGAAAAACCGGGAACCGAACCCGTAGGGTTCTTGGTTCCCTAAACCGATATAGATTTCAAAATAAAATAATAGATTAATGGTAAACATGTTTCTGAGATTAAAAATGAGTATTGGGACTGACGGGTGTCTCGGGAATAGACGGGTTGTCGTCGGGATTCAAAACGGGTTATATTTAACATGCTGAATTTTGTCAGAA
The DNA here is from genome assembly GCA_963853835.1 of Calendula officinalis. NCBI lineage: Eukaryota > Viridiplantae > Streptophyta > Magnoliopsida > Asterales > Asteraceae > Calendula > Calendula officinalis. The sequence continues at coordinate 1,287,945 of OY970823.1, read as the reverse complement.
TCTGTCTTCTGAGTTCGGGTCTATTTTTATCATACTTAAGATATGTTTTTGGATTTTTGGCCCATGCTGGTCTCTAGTTTTCTGAGTCCTCTTTCCGTTTCCGCTGACGTCTCGTCAATCTGATTTACCGTTTAAAAGTTATGACTGTTTTATTTAGCTGCTATCAGAATTTCTATCTGTTCCGTTATTCTGTTTTGTGAGCCGGTTTTGAGACCCTTAGAATCGGAATTTGGGCAGAAGCCACTTGACAATGTTTTGTTGTTTTCGTGGTTAAAATATGGGGAAAATCTAATGAACGGTTTGGGAGTTATGACCGTTCCCGTGAGAGTGTTGAGTGCTGTTTAGTTTCTGCTGAAACTACCTTTGAGTCTAATCCTAACCCGAGCTTCATTGTGCTATGTAGGACCTCTTAGGACTTGATTAGAGACACTCCTCTGCACCGAGGATATTTAGGAGCATACGTCTATTCGAGGTGGGTAATCTCACTATAAACTTGTACTTACTTTCGATTCATGATTTTGTGCTATGTGTTGTGAATTGTCTTGTTGATTGAGCTTGAGTATTGATTGTGTGATTTATTTGAGTTATCTGTGATTTGAGTTATCTGGAGCCTGAGTTATCTGAGTTTTGAGTTCTTGAGTTAAAACATTAAACATAATATACTTGAGTTGTCTTGGCACCGAAGAGTACTGGTGCCAGACGTTTTGACTCAACACCGAAGAGTACAGGTGTTGAGCCTTGAGTTGTGTGAGGCGGGTCGAGGTTGATCTCTCGTCCCAAGTCACACAAGCGCGCTATATAAATTTAAATCTGAGAAAATAAACTTGAGTAATTGAGAATTGAGTAGAGTCTCTAGGGATCACTTATGTGGCTTGAGTTTTTTGTATTTATTTGTTTATTTTGATATTATTCACTCAGCGGTGGCTGACCCCCAATCACTCCCCCCATTCTACAGGTACTAGCAAGGGCAAAGAGAAGGTCAATGGTTGATGAGCTGCGTTTCTATTTTTATATTTACGTATTTGGATTAAAACCTTTATTTCGAGTCAAACATGTTTTGTTTTAAAATCTTTTATTATTCCGCATTTAAACCACGAGACAGTTTTATATTTTTATTCATGAGTTGGGACCTTTGAGTTACTTGTACTCTTGGGGAAATTGTTTATTTTATTATTTAAAAAAAAATCTTTTAAATTTCCCCTGATTTTTGGGTCGTTACAAGTTGGTATCAGAGCTCTGGCTTGAGAGAATTGGGTTCACAAGGGGTGGATTCCAAACTCAAGTCGAAGCACGAGTTTTCAAAATGAGTTTTTCAAAAGTGTTGTTAAAATGAGTCCAAATCCAAATCGAGAAACAGCGCATCACGATGACCTTATGCCTCTAGTACTGATTTATGAGTTATTTAGTTTATTTAAAACGTCGCGAGTGACATTGATTACTAAGAGAATAAAAGAGAATTAACTTGAGATGAGCGTGAATTGTGCGACTATACATAGATATATATATACTATACTTGTTATGTGAACTACTTGTTATGTGGATGGTATGAGGATGGGAGATCGTGGAATTTTTGAAACTGGCTCGAAACCATGACATGGGTAGGTGTGGATAATAATAGAGGGCCCCTATTATTATACGCACATAACTCATGCCTATGTTTCGAAAAGGATTCAAGGAGACCATTCATCAAGCATCTAAGTATCATTAAAACCCTCAATTATTTTATATAAGTAGAAAATTAAATCACTACAAGAGATTTATGATAAAAAGTGCAATCAATTGAATAAGAGAATCATCAAACACGAATTGATAAAGAGTTATCAAAACATGTCAAGAGAGAGACTAATAAACCAAATTGGGTTGAATTCGTTAAATGATTTAATTGAGTTATCGAGAATGATTGAACAATCGTTAAGCAAAATAAATGAGAAAATAAGGAAAAATGTTAAATGATAAGGAGTTATCCAAACAAATCAAGTGAAGGTTTATAACACCAAATTGAGTAAGATTCATTAATTATAAATTGTTATCTGGGTAATGTAGAAGTAAATTAAATGTTTGGAAATAGAGAATAAGTAATGCGTTTTGAGCGAGAAATTATGAATTATGAGAAATTAATAAATTAAGAGATGAATGAGCGTTTATTTAAACGAATTAAATGGGAAATTATACTTAAAGTTATAAGTAACTACTAATTTGAGTCAAAATGTTTGATCTAATAAATAGTTGTGCCGAATAAATATAACTGGTTATTCAAAGTTTTCAGTAAAAAAAATAATAAAAAAAAATAGAGAATTAGGTTTTATTAGTAAATGACATCAAATGACTGGAATTGTTAATGGAGTAATAAGAAGTTGTGCAATTAATTGAGTAAGAGATAAAACTATGATAGGGTTAATAAAAGTTGTAAAGCTAAAATATCATTGATTGGATGAGATGAGAAACCCAAGACAAGTTAATTAATGAGTTAATTGACAAAAGAAAATTTACGAGATTTGTTCACTACGAATAAAATGAGAATTCTATTTAACGACAAATTGTTACATGGTTATAATAATACCAAACACGCTATGAGTAAGCTAAAATGAGAATTTAAAACTCAAATTTGAACAAGAAATAATCGTGAATGTGTAACGCGAAATAAAGATTTGTGGTGCTAATAAATTTAACGAGCTTGACTTATGAGAAATCATCAAATGACTAATTGTTAATGAGGCAATGATAGAGAAAAGTTATAATTGAAAAAAACCCAATGCGAATCAATAAACCGAACTATCAAGTGTTCGTAACGAGTTCTATGAGATTTTGAGTGCCAATTCCAAACTCGGGGACGAGTTTTCTCCAAGTGGAGTTGAGTATGAGTAAATTAAGAGATTTACCAAGAGAAGATTTTGTTATGTGATATTTATAATTGTTATTGTTATGTGTATATATATGTGCATATAATCGTATAGAGAATTATAAGAGTGACTAATTAATCGAGAAATTATCCTGTGGGAATATGTGAGATACAAAGAGATTAATAAAACATGAGAATTTATTCAAGTCAAGTTAAATGAGAAAAACATAATTATGAAAAGTTATTAAATTCAGTCGAGAAAGTTATTGAACCAAATTATTGTCTTGAGTATTACACATTATTGAGTAATAATTAATTATCGAGGGTAATGGTGCAAACGAGAAGTGACAAGTATATAAGAATAATAAATGACGAGAAATTATGAAATTCGAGCAAGTGGAGTTGAGTGGTGGTAAGAGGGAAAACTACCAATAGTAAGAATGCGAATAGAGAATAATTATAAAGTTGTGAATTATTAAATTCGTATTATTGAACTAATAGAGATTTATAAATCGAACTAAATGTGAAAAATAAAGTTTGTAAGTAGTAAATTAAGAGAATTACCAAGAGAATATTTTGTTAAGTGTTATTAGTGAGCATATATGTGCATAAAACTGACTAAAAGGTTATAAGGGTGATTGCTTAATCGAGAAATTATTCCTGTGGGAATATAATGAGATGAAAAGAGATTATTAAAATACGAGAATTTATTATGAAATATTCAAGTCAAGCTAAATGCGAAAAATATGATTATAAGAAGTTATTAAATCCATACGAGAAATTTTGAGCCAAATCATTGTGTTAAGTAAAATATATACATGTGACTAGGGAATTTGTAAGAATAATTGAGAATAATTAAATTGGTGCAAATGAGAAGTGACAAATATATAATCATATAAATAACGAAAAAATTATGAAATTCTAGTAATGAGAATGTTAACAACGAGACGGTCATGAGAAGATCGCCATAATAAACTATGGGAAAGACTTATTATTATTGAGAAACTATTGAACTATAAGAAAATTAATAAATCAAGTCAAACGAATGAATGATTAAAATGAACCAAATAATAAAATTTTATTTATGAACAAATACTAAATTGAAACTAAGGGGGAACGTTAAGTTAAATTATTAAATTAAATGTCATGAAATATTACACTTTATTGATCAAGTATAAAATCAAGAATAATTATTGAGATGAGCAAATGAGAAAAATATTAAGTGAATTAAGTAATATGATGCTATGATTTCTTAAATCGAGAAAGCTTTAAACATACAAAATAATGGGGAAACTTTTTAGTTGAGAATGAGAATTAACTGAGTAATTAAATACACGCGGATTAATGAGATAAGTAATTGACGAATTGGCTAATCAAGTAAAAACAAAAACAAAAAAATAATATTAAATTGAGATGTTTGAAACTTAAAGATAACATGAGATTTATAAGTGGACAATTAGTCAGATTGATCAGGAGACAAATTAAACGAGATCAAAGCGAGAAGTTAATTAACGAACTAAATGATAAAATCATTACACGAGTTGATGAGTATCATTAAAATGAGTTGAACGAGCAATATTAAAAAGTGTCAACGAGAATTTGTTAAATACGAGTTAACAAGAGCACTAATAATGCAACTTAAAAGAGAAATTATATGTTCGAGTATTCTAATAATTATATTTGATCACGTGAAAAATCGTAAAAGCGAGTAAATGTATACCTTGTGTTGACTACCGGAAGTCATTAAAACGAGATTTGAGTTTAAATTGATAATACAACTTGCGTTGAGCTAAAAACAAGTTGTAGAGATTTGAGATGAGTGCATTTGAGTATATGCAAATTGAGTAAGAGGCATGAGTTGCCTACCATCTGAGGTTTATGTGTGATAAATACAATTATGTGAATTATGTACTTGTTATGTATCGTTTGATAGCGGTGTGAACCGCTAAATTGTTCATTTTGCTAAAAAACAATAATAATAATAAAATAAACTAATTTCCTGTAGAGTAGAGGACATTGAGACGATGCTTATTGGTAGATATTTCCAATAATAAGATTTTTATATGTTGATAAAATGTAAAAGTAAAATTTGTTAGAACTGTGCGGGAAAGTTTTTCCCCTAAAACCTTATTTACATCGCCGTGAGAGGGCCGATTATAATTGCGAACACGGATTGGATGACCGAGTACTACACCGAGATCATCTGTCGCCATAAACCAAACCGTAACAAATCTCCAAGTGGAGTTGAATCGGAGATTCAACACAACGTTAACCGCTGGGTGCAGCAACTGTGTTCGACTACGAGAGCAAGAGTGTTGGATTTTGGTGGGTTCTAAAACGCAGCGGAAATGTAAATTTAAAATTTTAATTTAACCACCAAGATCCACCAATGACCGAATCTCTAAACCCAAATCGTGCAACAAAGAAGAGAAAGAGAACATCATACCCTCGAAGACACCCGCAAGAATAGTGATGAACTCTTAAATGGATGAAGGTCACGAAGTCGTTCCCCTCTACCGTTGATCCACACCGAGTGAGCGATTCCTTCCAAGTTGCTAACCCGACACCGAAAAAGCTCAAGAAATCTTCTTAGATTTTCGGTAACCAAACACTTGTATTTTTAGAGAGAAAAACGAATTGCATTAACCCCTAATCAACCTCCCACATCTCTCTTATATAGATAAGAGAGCATGTGGAGGTGGGTGGAAAAGCTCTACATGCATTGGACCAAAGAGTGGTCCAATAGAATTAAAGCAAGCATGTGGAGAAAAGTAGTGGCTTTCCTTCACATGCATTGGACCATTAAATGGTCCAATGAAATAAAAGCCACTTTTATTTCTCCCAACATCTTTATTTATCTCTCTTAATTTAAGTGTTATCGGAAAGGAATTCCCCTGGCGTGTGACCCGATAGGCTCGTGCATCATCGGCCATGATACCCGTACATGTGTGTCGGTGGGCACTAAATTCTGACAATTTAATCACTTATGATTAAGCTGTCACGAGTCCGGCAGTTTAATCACCAATGATTAAGTTGCCACGAATCTGACAGTTCAATCATCAATGATTAAGCTATTACAAATCTAACACTTTAATCACCAATGATTAAGGTTACGATTCTGACAGTTTAATCATCGATGATTAAGCTATTACAAATCTAACACTTTAATCACCAATGATTAAGGTTACGATTCTGACAGTTTAATCATCGGTGATTAAGTCACGAATTCTAACAAAGAGGACGCCTTCCGCAGAGCATCGTGAATTGTTTTGTACTTATTATCGACATCCTTTTCTGTTAGAGATAAACCGAGATATTTGGGGAGCATTCCGTTTCGTTTTATTATTATATTCTTTCTGAGCCTGATCATTTTGCGCCACTAGAGCTGGAAGATTCGTGTAAGCAAGAGCCGGAGTTTATGCTGGTCGAGTGGATCACCCTGACGAGTTATTTTATTTCATAACCTTATCATTCTTTTTTTCTTCTAATGCGGATGTGTGTCATTGACGAGCCTGTGATTGAGACGCGAAATTTTTACCCGGAGCTTCTTCTGAGCCATGACTTCGGGGACGAAGTCTATTTTTAAGTGGAGTTGAGTTGTAACACCCTAAAAATTATTGTAATTGAATTAATTGTACCGTATTAAATAAATTATGTGATATCTATTTATTTGAAACTTATATGTGTTATGTTACGTGATGTGTATTTAATTCGAGTAATTTAATTACTTAGCGTTTCAATAATGACAAGAGCCTCATTTAATTAATCTCGAGGATTAACTGATAATAACTAGTGTGTTATTCGATTATGTTAATTAAATTATGAGCATTGATTAACCTAGTTAATGTGTAAAGTTTTTCCCGAGTCTCACAATTCTATTGCATGTGGTGTGTGATTCAAACTCGAGGTCGGCCTTTTGGCCAAGGCCTCCCTTAATCGTTTCCTGATCCATCTCCAAGTCTAAACTCGTGTTTTCCTTCTTCAAAATCCGGTCCCTTGCTAGGCTAAGTTAAATTATTTATTTTTCTTGAAGCCCGACTTTTATTTGCTCACTTCTAGCCCAACCGGAAAAATTAAAAGGGCTTGAGGCCTTGGCTCGTTTCCTTGCATGCTAAGTATTTCCTTCTTCCCTTGCCAGCTATCAAGACCGACACCTCCCTAAACCCTAGTATTCATTTGGCAATTCCCTCACCACAAACCCCCAAACAGCCGTCGTCTTCCTCTTGGCTTATTGGGGTCGTCGATTGCAAGCTGTCAAAGGAGAACTCCTTCGTTTTTGTTCTTTCATCCGATCGCAAGTGAACCATGACATCTATTTCTTGTGGTGGAAGGTTAAGCAAATTGGTGATAAAATGGAAGCAGCTCACGTGTTATTCTTGTGAAATCTCGAGAGGTGCATAATGTTTTTTTAGATGGTGGAGGATTTATCTAAGGTGTGGCGGTGATTGTCTTTGTGGTGACACATGGAGGCTTTTCAAACTCATAAAGATTGTAGCAGGCAAGTAGGTCACAAAAGTCAAATTCGACGTCTTTTTATTTTGTTTCTCCTGCCGGCAAAAGACAATGAATCATGGATTAATTTCATGGTGATTTATTGATTAGCGTGCAGGGATTTTATTTAACCAAGCTAGCTAGCTCGTCAAGCACTTCCCTTATGTGCAATAATGAGTGATCAGAGTGCCGAGTTTCTTGTTGATGGGATCGAGCAGCTGTAGGCGAACATCAAAGATCGACGGGTTTGTTCCATAAGTAGGAGTGGTTGAGCAATTGATCAAGCCGGGAAGAGTGTTTCGGTAGTCCTCAATCTTCTTATCTATTATCCTGAATTTTATCATGTATTGGGCAGGTTTGAATCGAGCAGGGCAGAACCGGGCTGAATAGTTATCGTGATCGTTTATTGATTCCTTTTTGTCGAGTGGGGCAAGATTAATTCTTTTTTTTTTATGAATTGATAGTGGTGGTTCGGTTTTTGGCGTTCCTAGGTCATCCAAAATATGAGTCTTTGTTTCATTCAGTTCTGTTTCGGGTTTTGGGGTGCTGAATTTATTAGTGTCGGGTCTAGGGGTTGGGTAAAAGCCGTAGTCGAGAGGCTAAACGTTTTGATAACCGAAAAACCGGGAACCGAACCCGTAGGGTTCTTGGTTCCCTAAACCGATATAGATTTCAAAATAAAATAATAGATTAATGGTAAACATGTTTCTGAGATTAAAAATGAGTTTCGGGACTGACGGGTGTCTCGGGAATAGACGGGTTGTCGTCGGGATTCAAAACGGGTTATATTTAACATGCTGAATTTTGTCAGAATCTGTCTTCTGAGTTCGGGTCTATTTTTATCATACTTAAGATATGTTTTTGGATTTTTGGCCCATGTTGGTCTCTAGTTTTCTGAGTCCTCTTTCCGTTTCCGCTGACGTCTCGTCAATCTGATTTACCGTTTAAAAGTTATGACTGTTTTATTTAGCTGCTATCAGAATTTCTATCCGTTCCGTTATTCTGTTTTGTTAGCCGGTTTTGAGACCCTTAGAGTCGGAATTTGGGCAGAAGCCACTTGACAATGTTTTGTAGTATTCTGAGTCTAGTTTTCGTGGTTAAAATATGGGGAAAATCTAATGAACGGTTTGGGAGTTATGACCGTTCCCGTGAGAGTGTTGAGTGCTGTTTAGTTTCTGCTGAAACTACCTTTGAGTCTAATCCTAACCCGAGCTTCATTGTGCTATGTAGGACCTCTTAGGACTTGATTAGAGACACTCCTCTGCACCGAGGATATTTAGGAGCATATGTCTATTCGAGGTGGGTAATCTCACTATAAACTTGTACTTACTTTCGATTCATGATTTTGTGCTATGTGTTGTGAATTGTCTTGTTGATTGAGCTTAAGTATTGATTGTGTGATTTATTTGAGTTATCTGTGATTTGAGTTATCTGGAGCCTGAGTTATCTGAGTTTTGAGTTCTTGTGTTAAAACATTAAACATAATATACTTGAGTTGTCTTGGCACCGAAGAGTACTGGTGCCAGACGTTTTGACTCAACACCGAAGAGTACAGGTGTTGAGCCTTGAGTTGTGTGAGGCGGGTCGAGGTTGATCTCTCGTCCTAAGTCACACAAGCGCGCTATATAAATTTAAATCTGAGAAAATAAACTTGAGTAATTGAGAATTGAGTAGAGTCTCTAGGGATCACTTATGTGGCTTGAGTTGTTTGTATTTATTTGTTTATTTTGATATTATTCACTCAGCGGTGGCTGACCCCCAATCACTCCCCGCATTCTACAGGTACTAGCAAGGGCAAAGAGAAGGTCAATGGTTGATGAGCTGCGTTTCTATTTTTATATTTATGTATTTGGATTAAAACCTTTATTTCGAGTCAAACATGTTTTGTTTTAAAATCTTTTATTATTCCGCATTAAAACCACGAGACGGTTTTATATTTTTATTCATGAGTTGGGACCTTTGAGTTACTTGTACTCTTGGGGAAATTGTTTATTTTATTATTTAAAAAAAATCTTTTAAATTTCCCCTGATTTTTAGGTCGTTACACAGACTCCTGGCTTCCTAAATGTAATAACGTTTCTAATTAGACTAAGCTAACACAGGCGATCTTATAATAATTGATTATGATATATGATTTGTGTTATGTTTTATGTTTTGTGACATCAAATGAACTTGGGTTATTGGGCCTTAACGGGCCGAAATGAAATGAAATGGATTCGAAATGAAATGAAATGAAATGGGATTGGGTTAGGCTTAATGAGCCTAATGGGCTTAATGGTTCACTAAGTGGGCCACGTGGGCCTCAAGTTGGGCTTAGGTCCTACTAGATTGGGGCATGGATAGCCCAATTGGGTTCGGTTTGGGTAAGTAATGGGCCAAAGGTTTGGGTTTGGTCCAAATGGGCTTGGCTACTAATGGGCCGACTAAAGTTTGGCCCAATGGGCTTAGATAGATCGAATGCGCCAAGTACGGGCCTTGGCCTGATTAGGTATTCGGGATTGGGTTAATCGGTTGGATCAAGATCCGGCCTTGACCCGATAACACTTGTGGGTTTGGGTTCCGATTTAGAGTTAGGTTTTACATGATTTTGGGTCAATGATGGTCAAATCTAGTCAATGAAGGTCAACTAGTCAACAAAGTGGTCAACTAGGGTTTCGGTCTAGGGTTTGGCCGAATGGCCTCCCTACGGTTTTTGTGGTGGTTCGGTTATATGGTTGTGGTTTGGTCATAACAACGACATAGATCTAGGGTTCGAATCAAAGATCAAACAAATTAATTAACGAATCAAACGAATAATAACGAACAAACGATAATACACGACACATACAATCATACGAACATACGTAAGCATGCATGCATGCGTCAGATCAATGGGTTGTCGAGACCATATGGCTTTTAGCCATGGTCTCGGGTTCGAACATCAAACATATCAAAGAAGAACAAGGATTTTCGGTATTACCTCTATGCGACCGGATGAACTAGGGTTCGAGTTTGGCTTGCGGAAATCGAAGGCACAAGGGTTCGGGTTTGGGAACTTTTGCCGAATTCAACAAAAGAGAAAAGGAGGCTTTGGGGTTTTATTTATAGTAGATGGGTGTTAGGACTTAAAATGTTGTAAATAATAGTCTAGGGGTAGATGGTAACATTGTATATTAGTTTAGTTAGTTAATTAGTTTTAATTAATGGAATTAAGGTTATGGTATAAAAGCCAAGATGTAAACCTTAATTCCTCACTTTTGCAATCAACAAAGAATTATTTCCAGCAATTGTCTCTCTCCCTCTCTCTACTTTCTCTCACTAAAAGCCCTAACCATCTTCACCAAGTTTTCTTCCTAAATCACCATATTTGTTAAAGCAATGGATTGATTGTGTTATTTTAAGCTTTTGAATTGGTATCAGAGCACAAATTCACTCTGAATACGATCTATATCAATTGCTTGCTGTCAAAATCAGAAGATCAAAAGGGTTTATCAAGTTTTTAAAGAAAAATGGGTCAAAAATCAAAATCCGGATTTGAGGTATTAATACTTGTTTTTATGGATTAAATAGCTTCATTTCATCATAATATTAAGCATAGAATCGATTTACGTTCAAATCCAATCCATTTTGATGAAGAAATCGTGATTTTGAGCAAACACCATTAAAGCTTCAAAAACCTTCAAAATTCAAATTTTAGATTAGATCTAGGTTGTTTTTCGTGAATATTATTGAAATGGATTGAAGGAAAACGTTTTTGGGTCATTTTGCAAAAAGAATCATCGATTTTTGGTTAAGAAACGAGCAAACTAGGATCGATTTTGTGATTTTTTTTGGCTGGTTTGTGTTCGTCACTGTCAAGAACACCAAGAACGATCTCGGCTCGAGAACAGTAAGTGTTCGGCCCGAGAACCATCATCTGTTCGGCCCGAAGTGTTCGGCCCGAGAACCATCAACTGTTCGGCCCGAAGTGTTCGGCCCCAGAACCATCAACTGTTCGGCCCGAGAACTTTCTGCTATTCGGCCCAAGAACTTTCAACTGTTCGGCCCGAAGTGTTCGGCCCGAGATCTTTACATCATCTCGGCTCGAGATCGCGTGACGAAATGGGTTATACTAAAACGATCATAACTTTCAGCTCGGTTGTCCGTAGGCGGTTTACCCAACTTCCCGGCCCAAAAAGACATGTTTCAATCACTTTATTTGCGTTTTTGTGATTTCTCGGTCAATTTCCAAACTTCGTTTAGCCCCAGTTTTTGTGATTTTGATATTTTGTTTGTTTGTTCACCTTGAATTATTAATGTATCTGTTTTAGATATAGGGATTCGAATTTGTTTGTTGTAGCATATTATTTCAGCACGGTTTTTAGATAACCAATCCATCCCTATGACGATATCAAAACTACCTAGCTCTACAGGCAGAAGGTCTATATCGAAAATATGATTATCTAGGTCAGGCTTACAACCTTTAAAAACTTCACTAGACCTAACAACTTTTCCATTCGCTAGTTCGATCTCATACTTGAGTTTCAAACGTTCAGAATTTAGATTTAATAAACTCTTAAAGTCGGTCGATACAAAACTCAAGTCGGCTCCCGAATCAAATAAAATAGAAGCAAAATGATTGTTGACGATAAACGTACCAGTAACGGTATCAGGATTTTCGCAAGCTTCCTGAGCATTCATGACAAATGCACGACCACGACCATTCTGATGATCATTGTTATTGTTGGCATTGCGGTTGTTGTTGCGATTTTTATTACGATTTCCATTTTTGTTGTTTCCATTCTGATTGTTGTTGTTGTTCTGAAGCTTAGGGCAACGATTACGATAATGGTTGGGATCACCACATTCGTAACACACAAGATTCTTAGGAGGATTGTTAGACGAACACTTTCTGAAATTGTGACCCCACCGGTCTCACTTGTAGCACTTCTCACACTGACCATCATGATGCCAATTACATTTGTTGCACTTGGGCTTGCTTCCAGCATAAGGCTTTGCATCAGGATTAGACTGATTGTTGTTATTCTGATTGAAGGCATCATAATTTCGAGCCCACGAGTAACCAAATCGAAGATACAGACGAAGGCTACGACGTGATAAGCGGTCGTAGGCGGTTTACCCAACTTCCCGGCCAAAAAAGACCTGTTTCAATCACTTTATTTGCGTTTTTGTGATTTTTCGGTCAATTTCCAAACTTCGTTTAGCCCCAGTTTCTAACCCGATCGTCGTTTTTCCCTAATTCGAAAATCTTAGGCACATTTAAAGTGTACTTTATCATCTGGGATAATCAGTTTATGATTTCGGTAATTTTGAATTTTTGAAGACCAATTCACGGTCTACATCACATATTCTATTCTAGAACCTTGTCATTCTTAATTTTTTTTCTTTCCTCGTTTCAATCAAATTCCCGTGAAGTGTTCTTAACATGACTTCCAAAGAAACATTGTCTGTCGGGTCGAATGCCCAGGAGGAGAAACAGTGCATTGCCAACCTGCCAGTCATGGCAATACCAAATGAGGCTAGAGCTGTGTTGGGCATTCCAAAAAATGATGATTTTGAGGTACATTCTTCTTCTTTTGATTATTTTCTATCTGACTCGGACACTGATAAATCAGATAATTCCTTGTTTAATGAAAAGATTTTTCTTAAAATTGATGAGAGAACTCAGTTAACAAAACAAATAACTATTTTAGAATCTGAAAAAGCACAACTTTTAAATGATTTGAGTCAGTGTTCTCTTCAATTAACAAAACTCCAAACTTTTGAACAAACAAACAAGGAATTACAAAATCAGCTGTCTACGTCAAAATCTGCTTTTCTGTTTAAAATTTCTGAATTGCAAGAAAGTTTACGAAAACAAGTAAACACAACTAATGAATCAAATACACAAATCACCAACTTAAAAACAGAAAATTTGACATTTCGTCGTCAACTTGAAACACTTGTTCCTCAAGTCAATCAAAATAACACTAATCAACAAAAAACACAAGATTTACAACAACAGTTGTCATCCTTTCATGTTGCTCACACTAGTGAGGTCAATCGACTAAATCATATAATCAATGAAAAAAATCTTGAGATATCAAACCTTCGAAACATGAAAACGGTGTCAAGTGAGAACGACGACTCCAAGAAGCTAATCAATGACTTGGCAATTCAATTACATCGAGAGCAAACATGGATGAAGTCCGCAGACATCAAGATGAAAGACTACCAAGATCAGTTGAAGACGGCTGACATCAAAATTCAAAAACTAAATGAACAAATCAAAAGTATAACGAACAGTTTTAAAAAGGAAATTGATGAACAATCAGCAACCATACATAGTCTCACTGTCAGAAAAGAAAATGATGATGAACACATTTCTAAACTGGAACAGACGATTGTCAAAGCTGGTCACACTGAACAAATAATAAAATTCAATGAGCCAAAAGAATTCAGATCATACAAGTCAAAAGTGGGTCTCGGAGCAGAGAATACCCGTTTGGAAAAAGTTGTTGATGTTCTTCCTACACTATACAATTACGATTACATGAACTTGGGAATCTGGCAAAGCTTCCTTCATATGCCAGATGAAGAAGCAGAAATTGAAAAGTTCAACAGGGAAAGGAAGAAAATGCTCAAATTAGCTTCAATTATGATGCCTTAAACTCAACATACGAAAAGTAGAAAGCGAAATTTGAACACAACGAATACTTTCCAATTATCACACCACCTGAATTTTCCATTCCTAAAAATGAAATCTTAAAACAAATCAAAGAGCCAAAGCTTTATGTTCGACCATTAATTTTAGAAAAGAAAATTGTCCAATTAGAATCTGAAATTGATGAAACTCAAAATCCTTTGATAAAGAAAAACAAAATCTTCAAAACAAAATACATAATTTAGAGGACACCATTTTAGAATTATTACCTAAAATGAACAAAAATGTTTCTCAAAATTCTAAATCCTCTTTATTAAGACCGGCACCTGTTAATCCTGTACCAATCATCTTGAGGAGAAACTCTAATTCACCTGTCTTAAATGCTTCCAATAGTAAATTAGAGTCTGAGAGTGAGAAGGTCAAAAAGCCCAATGGAGTCACAAGAGCCAAGAAATCCGAGAAGTCTATTCAGCCTGGACATAGTAAGCTTAAGAAGCCCAGCCTGCTTAAGAAGTCTAGTCCTCGTACGTCTGTAGTTTCTTCTTTTTCTGTTCAAAATTAAATGTAATAACTCTAATTGTGTGAAAACTATCTTAACGGCTTTTAGAACTGATTATGATTATACTGTTTATCGTCATGTCCGATACTCTCCTGATTTTGGTGATGTGTATGTTAAAACTTACAAATCTGGAACAAAAAGATTTTTTGATAAAATTACAAAGAAACAGATAACTCAGACTGATAAACATTTTTTTGTAAGACTTGATGCACCTTGCAGTATTCATAAGAACATAGTATATCATAAATCTGGTAAACTTATAAACACATGCAAAACGTGCTATCCATATTAATGCAAAACATACGTCACTAAACGAGCAAAATCAAATCAAAAGATTTCATCATCTCCAGTTTCCAAACAACCGAAATTTTTTCCCAAAAACCCACCAACCTCTGATACCCACTCGTTCTCTCTTCGCAAATCTTCTCGAGGAAATTCCGCACCTACGCCAAAATCTTCAGGTTCCTCAAAATGCGATAACAAAACACCCACCAAATCTTCAACATTTGTAAAATTTAACTGGATAAAAAATGAAAACTCTCATTTGATTATTCAATCCTCTGAAAAATCTTTACAATGGGTCATTAAATCCACAACTTCTGAACTGCCTCTTTACAGTTCTCCAAAGCTCAAACTTCATCATAAAATAATTTAACATAAAACATCAGTCACTAATCGTTCAGGACCCATAAATAATTAGGTACCAAACATGTTTTAATTGTTTTATGTAGAATCTGAGATACCTTGACTTGGGTTGTTCAAGGCACATGACTGGAAACAGAGCTCTCATATTCAACACTCATAATAAATATCTGGGGATAGTTACCAGTCTCGACCAGGGATCTTTTTCTAATTCTTTATTTCATTTTAATTTTATCTTATATATATATATATATATATATATATATATATATATATATATATATATATATATATATATATATATATATATATATATATATATATATATATATATATATATATATCTAAAATTTCATTAACATTAAGTGGCTTATGCACACTTCAGTGTATGACCCGAGCTTCAAAGAAATGGCTTTCAAGTACTTCATCTTGAAACCCGGTCCTCAACGGAAAATGGCTTCTGATCACAACAAATCCAGAACCCGCTCTCAAAAGAAAGCACAAAGCTCAATCAATCTTCAACGCAAATACTCTCCTTCAACCCTCCGACGATGTATCAGGTACGTCCTCAAAACTCAAAACTTATTCATACTCTTGTTTTGTCGAGGAGGAGAATTTCTAGGGGGAGAATATATAGAAAATCAAAACAAATTACCCAAATCAAAAAGTTTTATGTTTGTAACATTAATTATAAGTCGTTGTAATATCCGTAAACGATCTCTTTACTAGTTCCCTAGTAAAGATAGCATCTGTTTATTACAAATTCTTTTAATTCTCGTTACTTACTACTTCAAAAGACATACCTTCCCATGGTCTGCTAGATCCGGCCTTACCTTCCCAGGGAAATATTTCAGCCAACTGGTAAATGTGAGGGTATAAGTTTAGGGTATAGAAATAGGTGAGTTCAAGGTGATGTGAAAACATGATAAATTTAAGAAAACACACCTTTGAGTGCATCCAAACCGTCAACGAACCGGGCAACCATTCAAATAGGTGATCATTCATAAGTTGAATGTTTCACTAGACTTTACGGGCCCAGTAAAGCAAATGCACGCCACCACCAACTACTCAAATTCCTCTCAACAGGAATTTGTTTCATTTCATTAGGGGACGTAGCACAAAAGATACTGACTACTCATTCGGAGTATGTCGGTATTGAAACAAAATAACCTCATGCCCCGGGTTAAGTCTCTTTGTATGCACAGTGTGTCTGGTACTCACTCTCAAGAATCTTCCAATATAGGACACTTGCACTACAAAAATGGATCTCTGTGAATCCACCGGAACACTCGTAGTGGCATCACAATCTGATGTTTCACGAGGATCGAGTGGAAATCCTGCTCGAGCTAAAATCACGCCAACTCTAAACGCAGATCACACACTTGAATCAACGGTTGTGCAAACGACTACCGATTCATACCGTGTGCTAACGGATACTCTATGTGAGTCCGGTGTTACCCAAAAAAAAAAGAACAAGTTGCTGTGCCATAACATCAATCATTCTTTCAGGCAACAACTTATACCGGAAACACATAAAATTCCGAAGAAAAATCCATGTGAATTTCTAAAATGCAACATCTATTGAAAGCTGATTAAAATGCACATGAGCGTAATAGACCACACTCAAATTACACCTATGATCTGCTAAACCCAGCATGATCTTCCCCGGAGCCACCGACAATATAGGAACTAAAAAGTGAGGGTCCCTAGGTCTAGGTGAGCAGAACAAGTATCATGGGATCTTGATTGGGGTGCGCTGAGGTAAAAATTGAGAGGGGGTATGAAGTATGGGGTGCAAATCAGCTTATCACATGGTAAAAACAAAAACGTGGGTGTGGTTGAAAATGAAAAAGTGAGTTGAGTGAGGAGCGTGTGTGAAAGGGTTAAAGAAAACGGAAAACCCTCCTTAAACCGAACAAATGACCGGGTAGCCACATCTATATCAGACTGCATAAGTTGCTTTCTGATTAAGACATCATGGACCAGTGATGCAATGCACAACCCCCATTGACCACTCAAGTACAAAAAGTACTTGTTTCAAAATCACGGAGATAACCACGTCCACTATCGACATCTCATTTGGAGATTGTTGATATTGAAAAAGAGGACCCACCTCCAGTCCTCGCCTTCGTTTGTCCACGTATAGAGTCTAGAACCGAATTAAATCTCTTTAGGACACAGGCACTCTACCAAGCATATTATTGTGATATTTCCGGAACATTCATAGTGATACCAAATATATTGGTATTCCATGATGATTGAATGGAAATCCTACCGGTGCTAACATCAAAGCCAACATTGAACGTAGGTCACACAGTTTCTGCAATTGTTGTGCTAACAGGCAATCTATGTGATCCTGGGTTACCCTCATACCTTCTTGTGCGAAGATCAGACGACTGTACTCCATTCTTATCAACAACAGTCACTATGTTTGATAGAGGATCTGATGACTGTACTCCACTCTTATCAACAACAGTTAATACATCAGATAAGGGATTCTATGACCGTACTCCAACATTATCAACAACGGTCAGAAAATCCAAATCAAATCAACATACCGCACCTCTACAACTTCAACAAATATCAGGAACCAAGGATCAGCAGCAAATCGACAACGCCACAACTTCAAGAAAGGACTTCCGCTGCTAACCGCTCTATCTATGGGTCTACATTTCGTCGATTTGCCTAAAGTCTTCTGGAATACTTTATATTGGTTGAAAAGCCAACTAAAAGAATGTCTAACACCGATCATCAAAAGCTGAAGCTGATTTTTCAACAAAATTGCACAACGGTTTAACACACAGCTCCAGCTTTACAAACAAAGAAGACTTCAAAGATATGCAACCTAGACTACTGTTACAAAGGGGGAGATTGTTAGGACTTAAAATGTTGTAAATAGTAGTCTTGGGGGTAGATGGTAACATTGTATATTAGTTAGTTAGTTAATTAGGTTTAATTAATGGAATTAAAGTTATGGTATAAAAGCCAAGATGTAAACCTTAATTCCTCACTTTTGCAATCAACAAAGAATTATTTCCAGCAATTGTCTCTCTCACTCTCTCTACTTTCTCTCACTAAAAGCCCTAACCATCTTCACCAAGTTTTCTTCCTAAATCACCATATTTGTTAAAGCAATGAATTGATTGTGTTGTTTTAAGCTTTTCAATGAGATCTAGGGTTGCAAGAGGAGTTTGAGTACAACTCAAATTGGTTTGAAATGAGATAAGGATATAATCAAGGGGGAAGATAAGATCAAGAAAAGATCAACCTCACCCTTAAGAGGGATCGGCCGAATGGGGGTGTTCGAACAAGGGGCTAGACCGGCCCTATGGTGGTCGGTCAAGTGGTCAAGGTGCCGGGTTTAGAATATAGTTCAAATCGAGTCACGTTTATTTAATTTAATTTGTTTAATGTGTAATCGATATAAGGTTACTATTTTAAGAAATGTTTTAGCTCAATTGTGTCACCAGAAGTAAAATAATATGTTGTGTTGACTAAAATAGTCAAACACTAATGTATGTTATAAAAATAGATGTTTTATTGTGTGTTTGGATGTCAAAAATAGAAATGTCTAATTATAGAAACTTTCTAAATAAGGAAAGTATTAGAAATGAAATGAGATTACATACCGGAAATATCGAGTTGTCACAACACGCCCCTTCATTAATAAAAGTATAAATATTTTATGCATACAATTACCTCATAATGACAGCCAATGGCTATCACTAACAAAGCCCATTAATTATTTATGTACTTATATTTATTAATATTCGTTGTACTTAATTTGATTTGATTTTATAACTTTGATGCATTTTATAGAAAAGTTAAAACTGAAATAAATGATTTAAGTCATGCATGTCATAACTACTCATTATTGCATGTAGTTAGTCATGGATCAGAAGATATAGACATGTAAAAACTTGATTGATACCTGATCTATGTTGGTTCGGTTTTCAATTTTAATTTTCATGCATAATTGGTTATAAGTTACGAATAGTTGGGTTCAATTCGGTCCAAAACATAAAAAAAAAGGAAAAGGTCAAAGAAACTTTCTCCGATCTCAACTGGATTCAGTTCCCGTTGGTTGTTGGTCCAGTTCGGTTGGGTTCCGTGTTTCGTCGGTTCAGTCCTTGATCCCACTGAAATTATTTTATCATTTTTCGGTTCCATAAGATTGTTGTGTATGCATAAACCTAAAAATAGATGGTGGATTACTGATGCAGGCCTAATGATAGAGGAACGAGCCTTAATGTTTATAGAAGTTCATGATCGCATGAGAAAATGGGCTTTAGTGAAAAGGGCGTAACTTTCAGCTCGGGTCTCCGTTTCAGGCCCACAAGTAACCAAATCGAAGCCCAAAAAGCCTTATATTAGACACTTTATTTACGTTTTTGTGTTTTTTCGGTAAAATTTCAAACTTTGTTTAGGCCCAGTTTATGGCTCGTTTGTCGTTTTAGGCCCATTCGAAAATCTGGGCCATATTGAAAGTGTATTTTGTCATATGGAATAATCAGTTGATGATTTTGCGAACTTTGAGTTTTCTCTCCTGAATTATGTTCTTGTGTTTGAACAACTTTTGAAGACCAAATCACGGTATTCCCTCGAATCAATGTGTTTTGTGTTAGATTAATCCGATATTCATTTAAATCAATGGATCCTAATCTTTAACTATCTTTTCAGTACTACATCAATTACTAACATTACACTCATGACATGATGTGCAGTATTTTACGATTGTGGGTGCTTTAATCAGGAAAGAAAACAAAACAAAAAGACAATTAGCAACTTTGAATAGGTAAATTGACTTATTGTAAAAATATATAATATAAATGTACACGGAGTTTATTTTAATCGCTCTTTACAAATTCTATAGTTCTGAAAGTACATTATAGTTCAATAAATCAAATGAGAGTGGTTGAATATTCTTGAAGAAAGGTATCTACTTTTCTTATACGTCTGTCAACTATTCACGTGGTTGTACTTGTTTAAGGACCACATTCATCATTTCCTTTAAAATAAAGATTATTTTAAGCTACAATTAACTTACATAATATGTTGTTAAGTCATTCATAGTTTAACTAGAAGCCTATTTGATGGTAATCCTTTGTAAATAAGGAGTCTTCTAATTAAGCTGTAAATAACTTGCCAATATATTATACTCCGTATGAGTTAGTTGTAAATATTTGCATTTAAAAGAAAATACAGCTTATAACGTCGGGCATTTTAAAAGTACAAATCCTATAAATATAGTGATGCTTTTTATACGTATACTTGTTTTTACACATGTGATAATGACATCGAAGTGATTGGTTGATGAGTGAAAAAATTGAAAAAAAATATTTTTTGCGAGTTTTTATTAGAAGAATAAATCAATATGATCTATGAGCTTATAAATACCGACCCCCCTAGTCACCCCCAATTATTTATTTATTTATCCCCTTTTGGTAGTGGTATCCTGAAAGTGTGGTAAGCAGGATCAAGAGAAAGAACGATGAATGGAGTGATGGTAAGGAGTTTAAAAATGATGGTCATGATGGCATGGATGATGGTGAGGATGGGATGGATCATGTTTTGCAGCTCCCCACTCTCATGGCCTCTCAACCTTTTTCACCAACTACGGGTACGGTTTGTCTTGATATTTCTCAACTATGAAGCAGAGACCGTCAATGCAACATATGTTATTCCATACGAGTACTACGACGTTCAACCTTTTCATAAGTTGTAAATTTCTATTTAGAATCGAGTCGGTTACTTTTGTAACCATTCATCTAATTGATATTATGTATGAAATAATCATTTGTATTAGCATAACGACGCACAACAGCATATTGACTTGATTTTGTTTAGAATAAATTACACGGATAGTCCTTGTGGTTTGACCTAAGTTTTGGTTTTGATCCCTAAATTTCACAAATTACACCCGTGGTCACCGTGGTTTGAACTTCGTATCGGTTTTGGTCCCTAACGCTAACTGCCGTTAAAAATGGCTGTTAAATCTAGGCATGTGCAAAGCACATGGGGGGTAATTTAGTCCTTTTACCCTCCTCATCATCTTCATCTTCCACATCATCACCATTAACAAAAAGATACTCTCTAATTTTACTTTTACTTTTTTTATTTTAGCTTCACTGAACATCCTCATCATCTACAACATTCATCATCATCATCATGAAATCAACCCACCCGCAACATATACCATTCAAAAATCTTTTTAATTTTTCCTGCCGATGTTCTTTTTACTTTTATCGAACTTTTTAATCAAAAACAAAAATCCTTTGTTTTGAAGATTTTCTCTACACATAAACATAGATTTTCTGCAAATCCAAGTGATTAAAGTTTAGCAAATCCAAAAAGGGTTAAAATTAAAGTTTTCATTTCTTTGTTCTTGGCTAAATTATGCTAGAATTCTACAATTAACTTCTCCTACAACACAATTGGGTTAACATCTGCAAATTCACACACACACGTCTCAGCAAGCACAAAGAAGTCTGCAAATCCATGTGATTAAAAATTCGCTTTTGGGTGTTCGAATTGAATACGAATTAGTGATGGGTTTTGACAAAAAAAGATTGAATATTGTGGAGAGAAATTTCAACTGCCATAGTGTTTTATGTTGACTAATTTTTGGTGGCATTCAAGAACAAAAAAAGCCCTGATAAAACGCACTTAGATCTAACAGAACACATAAACAAAATTACTCGATTTCGATATCTGATTTTGAGATCGAGTTTGAAGTAGAACTTCCTGATCATGGCGATGGTCGCTCCAGCGGGATTGTCCTAGGCTAAAATAAAAAAAAAGTAAAACTAAAACTAGAGGGTATTTTTTTGTTAATGGTGATGAAGAGGAAGATGAAGATGATGAGGAGGGTAAAAGGACTAAATTACCCCCATGTGCTTTGCACTTGCCTAGATTTAACAGCCATTTTTAACGGCAGTTAGCGTTAGGGACCAAAACCGATATGAAGTCCAAACCACGGTGACCACGGGTGTAATTTCTGGAACTTAAGGACCAAATCCAAAACTCAGATCAAACCACAGGGACTATCCGTGTAATTTAATCTTTTGTTTATGTTTCTTCAGAAAATAAAAAACCGATTATAGAAATTGCCATTGCGGTTGAATAAAACAAGTGCATGTGATCGATCTACTTCTTTTGTGTCTCTTCCCGTGACCCGACTTGAGTGTTGTTGGACAGATTTATTTGAGATTAGAGGTCTAATCGAGTCTAGACAGCTCGCAAGCTACTCAAGATCGACTTGAAAAATACGCAGAATTGACTCGTTGTACACCAAGTCGAGCTCGAGCTACTCGAGTAGGGTTTGAAGCTGAGCTCTTGTTCTGTAATACTCAGGTCCTCATGATTTAGAGCCTAATCGAGACTAATCGATCTTTCATTAAATTACTAATTTAACCTTTTTATATACATAATTGATATATATATATATATATATATATATATATATATATATATATATATATATATATATATATATATATATATATATATATATATATATATATATATATATATATATAATGGGATCCTGTGAGGACTCAAAAAAGGGTGAGGACTCACGAGGACACCTCAAAAACATTCTAAAAAATTCCGAAAAAAATATATATATATATATAACTCCCCATGATTATTACTACATTTGACCAAAAAAAATTTTTTTAAAAAGATATTATGATCCACTTTTTTTTGTGGATCATTACAATGATCCATATTTTTTTTTTGTGGATCATTATTATGATCCATATTTTTTTATCATTTTTTAAAATTTTTTATTTTTCTTGGATCTTATATGCTGCGATCTTAATGTTTAAAAAAGAAAGTATTTGAAAAAAAATTTGTTTTTGATCATTTTAAGAGTTTTTTTTTGGAGTCCTCGTAGTCCTCACCGGGAAAAGAGTCCTCACCGGATCCGGATCCGGTGATATATGCAATTCCTAATTAAGTCAATTTATAACAATCAAGTCTAATTATTGTTAGAGCGTCGGGTGTGGCGCTATAGGCCCGCCAAACACCCTCTATAACGGGTTAAATTGAAAATGTCACACCGTTGACAACGTTATTTGTTTGTTGTAATGGCTTCAATGTGGGTTTGGCGGACAACCAAAGTTCGAAAGGGGAGGGGAAATGACTAATTTTTTGAATTTAACCATTTTAATGAGTCTTCTATAACATCATTTTAACTATAAAACTAGGGAACTATTTTTTCCTTCCCAAGTTATAAGCCCAAAAATATTTTAACGTGACTATAACTACTCTTGTACACCTTGTACTCTTATGAGGAAATCTTATCATACTATTTTATGATAAAATCTTGTGTTTTTAAATCTTACGTTTTTTTCTGCAAACGTTAAATTTTTTTCATTATATTAAACGTATTTTGAAAAAAAGTATGAAATCCACGAGTATGAAAAAGACCCTTTAGACAATTTTCGTACAATTATTGTTCAATAATATTTTACTAATTTCTACGTTAAATTTGAGAGATTTTCAAAAAAATAAAAATACAAAGTGATAAAACTATGATATTTGAATCGTTATAATGAAATCACATGTTTACTTCTATCTTACTCTTTTATAATGTGTTTAGTACTACTAAATTTAGAAACTCCCTAAACTTAAACCTAAACTTTTTCATACTTTTAGTAACATCTTAAACACCACTAAAACAAAAAAATGTTGCTTACAAGAATCAAACACAAGACCTTTTCTGAGTACAAACTATGTGTTAACCAATTGATCTAAATGCCACTTTGTTTAATCCCAAAAAAACATCCAACATAACGCATAAACTTAAAACGCCCAGTCAACCAGCAACCACTATCAGCAGCCACTATCCGCACGACCACAACCAGCAGCCACTATCACTACCGTCGTCACCACCCACTGCTTGATCGCCGTCAAATTTAGTCACAAGTTAACCGCCGCCGCATTGCGCGGGTAACCTGCCGGTTATTTAATGACGTAAATTTAAATAGCACTTATTTATGAGGGTAGAAGTGAGATAATTTGAAGCCTCAAATTTTGGTGAGAACTGTAAGGACAATTATAAACTAATCATTTTTAAAAATTAGGATAATTTTCAGAATTTAGGATCATTGTCATTCTCATAAAAATCCTAAAATTCTGACAATAATCCATTTTTTTAAAAATGATTGGTTAAGAATTGTCCTCACTTTACATGTAATCATAAAGCACCAATCAAATGATGGCTAATGGATATATAATCATAAGATGATCATGCTTAGCTCCATATATATGTGGAAGATTTTGTTGTAAGGAAAGAAAATAGATTATCCCTATTTCTCAAATTTGCTCTTTCAAATCAACTTATTAAAAAATCAAAAAGTTTCGAGCCTAGCTTGAAAATGATGATACCTTCACCGAGCTCGAGCTTGAGGTTAAAAATGGAGGCTCGTTAAGTATCAAGCTGAGATTTAATTGTGGAGTCGAGCTTTAACTTGGCAGAAATCAACTCGGCTCGATTACACCACTATTTGAGATCTGGGTTGGTCGGTTAATAAATCATCTATGTGATTTATTTGCCCATCTGTCATTCAAGAGAGATTAATAACTTCCCTTAGCGACTTTGGTTTCAGCATACGACCCCATTTACTATCTTAGTCTTTAGTCCGCAGCCCATCAACTCCCCACCTAACACCTTTTAAGTCATTCATCCTAAATTATTTTTGGTAGTCCCTGTTGGGTGTAATTTTGATGGGTTGGGTTATAGCCATATGTGAGGGTGTTTGTTCGGATGATTTATTTTTATCCGAATTAAATAGGTGAAACCAAATAAAGTCCGGTTATTAAAAGTTGAAATCAAACCGTCCAAACTAATTTAAGAATCAAATCGGTCCAAATCAAATTACAATTTGAATAGTTTGGTTTTATCAATTTGGTTTTTTCCTTAATATGTTTCGCAAAAGTACAAAAGTATATAACATAAATAATTAAGTTTAATATCTAAAATCCCAAATATTTCCCTCTTAGGGCAATTCACGTATGGATCTCATTGTTCAGTTGTCGTCGCCAGTCGATACATATGCTTCCGTCTTGGAACGATTCACGTATGGAACTAGAAGGCATGAAGATTTAGTAGGGTTATGTGTGGTATGTGTGGAATTAGGAAACGAGACAATTAAATTAATTGATATTTAGGATTGTTAGGCTATGATTTTGTATATTTAGGTGATTAAATTGATTAAAAATATAAATAAATAGGTTGTAAGATTATTAAATAAAATCATAGATATACACACACACATAATATATCATACCCTATATATGAGGCCTAAATTTGAAGAGGGTTTGACACCATGGCAATTCCAAGCATTCCTATTCGTCCATAATGCCACTTGGAATTCCCTGATTGGTCCACGTCATTTGCACTAATACAAACGAATCTGGTACAGCTTACGGTCTACATTCATACGCTCCATATACGGCAAACGAATCTGGTACGGCTTACGGTCTACATTCATATGCTCCATATACGGCTTCCTACATACAAGGAAACAAATAAATAACTATTTAAAAGATCCTACATACAAGGAAACAAATAAATATTTAAAAGATCAATCAGCGACTCAATCGTATTTATTCAGAAGTGATACATGACTCAATATAATTTCCATAAAACCGGCATTCTATGATTACGGCATAAAAAGCTGGATTGTGCAACGGAACCAGACTTCAGATATTACGGATTACGGCATAAAAAGCTGGATTCTTCATTTAATAAAATGCCCGTGTAACATTTCTTCATTTACCTTTTTTTGTACAAAATCATCATCACATCTATCGATTATTATGTCATTTAGAAATATATAAAGTTTTTGGACATTTTTCTACATACTAAAATTTACAGCATACCCGCCCATCGGGCGGGTTTTGTAGCTAGTATAAATATATGTATATGTATATTATTATTCGGTTTTTTCGGACAATCCGGTTTTATAAAAAAAACTTTGTACCATCATGGATACGGTCCTGAGGCTTCTGAATGATAGAATTAGAGGGTCCCTTTCGGATGTGCAGATTGAGGTTGAAATAGAAACAAAATCCAATCCAAAAACCATATTGTTAATTTGGTTCAAGTCCAAACCGACTCAAAAAGCCAAAATACTAATCCAAACAAACCAAACCAAATTGTCCAATTGGACAATCCGGTTATATCCGAATAGTGAACATCCCTAGCCATAAGTCACATATTTAATGTATTTAATCTCCCACTATATATCCGGCATACACCTGAATTCTTTTTGCCCACATGTCCATTTAGCCAACCCCATTCATCCGAAATGCTGGCATTAAAAATGGCACATGTGCATAATAAAATAATTAATTAAAATAAAATTGAAATACCAAAAATTGGAACAATAAATGCATTCCAAATTTATCATGACAACCATTCCAATAATACCGGAAAAAAATCTCAGTCAAAATATAATCTAAACTTTTTGGAATTAATTAACAACAATTTCCTTAACAATTTGAATAATTTGGGAATGATTTATGTATATCCCTAAATTAGTGTTTTTACCTTTTTAAAAAACCTAACAGATTTAAATATCCTTATTTTATGAAGGTACTTTCTTAATACACAATATTAAGAAATAAATGCCAAAATTTCCATTGGAAAGGGAATTAGGGAAAATTGTGCGTATTCCATTATTATGATTTCATTGCTTAATACATTCAAGGTAAAGATTTTTTTTTTTTTTTTTTGAACAGCAAAAAAAAGGGCCCACGGGTCGAGCTTCGGCAATGCCATCACCCCCCCCCCCCCCCCCCCCCGAGGACCTCCAATAAAATACCACGAGAATCTAGCAAAACGCTAGATAAGAGATACAATTACAACGGATTTTTCAACCAATCATCCCATGAAATCTTAATGTTACGATTTCTATGAGATATCCACGAAAAAGAAAATAATCTAATATAATAAAAAATATCCGACTTTCTAAATCTACCACTATCAAAAATCAACGAGTTACGAAACTTCCAAAGATGCCAACAAACCGTGTAACCAATAACCATCATCTTTGTCTTTTGATGATTCAAGTTGTTAACCTCAACACACTTCGACCACCATTGACTCCCGGACTCGCACTCCCAATTATCTATATCGCACCAACGGTACACCATCTTCCAAACCTCTTTAGAAACGTTACACATGAACATTACATGATCAATCGATTCCATGAGGTCGTTACATATCGGGCACAAAATGGACTCGATCTCCATTCCTCGACGCGAAAGATTTTGCCTCGTTGGAAGGCGATCTAACAACATTCTCCACATGAACAAATTAACTTTTAAAGGCACCGATTTGCACCAATTAAAGTCGAGATCCGAACCTGGAAACAATCGGTCATTAATAAACTTTCGGGCAGCCCCGACCGTAAAAGTATCACTATCGTCCAACTTATTCCACAACAAATCAATCCCTTCCGTCACCGACGAATTACCAATTAGGACACTTATGGTTATCGTCCAACTTATTCCACAACAAAACAATGGCTAAAGATTTTATAGTAACACGTCCAATCAAATATGATTTTCAGAGGTTGCGGAATTGTTGGATGAAAGTCGTAGAAACTGTTGGAAAATATGCAGGTTTTGTTAACTAGTGATGTCACGTCTAAACCTATAGGACACTTAAGGGTCACACTGGTGAGTGCATGTAACAATCGAGTAATTTATGCAAATGTTAAGCTAATTAATTGACACAAGTATTTATGTATTTACTAGTTGAGTAAATATATACAATGTGTTAATTATTGATTATATATAATATGCAGCCTACACCTATATGCAACCTACACCTGAATCCCTTTTGCCCACGTGTCCATTTAGCCAACCCCCATTCGTCCGAAATGCTGACATGTAATGTCAATAAATGCCACTTATGCATAATAAAATAATTAATTAATTTTAATTTTTTTGAAATACCAAAAATTGGAACAATAAATACATTCCAAACTTATCATGACAACCATTACAATAATACGGGAAAAAATTCTCAGTTAAATGTAATCTAAAATTTTTAGAATTAATTAATAACAATTTCAAAAAACAACTTAAATAAGTTGGGAATGATTTGTGTATATCCATAAATTAGTAATTTTACCTTTTTAAAAAACCTAACAGATTTAAATATCCTTATTTTATGACTATTAAAGCTATTATTATGAAAAGTGGTTGAGGAATAAGAACACAATATTATCTTTATCTTTACTATATTATAAAGCATTTATCCCTTCCTTAATTAGTAAGGCTAAAAATTTAGTCAATGCACTTTCTAATTTTGTGTCTCCTTTGCATTTAAAAAAAATTGCAGCCGACCATAATCGATCATGGAACCATGTCTTTATCATGACAGCGCTCTAACCACTGAGCTTCAAGGAATTATGTTTCGCTCCTAGGAATAATATTCTTTATTAATCACCAGATTTATGTAGCATTTTGCTTAGGAAGCTGAAAGAGTCTGCGGAAACAGATAAGTTTGTATCGGATACTGTACAAAATCATCACACCTGCTCCCACCAATGCTTGTAGTGAACCCTTCAATGCTCGCCGTTTCGATTCCCTCACCTACATTCAAATGCATGCCATGAACCCTTCAATACCTTCCCCACCTTTAAATGCTTGTCGTGACTGTACCTTCAGGGTTTCACTTTCAAGACTCAATACTCACCCAGGCGACCTCCGACCTTGAACCTCTAATCAGTTTCTCAAATGGATTCATCTTCAAACCAATAATTCCCCCAAATTTTCAGGTAATCTTGCCTTTTTACTTGATTGTTATTTATGGTGATGATTGTAAGCTATTATTAATAAGTTTTTTTTTTTGGAAAATTGGATTGCAGGCGTTTGTATATCTGATTCCCAGTTAGTTTTTTGCTAACGGAGTATAACTCTTTTTTATTATTTTTAGGTTCCTTTTATGTTGGTGATGAAAGCCATGGGTATGGAAAGTGATCAGGAGGTTTACAACCTGCAACGAATCGTCATCAATAGGGACATTAGTAGTTTTACAAGTTTCCAGTTTTCTGCACTTTGCAAATGAAGATTTTTAAAACGGATGATGATTCGATTTCAAGAACTGAAGATAGTGATGAATGTTTGATTACACCCAACGATTCTTCAGAAACCGCTTGTATTTGTTTTCGACTATAGGTAGCGATAGCAGGTGTTGAATGTTTGTTTTTGTTTTTAATGACTCATCCATTGTATCAAACTCAAGTTTTTTATTTAAATTTCATAGACCCGAGATGCTTCTTGTAACCATCTGCCTTCAAACGGGAACTTAATTTTCACAATAAAAGGTAACTGTGATTGTTCGATTAGATGCCTATAATTGTTTTATCTACACTTTAGTAATACTTAGGGATTATGATCATATTTAAGCTGTTATTAATAATTTTAAGCCCAGATTTGTAATTGACCTTGATGCAATGTAATTGACCTTGATTCAATGAAATGTCCAGATGCACCAGTAGCTTATGCTTCTTCCTACTATAAGGTTCACTTCTTTTAATAATTTGTATGAATATTTCTTTTAAGAGTAAATTACACGAATGGTCCCTGTGGTTTACACAATGTTTTGGATTTGGTCCCTAAGTCTTAGTAATTACACTCGTGGTCACTGTGGTTTACACTTCGTATTGGTTTTAGTCCCTAATACTAACAGCCGTTAAAAGTTACTGTTAACTTTCTTTAAATGACTAAAATACCCTTTTTAAAACTTCTCTTGTCTCTCTTCCTTCTTCCACAACCCCACACTTTCTCTCTCTACAGCCTTAAACTCACCAGAAATTTCACAGTCAACCACCACCATTGAAGAAGCTGCTTCATTCGCCACCATTAAAGAACACAGATTAAACACCATGAAAGCAGCAGTCATTATCACGTTCATGATCTGGGTTTTTTCAAGAATCAAAACGCAGATCCGAGATGGAAATTCTTCATCGAAGTGTAATTCTGGAAATCGATTAGTTTGCTTAAAGATCTGAGATGAGATGCAGATCTTAGTTCAACCATCAACAACGCCTCAACACCGCCACAACTTCCACCCTCATCAATGTTTAGGTTTTCCGTCGCCACCATCGTATTGAGCTTCTATCAAATCGATTACTTGCTTGAAGAATAGGGCTTTGTTGCAGGTTTGCTTGAAATTTTCTTTGTGAAAAACGAAATGGGTTTTAGAAATGAGGCAGTCGGAGCATATTCCGATGGGATCCACGGCCTGGTACACTCATTCGCCAGACAA